>CAXIVR010000004.1:56856999-56927091 GCA_964035755.1 Teleogryllus oceanicus
AGAGAGAGCGAGAATCGCATAGAGGTTCTACATATGGGGGTTCTTGTATTTACGTTAGAAATAATATTGATTCTATCTCCTTGGCGGAATTAAATGTGTATTCGGTTGAAAATGTTTTCGAAATTTCTGTTGCACATCTTACTTCGGAAAAGTGATATTACTTTGCATCTACAGACCTCCAACAAAGAGAGCTGCAGATTATATATTGTTCATAGACAAACTCGAGATATCACTTACCAAAGTCAACAATCGCTCTTTTGAATCCATTGTTGTATGAGGAGATTTTAACATTGATTTTTTGGTCGAATCTTGCGAGAAAGAAAAATTGCTCAATTTAATTTATTCCTTCAATTTAGACATTACAATTAGGATACAGTGACCACGATGCACAAATTCTTACCATTATAAGAAATGCGATCACTGACACAATAAATAATACACGTATGACTATAATAGATTGTTTACAAAAAGTAAAATAAAAAAACAAATTTTTACCACAAGGGATTAGGAAATCTTGTAAAAACAAGCGAATTCTTTCTTTTATTTCTAAACCTCATAACGTATCACAAGATTTCCTTATCTACTTTAAAAAATACAAAACATTGTTACGAAAAGTCATAAGACTGGCTAAAATCATGAAACGCGATCAGGATATTTTGAACTCAAATAACAAAACAAAAGCAATGTGAAAATGTGAAATATAATAAATACTACGACCAAATCAACAAGAAACCTTGTAGAGAATGTTGTAAAATATAATGATATAAATGTGAACGATCCGGCAACAGTGGCTAGTCTCTTTAACCAATACTTTTCGAGAATTGGTGTCTATCTCACAAAGTGTCTTCAGCCACAAAATTCAATAACAGACATTTCACCCAAAATTTTAGACACGATGTTCGTTTCCGAAACTTCTTCCTATGAAATTCTCAAAATAATCGGTAAACTAAAAAATAAATATTCGTCCGGTTTAGATGAATTCCCGCATTCTTTGTTAAAGACCTGTGCGTATGCCATTATACACCGTTAACTCACATATTTAATGCATCTTTATACCGGAACGTTTCCAGATGTTTTCAAAACAGCTAAAATTAAGCCGCTCTTCAAAAAAGGCAACAAAAATGAAATTCAAAATTATCGGCCCATTTCTCTTCTATCAGTTTTTTCAAAAATATTAGAGAGACTTTTTACGTACAAATGGAAACCTTTCTCATTAAACATGACGCGCTTTCAGATTGCCAACATGGATCAAAAATGAATAGATTAACAGCCATATTTTCTTTTCTTAAAGATGTCGCCTCATCATTGGATCAAAACGAGGCACCTATTGGATTATTTTTAGATCTCTCAAAAGCTTTTGACGTCATTGATCATGTCATTTTACTTTCAAAATTACCTTCCTATGGAATCTGTGGTATTGCTCTAGATTGGTTATGTTCGTACCTTTTTTAACAACGATCTCAGAGGGTGGAAATACCTAACTGGAATGACGGAACATTACGTAAGTTCCTTTCCAACTTTTTGCCCATTGCACGTGGAGTTCCTCAAGGATCGACTTTAGGCCCTATTTTGTTCCTACTTTACGTAAACGATATGCCCTCGACGATTTGAAACGGAAGAACACTTCTCTTTGCGGATGATACGATCTGTGCTCCGTTGAAAATGAACGGTGTACTGATGTTAAGGCAACAAAATTCTTAGGTCTCTCAATTCAGTCAAACCTTAAATGGAACGTCCATTTAAATGAATTGAACACAAAATTAAGTTCATTATGCTACGCGTTCAGAATTCTTTCAAATTCAGTCAGCCATCATACTGCATAATATTCTGGGGAAATACATCTTATACATCCAGATTTTTAGATTACAAAAAAGAATTGTACGAATAATAACCGAACCCCACCCACGTGATTCTTGTAAGCCCAAACCCAAAATGTATTCCTTATTTATCTTTGAAAATAGGATTTATTACATGGGAGGGTTTTTTTAATTGAAGTAGTATATGACTTAGTGTAGGGATCACAGAATTTTGAAAATGTGCACACAATTCACTTCTTCCCATAGCACGTCATACGCAGTTTTAACTGTTTTTTGACGTAAAATAAAAAAATAACTAAATAAATAAATATCCACGAATATGAGGATTGAGGATATGAGAATTGTTTGCACAATTTTTATGTAATATGTAATGTAATATTGAATCCCTACTTCAGCTCTGTTTTCTGGTTTTCCCGTGTATAATAGAATATATTCTATTCCACGACTCCTCTTACTTTAATAATAAAAAATTGTCTTTATTTGTAGCTCAGGCCTTGAGGCCTGCTCTTCCGCCTAACCACTTTCATGCTTTCTTTTTGTTTCAGATGAATCTGATCAAAATATTTGTTTCTTCTCATGTTCATTCATTAGATCTACTGCTATGTCTGTTAAGCTTGTAATATTTCCATCTTGAAGTTAAAATACAGTGGCTGTTGCCTTTGTCGGCAACAATTTATACAGATCGGTTTCGTGTCTGAGCTTTCGATTAACAAAAATTTCCTAGTTTAGGCTACCGACCGTATATTCAGGCATCCTGGTGGTGGGGTTGCCACCTTTGTGCCTTCAGGCCTGTAACGTTTTTTAATCAAGGTGTCCTTCCTCTAACTGAAGGAATAACTCTAATAACGTCTCTAGTAAATGAACAAATGATTTACGGAGTATAACAACTTCTAGGCTTTGTAATGTTGCGGTCTTCTGCATAGCATGAAAAACACGAGACCAAAGTCTGAAAATATTTCGTTAAATTGAATTGAAATTACTCTTCGCGCAGTCATGAATTGCAAGAACCCACCGTTTTTGACAAATCTACTGACATTTAGTTGACAACATGATTTTCAATTTCTTTATGCCCTTCTGGACAATTTTTGCAAGTCATGAGAAGATTTCTATTATTAGAAACTTCCAAGATATAATGAAATATGACCATTAATGGAAAACAAATTGCATCAAATTCAATACATTTTACCATGGCTTATACCGGAATTCTTTAATCTTGTCATTGTGTCCCTGATGGATGAAATCCCAAGGAACGAATACAAAAGAAGGAAAAGGAAATCTACTTGCATTATACTACTAATACAATTGAGTGTTCTAATGCTGGAATACGATTCTTTTACTTTTTGAAGAGGAATTCAATTATTATTCGCAAAGCCTACAACATTATCCTTTCGAATAAAAACACTGAATGTGTTAGTGTTTAATAGAATATAAAAATATGACCTAAAAAAACACTGCAATTTTATTGTGTCCAAAGATTTGACCGTCACAACATAACGGGGAAGAAAGTTGAAATAATAGACATTTAAAATCAATTTATCTCACTTTTAATTTGCGAAGTTATCCATTATGATTATTATAAATTACATGTTAACTGCATTAATAGTTCTAAATAAGCAAATTAGGTTTTTGTATAAAGCAAGAAACTTAGTAACGTCTCATAGAATTCTGTTTTTCACTTATTTATTGACGAATATCTTTACTTACGATTACGTTATTTGCATGCGATATACTATTAATTCAGTGATGGCCAAGTTTGAATATTCTTAATCCCACCATTAATCGATATAATAAAAATAACCTGCTGTAAGACCTCCACCTGCTTTGTGCGACAGATGTAGAACTGGTGCGGGGCTACAACGGTACATACTTTTTTTAGTGTAATGTGAAACAGTTACATCATAGTATATTCCTAATTTAACACCCAAAAACGATTTAAAACCATGAAATATAGTTGGCGAAAAAAGGACGCGCACCTAGGCACTTACTGTGGGAGAACCGTGTACTTGACGATTCACTAAAGACACCATTTCTCAATATGTTTGTTATTATTAATTCATTTATTGAATGTTTGAAAATTACACAGTTCAGTAACACAGTACTCTTTCATATGTTGTGATGGCTTACATTATAACTTATACTAAACTTAACTTGACACGTAATTACATTAATCGTGTTATAGATAAGAGATTAATCGTGGTATACAAGAGCCCCTACTTTGAACAATTAATGGAATCTTTTTAACAGGGCTTGGAAAAGTAATCTTTTTCTGATTTTAGTTGGGAAGTCATTTAATGAGGTCCGGTTGTAGTGGACTGATTCGTTCTTAAGATGTAGTTCAAGTTCGGGTATAAATGGTGTTCGTTTTTACATAACAGAAAATTTAACAAATCGCGAAAAGTATAAGAATTTCAAAACTATTGAACATTAAATGATTTAAAGATATAATATTGAGAAATATATTTCATGGATAAAGAAATCCCTGTCTCCAATGTAAGTACGACTGGCAGAATATTGGACTGGTTTGAAAGAAATTGAACTTTGTCATCATATAACTGAAAATTACACTAATTAACGCTAAGAATTCTTACATATAAAAAGTTGAGACATATTCATTACGACTGATTCGTATCTGCAATCAATACTTAACATGTTGGGTCACATATTTCACGCGTTATTTTGGCCTCAGATCTGCGGATATCAGAAGAAAGATTTTCTAAATATTTTTGTTTCAACTTTATCTCACAATCATCAATAGCTTCTCTCAGTGCAAATGATGCAGCTATATGCGATTTCACTGAAGTACGGCTGTCGTTATTTTCACATCAGTTCCATTAATACATAAGTTTGAATTTTTCGTCGTTTGTATTTAAAAAAAACGTCCGATATTATTAATTAACGAGCTTCTGAACATTATGGAACAAGAGAATACGACGAATGTTCCTTAAGAGATTTTGCTGTAAAACGCATAGTTATCTATAATTTTCGGCACAGCTCAAAAAGAACTTGCGTTCATACAATTGTAAAGTGTGGAATAATTCGTAATGTTTCATGTGTTCAGAATATCTCACCAATGAGTATAACTTTTTGCCTGCACCAGCGTAGTGAAAGGAAAATATTACAATGTTTATATTTGTATATTATTCGTCAAAATTATTTCTATATATAATGTTATGTAATTTGTATAAATGTGAGATGCAACGGTTTATTTGTGGATTGGAATCACTTGCGCATAAATTATAGTATTAAAATATAAGACAAAATCATTAGAAATAATTCGAGTAAGTACTCGCTGTTACAGCACCATTAGTTTTCTCCAGACATCCATATCGTATTTTAGATCTTATGTCAGGATCCTGAACGTAGCTACGCGCATGATCCTAAACACAGTTTGCCTCCGCATGCAGGAAAACTTGTGAATGACTCATCTGGAGGTGAAATGACCGCATACTTCGATTGATTCATAAATAGGAATCAAATAAAAATCGATCAGCATTCACCGTCTCCTTTATTGTACCGAACAGCGGGAGATGCTATCGCGAAAACCGCACGGAGAGTCGGCTGTCGAATGTCCCTGCGTGGGCTGCAGGCTCATTTGATTGGCAGCTTCTGCGCGGTCACGGAGCTAACGCTGAGGGAAAGCAGCTTGACGTGTGGGAGTCTAATGCCACCCACACGAACTTGTCTGTCCCACTGTCAGCGGCACGATTAGGTGCGGTTTAATATAGGGTGATGATGCATAAGACGAGGTAACCGAATTGTTTCATCGGATCAAGCAACATTCAACGGGTTATTTCGAATGTCATTGTCAATGTCAACCTCCCGCAGCAGCCTTACGAGTATTGAGATTTTATTCGAAAGCTTTTGCTTTGGAATACATGCTACAAACTCGCGATACAAATTGTTTTAAATATAAATTCATTAATAGTACGTAAGCGAATGGTAAAATTAAATGTATATTTCGTGTTCTGCTTTTGAAAGTTACTACATTGGTCTTTTTTTTGTGTACCTCCTCGGGATGTTCTTTTGTTTACGTATTGCTAAATATAACCATGTGAGTGCGTATGACACGTTCCAGTTTTACGAATTGAAAATCCTTGGAATGTCGACCTTATTCTAAATAACAATATCTCAAAATTTTACGTTATATGTAAATCAGGCACTTCCAATCTGGCACTAATTTATAAATCATTTTGAGTCATAATCTACGGAAATATAATGCTTCAAAAGTATACAGAATATATAATTTCAAACGATATAGAAAGGAAATTTTAAGTGCGCCTATCAATAATTTGTTGTTAATAATATTAATAAAATAATAATGTATAATAATAATAATAATAATAATAATAATAATAATAATAATAATGAATCATCAAATTGTCGAAAACAAAAACTGAACCCTTGGAACGGCTTATCAGGGTCCAAATAACTCGCTTTCAACTCCATCCTGCCGAAGCTCAAACCAATGAGTCTCACTCCCATTGGAAGTCGTGGTGGCATCTATTAAAATCATCAATATTCGTACGGTATGGAATTCACAGTCGGCAATACCAGCAATCTTACGACAGTGCATCAGGCGGAGATACAGAAATTCACAGAATTGGTCCATGTGAAGAAACAGTGGAACATTCTAGAGACAAAGACTATCCCTGTCTTTCCTTTAGCAATGGGCGTCCTTCCGAAGACCTTAAAGTCCTCCCTAGAAACACTCAGAATTAAAAATAGTACCGCCATGAGACTCCAGAAATCTGTTTTACTCAGTGCATGATCATTGTTTCTCCGACATCAAGAAAATAGTCTATAAAAATGTTTTTTCTTCGGGAAATCGCTATTGAAATGAATTAATTTGCTACTTTTGCTTTTAGTATTTGTTCGTACTTTAATTGTTTGGTATAAAGATTATGTTAATTTTATTAAATTATTTTATTATTGAACAAAATATTATATTAAAATATTCAATTATTTCTGGATTGGGCATTGTGAAATTACGGAATTTAAGTCTAGAAAGACGAAGAACGTTACCCTACGTTGAAGGATCAGTGGCTGTCAACTGATCGCACGCGGTTTAAATAGTTATTTAAGCTTATGATTTTATATATAAACGAACAATTTTGAAATATATTGTTGAATTGGTTAACCAATGAAAATGAAACAGATTCGAAATGTTGAGTAACAATACTTTATTTTCGGTTAAATTGTATAAACTTATAAATTGCTTTTAAAAAACTTTTTAAAAAACTTATACTTTCTTAACATGTATTACTTTCAAATGCTGAGGAAATTATTATATTTTCACATTTAAGTATTTTCACACTTTGTATAACTGTGTACTGAGGCATGTGCATTTCATGTATTTAAAACAAAAATTGTTGTTTTTTGTTTTATTTCCATTGCAAATTTTGATCTGGCGTTGTTTACGAGTAACAAGTTGGGAAATTTCAACCTCCGCGTTTGTTACGGGCTGTTTGATTTTGGTGCATTCATACGGCCCTGCCAAATCATTCACAACTCTCTTTATGAATGTGCTTCGAGAAACTCTGGTGCCGGTAATATTTTGGTATATAGTATGACCATTTATCATATCCGAATCAACATAAAAAAAGGCGTGTAATGGTCATCTTCTGCTGATGGATAGCACCTTGTATTTTCCACTTATCTGATCGATAAAATCAACGCCATATTTAGTTTTATTATTGTGGAGTTATTTTCTTTTGTTTCGTACTGAGAACAGCACATTTTTTCCTTTTTCCCTTCTTAAGAAGTCCTCAGTCTTGTAGACCGTGTTTTATTTTGGCCAAATTGTGGAAACTTATACACTGTCACATCCTTGGCTGTTTTGCTTCAAATTTTCATTTTCGCACGTCGGTACTCCACTGGGTTCCCAACGGTTTTGTTTTTTTTATAATTTATTTATTGAGTGATTCGAAATTACACAGATCAGTACTAAATTACTATCTCATGTGCATTTGCTGGCTTACATTGTAACTTATACTAAACTTAACACTAAAAACTTGAAACTAAACTACCTTACTATAGGTGTAGGAAACTACAAGAGCCCCTACTATGAACAATTAGTAGAGAAAATGTTCAAGAACGCTTCGAAGGAAATCTATTCTTAATTCTCGTAGGGAAGTCAATTATAGTGGCCAGGCAGTAGTGGACGGCTTGGTTAATTGTATTTAAGTTGGAGTAAAAATTATTGGAAATATGGGCAATATGTTTGATGATCGGTGATATATTCAGTTCTTTATGAGTTGGGCGTTAGAGATGAACCATGGGGCATGTGTTCCTAATATGAGGAATTTATTTTGTACAATTTGAAGTTTATTAATGTTAGAAATAGATGCATTGGTCCAGATGGGACATGTGTAGAGCATTAATGGTCTGACTATTGCTTTATAAATTGTAATGCCATTGTTAGGGATAGCCAGCTTTTGGAGTTGATAAGGCATTTTAGTTGGGCTATTTTTATTTTTGCTTGTTGTTGTTTTAGTGTTATGTGTTTTTTCCAGATGAGTCTTGTGTCGAAATTCATCCCGAGGTATTTTACTGATTGGTTTTGGGGTTCCCAACGGTACTAACTAGTTTATGACCTCCATACTCCCCGTCAGGAAATACACAAGGAATCCAGTCATATTTATTCGATATTCCCTTCATTCTTTGAATGAGACAACATTCCATCAGGTTAGGACAAGAATTGTACGAAACTTTAATTACATGGCTACTTATGAAAGTATTACTTGATAAAAATATGCTCAAATCCTCAGTAAGACCTAATACAACCCGTTACTGAAAACTAATACAGAGTTAAAATGTGGAAATAAGAAAACAAATACCAGGAAAGGCTGTGGTAAAAATTTCTAACCACCTATGTGACTCTAAGCATATTTGTACCTGTAGTATGTAAGTACAAAGGGTAAAAAAATAGGTCCAGGTTACTGCAATGAGTTAGTACATAAGAAGAAATCTTATTGAAGTCAAACAACCGAAACAACGATTCACCCTTTAACGAACAGTATTAACACCCGCTAAGAAGAAATAAAAGAAGTCATCTTCGTCAACATATCAGCTTTTCGCACACAGCATATCAGCACAGTCGCTCGACTTTTGCCGACAGCAGCGAGACTGACGATGACGGCAAAGCCGTCGAAAGCCGGCTATCTTAATAAAGCTGATATGTTGACGAAGATGACTTCTTTTATTTCTTCTTATAAGAACGTCAACAACATCCAATCAGAATTCCCACAATTAACACCCGCTGCAAATTGATGGTAAGTTGATTTGATTTGATTTAATTTTATCGTGTTTCCGGGCGCGTCAACTGCTTTGGTCATTAGTCCCGTTAGTGTAGTGCATGTTTCTTTTGCGGGAGATGGCGGTGATCTTCCCCCGCTGGATGACGAGATCCGGCGCCGACCTACCGTCGGGTAGTGGGTTTCCCCTAACCAGGTCTCTCCCACCAGCGGGGCACCGCCCCAGCCGGGATACGCTCTAAGCTCCCGACCGATCTCCCGGAATGTGGTAGTGTAGTGCATGTTAGTGTAAGTGTGTGTGTGTGTGTAAAGGGAGAGGATAGGACAAGGAAGAGGAAGGACAGATCGCGCGCGGTCCGTGGTCCGTTTGGTAAGGTACTGCTCCGGCATTCGCCTGGTGTTGATCGGAGAAACCACGGAAACTACCGTTCGGAGCAGCCGGCCGCTAGAATTCTCCTCCAGACAGCGACTGAATGGTAAGTTTACGTATCACACTTATACGAGAGCACACGCTCTTCATTCCGAGAGTGTCTTCGTTCCGAAAATGCCCCACAAGAGAAAAAGACCTTGTGCGCACGCTGCAAGCACGACAGGGTTCGTAAAACGCGCGGTTTCCTGAGATACCATCGACGACGTGGCGGCGGGCGGCGCGCCCTTGGGGAAGAAGCAGGAAAAATAGGCGAAAGGTCGGCGCATTCTAGCGACGGCGCAGGACGAAAGGTCGGCAGGCCGGCGCGGCACGGATGTGGCCCCGGCCAGACTAAAAGTAGCCGCGGACCGCTGCCAAAACGGTCCACAATCCTTATGACAGATGAGCCGGAAAGGTCTTCGTCCACGAGGGCTACCATTTTGCTCAACACGCTCACTAGTACCCCCAGATAATACCCATCAAACAAACCAATAAAATATTTACGCCGATACGAAATTAAACTTCAAACATCACTTTGGCAATAAAGTGATACAGGTTGAAAAATACTACAATTAAAACCCATAATTATTGGTTGTAAAACCAATAATTATTTATTACAATCAATAGAAAGAGCCATCTACCATATGACACAGCACTCGCCATATACAAAACAATAGTTAGACCCCTCCTACTGTAGGTATGCCCAATACGGTCAAATGCAACTAATACCAATCTTAACAAAATCCAAGTTATCAAAAATCAATTCCTAACGGCAATTGCCAACTCACCATGGTCCATAGCTACTACACAGCTCCCTAAAGAATTCAATTTCCCACCCATCACCCACACATCATATACCTATGCACCCAATTCTACTCCAACCTAATGCAGACAACCCAATCTATTCTACACCCTAGCCAGAAACCCAATATATTCCTCAAGAATTAAAAATAATTATTCTTTCCACATATTCCTAAAGCAATTTGCCGAAATGGACTCTAATTAGAGGTAACCATTAGGTTTCCTAAACCACAATGCCAGTTGAACGTTTAATTTTAGTTTAATTAATATGTCAAAAAAATATGTATAATGAAATGAAAACTGAAATATGTAAATACCGTCAAAAGGCAAACAATAAATAAATAAATAAAAAATACCCTCAGAGAAAGAGTACAGAAACTGGTAGATTAATATCAGAGCATAAGAGCATGACATCTTAAAAATCTTTATAATTGTAATTGAAATGTCTTAGTTTTCCTAGTTTTATAAAATGGTTACCAAGTCACTCGTATATATAATTTCGTGTTTTCGGGCACGAAGTAAACAACTCCGTTCTGATTAAAACCATTATTCTTCAAAATATCATCTTTTTAAATGTGCTACTTTTCTAATGCACTGATGATATATCCTGAAGTGGACCAAATTAGATTACATATTACATTTGGTGGTTCAAGCCCTTTTGTATGTATACTGGCAGTCACTTCATAAGATGTGAGATGTTGCTGTTATGGGCAAAATCATGTCTGAAGTATGAAATCTGCTGCTGCTGATGACGATAATGATGATGAAGAGGCAGACAAAGTCTGGTCAAATAGGCATTAGTCTGACTGACATTGGTAGGAGCACGGTCAATACGTCACTATGTGGTATCTAAATTCAAAGATATTTGAGTGTTATTTTTTATTTTAGTTCATTCCGCTTCTTCCAGAATTGTCTACAGAAATAACTGTATCTTTCTGAAATAGCTGTAATATCTTCTTTTACTGAAACCGTATTTACCAAAGTCAAATATAAAAAATAATTCGTTTGGGCTCTGACTGCCTTCATCTTGCACATTTGTATGCGAACAAATCGATTAAAAGTCATTTTAAAAATGTTATTAGTCGCTAAGTGAAAGAAATACACAGAAGTGGTAATTCTGTTTGGTTCATGATTGCATTTTGAAGTTGTCTGTTAATTTCTGTAGCACAATATCCAAGTGTACACTCTCGTTTTCATCAATAATTTTTATTTGACGTTTTATTTTTTTTACGTAAAATAAATAAATTAGTCCTATTATGTATAGAATAAATTGCTAAAATGAGAAACTTTTAAATATGTAGATATAATTCACCAAATATGAATCCAATCGCCCACAATAATTTTAATTTATGAATGTGAATACAGAAAGGGTTAACTGCATTAGATATAGTAGTAATTAATTTTGATGTCTTAACATTGTCCTTTGATTGGGATCCCACTGATGTAGGTTTTATTAACATTTACATTTGGAGCTACGATTGGAATAGAAAGCATTTTTTATCAGTACAAACAACACGTCGGCGCCAAAATAATATTTTACTTTAAACAAACAAGTTTTACATGCATGTTCAACTGTTCAAAGATTTATGTGAATGAGTAATATTTATATAACTGTTCAGATATAACTTGAAATATGTGAAGATTGTTTGGTTTTACACGGTCTGTTTGCCTTTTTGTATATTTATCCATTCAAATATGTATATCTTATTTCTCCTACAAATATCATTCAATTAGTTTAGTCCTTTAATTAGTTTTTGCTTTGATTCATACAATTTTTGATACTTACTAGTATAAAGTAATTACTACTGTCATATTGCACGAGAGCAAATTTCTTTGTGTAATGGTCCTCCTGCTTTCGGTCACGTACTAAAACTTACATAATTTACACATGCTGTTGCTACCGACACACTAATTTAAGCCAGAATGCGCGCACACGCTGCATGTGACATACGTGCGTGTCAAGTGTGGTGTGTTGAATGTAATAATAGCTGACATTCACAGTCCTCCCGCTTATGAATGTTCTCGAATAGATAGCATGTCCAGTTACACGACAATTTGACAGGGATATCTCTACTGTATAGTTAAATAGCTGACCGACACGAAGAAAAAAAAATGAAAAAATGTTGGAAAATAAGTTACCTTCCTCAGTCACCTTGGCCGACAGAGTAAACAACTTCATAAAAGTTGCATATTTTATTTACGGTTATTTATGAATACCAGAACCATTTTCTGTGCAACATGTTCTCAAGTGCTAAAGTAGCACACATCTACTTCGTCGAATGAAATGTCATGAAGTTAATGTTAACGCACAGAACTTAATTCAACACTAATTCTCAACACGTCAAGTTACTCGACGTCTCTCAATAATAATTCTCATTGAAACATCTTTGTATAATATGTGTTTGTAGATAAATAACGAATACTCATCGTTACACTATCTTTTCTTTGTATTCGTCACTTTATATTCTATCAAATACTTTAGAAGTTATTTGTTTTCACTGTTTGAGCACTTTGCAATTGATCTATTCACCAACTTTAGAAACCTCACTATTTCTTCTTTTTATTTATTATGTTTCAATAAACTCAAATCATTGAATACAATCACGATTCAGCGTCATTACTGAAATAATTTTCCTTAGGATCTACAGACCTGCATTTTTCATTTTTACATCTACATTCTCTTTTAAAGTCTAAAACGACTTTTTTGACATATTTACTAAAATACCAGGGATATTAAAGTCTCACAGAGAAAAATATTTGTAAGCAACAGAAATTTAAAAATTTGACACATTTAATAATACATTTACCTACACCATTATTTTAACGGTGGCGTATTTGTTTTCAAGACAGGTAGAAATGCTTACAATTGATATTTCGACTGTATACTTTTAATCAACTTGTTCATTGATTAATGTTCGGTCAGTAACAATCTTTCTGAAAGAAAATCGGCCTCTCCCCAGTTGGTACAAACATCTTTCGCATATTTGTCACCCAACAGTTGAATTTGATTGCGAATATCTGCATTTTGCAATTGTGGAGTTTGAGAAAAACTACCCGTATATTTTGAAAGTAGGCCAAAAGTTCATTTAACCACTCGAAAGACGGAGATTTGTGAATTCGAGGAAATTCTTCAATTAGATTATGTTGTAATTAGATTGCAATTACATTGTAATCGTTTTCAGGACGAAGTGGCTGTTACATAATCTGCTTAATTCATCTTTCGTCTTGTTATGTTCATAGCATTTTACTTCAGGAAGGATAATTTTGTATCAGAATGCCTTAACATTACTTCTCAATGTTTTGCCAATTCTATTCATATATATTTCTGTTAAACTCCAACATTCTAAATTTTTTATTTCGAGATTTTGACTGTAGCTATTTATTTATCAAGGAATATCCACAAAATATGATTTGTAGGAAATTAACAAAATTAAATACGAATATTCACAAGAATATTAATAAGACAATAAGTAACTAAAAGTTAAAAACAATTCGTTTTTATCAAACTATTTCATGCGCAATACGGAATTCCATTTTGATGACTTCATCGTTATACACTGATATTCTCTGAAGGTACGAAAGGTCAATGTATAAAAATGAAGGTTTGTGGGAATAATACTACTCTAAAATTAAATATAAATTATTTGAATTCCACAAGACTTCATATATTTTAATTATTTTACATGTTCATTAATGTTATGACGTGAAATAAACAACAATACAGAGGCATGTATTCCTCATTCAATACGGAAAATTCAAGATAAATACTGTACAGAACAAAAGAACTTGATGAAAGCTTCGTGAAGTGCCCTCTTAAGTTTCTCCTTCTTCGTAAGCACAACGTTCGGTAAATAAGTCGTCTCAAACCTTTCGAATTTTCAAGCCTAATAAAACATGCACTTTATATTCCAGGCTCTGACAGCCTTTTCAGTAGCATTAGAAGCCTATTCATTTGCAAATTCTTCCACAGGAGCACGAACCGCATGCGTAACGCGTAAATCTGCCCGCGGAGAAAGATCGGAAAGCAAATAGAGCGGAGGCTAGATGTTATCAACAGCTGCAATCCCCATCAATCGTCACGCGCTTGATCCAGATGGGTGAATTCTCGAAACCAGAACACGTTCGTTCGATGCCCGAGCGTGAATGCCGCATTAAGGACCACACCGAGCCAAACCTCCGGCGCCACGCCCTGCCATGAATGGAGTGAACACATCTGACAAGGGGCGAACGTGAGATACCTCTAGTCATTACTGGCAGTCACTTGAACACATGCGGATGTAGTTTCCAGCTGTGCTGCCCACCAAGTTTGTCTGTGCCACTCACACACTTCATCAAACCTTTATGAAGCTGGGTGGTATTGTCAATTTTCCATCGGGTATTTTATATACTTTTCGAAAAAAAAGAATTAGTCTGATTTTTTTTCTTTCAATTTATACGTCCTAATTCACCAACTGTATGTGAAATGTGTGGTTCAAAATTTACCTATTTTAAAAAACCTTTACCTTTATAAGTAGAAATCTAGCATAAATGTAAAGCAATATTTTTAAAATACTTAGAGTATTATATTTCCTTTCTGAGCAAAATCAAACGACTATCAAACGAAAATTTCGACACTAGCTAGATAAGTTGAGTTCTGTCCCTACCCGGAGGAGAATTCTAGACACCGGCTGCGCTGATCGGTAGTTTTTCGCGGTTTCTCCGTTCAATACCAGGCGAATGTCAGAGCAGTACCTCTTAAAAACGGGCGATCTTTCTCTTCCTTGTCCTATCCTCATCCTTTACTCACACAAACATTTATATGCACTACATTACCACACATGTCGGAATAGGGGTCGAGAGCTTAGAGCTTGTCCCGTCTGGACTGGTGCAACGCGAGTGGGAGATACATGGTTGGGGAACATCCCGCTAGCTGACGGTAGGTCCGTGCCGGATCTCACCATCATGTGGTGAAAGATCATCGCCAACACCAGACAAAAAGCATGCACTACGCTTACGGGACTAATTACGTTATTCTCGTTCTCATTACTCAAAATTGCCAACGGACTTTATGAAACATTCATTCAGCTCAGAATTATTACTGCCTCCTGAAATAGCATATATCCAAGGAAAACGTAAATAACATTTTAATGCAGAAAATGATTTCAACTGTGTCAATTTTACAGTATTAAAACTTTCAAAAAACAATTATAACAAAATTTTCAAAAAACAATTATAACAAAACGACTTACAAGGACATTTATTAAAAATACTATATACTTTAATAAAATATTATTAAAGTTGAAGGAAGTTAAGTTTTCCATGTCTTGGAATTCCAGGAAAGTGTTTGAAATGGAAGACATAGAAGCTGAATTAGAATCGGGATTCTTCAATTTCGAATAGATTGAACATACATTTGCACTCATTAAATTATTTTTGTGTATAGTTTTGGGCTGACACGTCCTACAGTTTCGATAGCATAATCTCTATCCCCTTCACCATCTAATCTTCGCATATTTGAAAATATGTGTATTGTTTCCATTTGTAGATTGTGTTGTCAATTTGTATTTTCTTTCTTCACAAAAATCTTAAAATTGCTTCCACACACTTTCTCAGTTTCTTTTCCTGTTTATCGGCTGTGAATCTTTAATAATAGATTGTATTTCAGAATTTGAAACAACACCAAACGACTCATTATTATGATGATTCTCACAAGCTATTGCGAACATAAAAAATTGCTATCGTTAACACCAAAAAGGTTAACAGGTTATTATAGCGGAATGCAAAATTGATGAACATCTAGAGATAGACATCTGGGATTGGTTTAATTTGAATATAATCTTGCTTAACATTGGTTACTTACGACACGGATAGACATGAGTAAAATAGTCAACACAAATACACTACGTACCCGGATGAAAAGCCGCTCTTAACGGCCGCCATCTGCTAAGAGCAATGAAAAAATAAATTATAAATAAAGATGACGTATGAGTACTCTTATTTAAAGAAATGGTATTCCTCTTTTGAATGTTTTTTTCTTATAAGAAGACCATATTACGAAAAGTATTGAATGGCACACGCGTAATATCATAAGTAACGGATTTGGTTGGATTCGGCTATCACCTCGTTTTATAAACGTCGACTACATTCGTTAGTTTGGTCTATATCGACCAAAATGCGTTAAGACTTGTGTAAGCAAATGGGGTCCATCCTATCAAGTATATTAATAAAGATCTCCAATAAAAATAAATTAGGCGTTTAAAAATGGGAAGAGAGATATTAGGGTTACCTGATTTGAGAAAAACTATTTAGGAAAATGTAAAATAGTATAAGGTTATGTACGCAAGGAAGGGACGACATATACTTTTATGCCCCAGCAGATACTTGGGAAGTTAAAAATAAAACGTTTTTATGATGCAAACTTTATCATTTGTATGAACTATACATTAACATAACCCTTATGAATATTTCGTTGCTGACCAACCACAGTACCGAGAGCGGTAGCTCAGTGCATTAACTAATGCCACTGTAGCGCCTCTGACCGGGAGGTCCTAGGTTTGAGTCCTGACGGCGCACACTGGTTGAATCGTGCCTAAAACTTGGTCATAATTGCAAATGTCAGTGGATTTGCATAAAAATTGGTATCAAGGGCGTTTGAGGTCGCTGAATTACAATATCATTACGAAATTTCAAAATTCAAAATGGCGCCTTCAAAATAGCGGATCGACTCATTTAAAAACAAAGAAAAATGGCATATAAAAATATACATATGGGGCTCAAAGGTCGTTGATTTCAAATGTCATAATGAAATTTCAAAATTCAAAATGGCGGCTTCAAATGGCAACTGACTCATAAAAAAGAGCCCAATGTACGTAGAAATATGTATAAAATGAGTTCTCGAGATCGCTGATTTCGATTATTGGAATGAAATATCAAAATTCAGAATTGAAGCTTGAAAATGAAGCAAATATGCGCAGAAATATGGTTAAGTACTATTTTTGAAGTCACTAAGTACAAAAATTGCTATGAAATTCAAAATAGCTGCTTCAGAAACGAATATCGGATTTTAGGAAAAAGATATAGATAGTAAGTAAAATGCTATTTAAGAGAGTTTTTTGAATTTCTTGATTCATTAAGATTTATTTAACATATAAAAGTGAACAATGGTATTGGTCGAAAAATAAAATCTTCACCAGTTTTCTTGAGGTCCAGCATCCCTACTCCTTCCTTTTCTTATAATAATTTTTTAAAAAGAATGAAAAAGAGAGTTTTGGTAAAATTTAATAACAGACTGTTTGGTAACAATAACAAAAGATACTCGTGCGTGTATTAAGGATCCATCTCAGTATTCTCTCAATGAATGAAGAGAATCTGGTAGAAAAAACTGATTCAGAGGAGGATATTTGACCAGAAGCTGATATACATATATTTTTTTTTTATATACAATTTTATGATTATTTTTTAAACAGAAGACATGATAGTGGCATTTATGTCATGTTATCCTGTCCGTTCAGCACTATCCGTAGAAAAACTGAAGCCCTTTCTGATATATATATATTCAAACAAATGTCACCCATCTGTTAACGCACCGCGCCCAGCCGGACAAGCTCTAAGCTCCCAACCGGTCTCCCGGCATGTGTAGTGGTGTAGTGTATGTAAGCGAAGTACATGTGAGTAAGATATGAGGATAGGAAAAGGAAGGAAAGATCGTGCGCGGTCCGTGGCCCATTTGTTAGGGTACTGCTCCGGCATTCGCCTAGTGTTGATCAGGAGAAACCACGAAAACTTCGGATCAGAGCAGCCGGCCGCTAGAATTCTCCTCCAGACAGTGACTAAATGCAACCAAACTGACCAGCTAGTGTCGAAAACCTGCCGCCGTCGGGACTCGAACCTAGGACCTCCCGGTCAGAGTCACTGCAGTGACATAGTTGATGCATTGAGCAACCTCTCCCGGTGAACGAATATTACGAGCATATATTTCCGTCAGTACATTCTCTGATTATGTATTTGCATCAGCATTCTAGAACTTTGTATTCTTTCACCGTACTTCAAGGCATATTTAACGATAACTTTAGCTGTAACAGCCGAGGGCGCTATCTAATGCATAACCAGCAACTCCTTGCCCTCGTATCAGCTCGCTTCCGGACTCCACCAACCGTTGCGAGACGTCAGTGCTTAAATGTTCGCAAACTTTCTTTAGTTTTTGGAAATAAATATGCAGAATTCACAACCCTTGGGTGTTCTATTTAAGACCATTGGTTGCCTAATGCATGGTCAATACTATGCATTAGGCAAGAAAAAGTGGCACAGTTTGGTAGAGTAAAATTGTGGAGATTCAAAATATGAGTCAAGATAATAGAATTTCATTTTCAGTTTGTCAATTTTGCGTTTCATTGAATCCAGAATTGCCCTATTGATTTGTTTAAGTAGCGGTCTCCAGTAGTAGGATAGATCGATAAGCCGAATTTTATGTCCAAATCCTTCAGTCATGTTCAATTTGAATTTTCTTCAAGATTTCAACACACTTAATTTGTATATTAATAGTTAACTATATTTTATAAAACAGCGTTCTCGGTAAAGTATTTGAAAATTATCTTTATATTTCGAATTAAAACCCTCAAGAAAATGGGTAATGCATTAAAATTGTTTTCAAGAGGTTGCATTGCTGTCCCATATTATACATAATGGTGCATCTGCTGGATATTTTCATGTTCAGTTTTTTATTTGTACTGTGCAAGTTTATAAAATATATTTATTTCATTAAAAAATTAGGTACAATTATTGTAAATCAAAGAAATTAGGTCTTAATGATTCGTGATATGCCGAAAAGGTAGACTGGTAATTCAACGTGTATCTGGACCCGCTCCCCAACAAAAGAAATTTCTGAAGTATTTCAGAATAATCTAAAAAATGCGACTAAATAGCGCCACTCCATTCATCCTCCCAAGAGGAATCAATCAACTGCTTATAGGGCCTGAGAGTTTTAACATCCACCCTCATCGAATTGCATTTTAGGTAGCACTTAACCTTCACTTCTATGATTCTCTTAGAATGTTCCGAGAGTATTCGAAGAAAGAAAAAAAAAGAGTGGTAAGTTCGCACCAAGTAGATCAATCACAATGACATTGCACTTGTCTCGAATGATAGACCAAACCCTCTTCCTGAACCGACGGACACGTGTTGGATACAATTACTTTTGAAGATTTAATCTTATTTAGGTCGTCCTGGATGGCCGACGTGGCTAACAGCGTCAGCCGACTCAACCTTCAGTCCGAAGGGTCGCGGGTTTGAGTCCCGCCGTGGGCGTGTTTGTCCCTTATCTCTCCTGTATGTGTTGTCGCGGAGGGCTTCGCGTTCTGCTGACCCCAGGTCAGAGGAGCTTGCTAGTGTATTGGTGTAGTGGTCGATCCCATCGGGACGGAAAGGGTAACCGGCTATTGGCTGGATAAAAGACCTAGGGGGGGAGAATTGTCTTATATTGTCTCTGTACAAACTACTTTGCGTATTAGCAAAAACCTAGTTGGAATTTGGTAAAACCTGGCCCAAATCTGGTGGAAAGCTTAATGGGAATTTCAGAACCTATCACAGCTAAAAGGAATCATCTTGCTCACAGTGGTAAGAGCATAACTATAGACATTCCTTGGAACGACATTGCAAAGGATACGACGTCACCGACAAGGTACATTTACGTTGCCAACACTTTTCTTTTGCTTTTTATGAAGTACTAATGATGAAGATACGACTGGAACGATCTTTTTAATTAAAAAACATAGCTTTAGTTGTAAAATTTTCGGTTTCCCTGCAGATAGTAATGTTTTTATACGACATTACATTGGCCATATCTGAATGCTTTTAAATTGTTCATTTTTCAAAGATTTCGGAAAATATCATTGAACATATTTTATATATTGAGATAAATCATCATCACTCATTCTGTATTATGTGTAGTAAACGACCTGGCAACTTTCTGTAACATAACATTATACTATTATTTGACTTACCAAAAAAACAAACGAATTAGAATTCGCTATTGTTCAACCAAGTATTATGCCTGAAGCACAACATGTTTACATAATTGTCTGAACATATTAAGAAATGACCTGAAACAATAGATACTTCATAGTGTCGGGTGTTCATCCATGAAAGTGTAAAATTACAAGTTTTCTAGCATTATGACACAAAATTTACTTATAACAATGTCGTGGAGCTCCACTTTTGCATCCGAAATACACAAAAAATACACATGTGTGTAAGACTCAGACATTTGACCTCTTTGCGCCAAACTCATGATAACGAGAGTACCAACCAGTTGGGGCGTAAAAGAAAGACTATGAACATAGAAACAGGAGAGCGCGCCCAATGTGGCACTGAAAAACAAAGTAGAGGGGAAATCAGACATGATTTATTGCGATAGTACAACAGTGGCGAATGGCCTCCAGGGAGTAGGAAAGAAACAAAAAAGGCCAATGATAAGACTGAATGAAATTTCAAGACTGCGTGTGAACATGTTACCAGAGCAGAAGGAATTGGAAACAACAATAATCAGGAACTGTGACCTCTTTACAAAGTACGTCGAAAACAGGAAATTAGAAGCAGATGAACTGCCACGCAAATCGACAACTGCCATTTTTATAAAGCGTATTTTCTTTATTAATTTTTTAAAAGATGAACAAGTTTTTTTTATTTTAAACGCTTGGTAAAATCAAATTGACGTAGGCTCATTAAGCATTATATTCAGTTATTTGCACAAAAGCAATAAAATATAAAATGAATTTAGATTTATCTTTCAGTTTTTGTTGTTTTTGTTTGTTTGTTTTTGTATTTTAACCCTGTACATTGACGCTTTCGAGTCAGGCAGGAAAAACTTTTAACGAGAATTAAAACAAAATTTTGGGATTGTTGATCTTTCAGAATTGACAAAAACAGCAAAAATTCTGGTTGATGTTTAACATATCATCCTTCAAAATATATAAATAACTAAATATATAAAAAGATATTGATGTTGAATATTCGTATTTCCGAGCATACACATTGCGTCTAATACAATTTCATTGTTTTTATTAGTGTTTAAAAACAGTCTCTTTCTATTTGTAACATGTTCCAACCCTGTATTTCCTGATCTCATTTCTTTCGTCAGCAAATCACAGAATTTGCAGCTTTCAGTGTACTTACACGGCAGAGAAAAAGTGCAGAAGAAGCTAGCTTTTAAGTTTTGTTTAATAACCTTTTTCTTTTTGTGTATAAATAACTCAACCTATTTTATACTTTTTTCCTCATCGCACTTCCTTCCGAACCTTATCGCCGACTATCATCTGTTGCCAAAATAATCGCGTTGCTCCTTTGTTCCGGCGACCTCCAACGGCAAAGCACACACGATCGCGTGGCGTATCGCGAACCGACTCGCGTCTAGTCGCGAGGGGCTACCCGGAACTCTTTGCGTACGAGGGCGACCTCTGTCTCTGCGGCAGTGCCCGGCGGGGCGCGGGGCGCGGCGGCCATCGGCAGGCAAGGTCAGGAGCATGACGACTTCCTACAAAACAACTTTCATCAGCGGCGCGGCGCGGTGCGGTGCGGCCCGCTGTGGAGTGGAGCGGTGTGGCATGGCGCAGAGTGGCGTGGCGTGGCGTGGCGGAGGTGCGTTGCGCTGTCGTTGCTCTGGCGGACGGCTGGTTGGTCGGGTTGTCTGGCTTTCTCTCGCGGCACGGCGCGGCGCTGGGCCGTTGCCTCACTACCCCTCGCTCCCCACTTCGCCCGACGACCGTCTCGCACCTCGCCGCGCTGCAGTCGCAGTGCCATTATGACACGCTCCCCACCCTTCGATTGCCCCGGTCGTGTTGTCCTTGCGTCCCGGGCGCTGCAATTTGCCGCCGCCTGATGTCAACAGGGTGTAAGAACGAGCAATATGACCGAGTTTACACAAAAGGCGAGCGATTATGTTGGCTTCCTTGTTGCATCTTGGAAGTTCTTTTATAACTCGTTCACGCACTCGCGTAATATTTGATAATTTGTTTTCCTGATTTCAGCTTTGATTCACGTTTTTTCGTATCTTTTGTCGTCGTATGTTTTCGCACAGCTGTAGTATAACGAACACTATGAAATAAATACGTTCTTTATTTTTTTATAATGTTGTAATTTCTTCTAAGCAATCTGTTTTTTCAAAACAGAAATTAAGAATTTTTTATAAAGCTAATTATATTTATTCATTGATTGCAGTGATAAGCTTCAAAATGGTCCACTAAATTAATAGTACACATGTCGTAGATGTTTTAGAATTTAACATAACATAAATATATATGCAAGACATTTGTTTCGATACAATTTAAGGTTTCTTTCGTAATCTTCTTTTTGTCATTTCGAATCCATAATTTAGCGAGAGAAAACGTTTGAGAAAAGCAATAAGAATGCTTTAATGAAAATGTTATAATGGACAATAATATTTTGGATCAAAGTTTTGCTCGTTTCAATTATTCAATTTTCTTAGGTGTTTATACTATTTATTCCCAGGTAGGTTTATTTCTAATACCACTATTTCTCTAAAAACCCAAGCTTCTATTGGAGCTAACATATCCTTTCCTGCTCCTTCTATTTTCTCAACGATAGCTTGTAACTGTCATGTAAACAGAGAACCAAAAACATTCGCTTCAATAAAAAACAAACAAATCTGTGAGTCATACGATTAATTATTAACGATTCCGTCTGGAAGTTATATTAGGAGACATCGACACCGACAGCAGCACACATCTCGAAATGCCATTGTGTAGGAAGACATAAAAAGCAGGTGGTGTGATATTCGTTACGTTGCATGCCAAACAAACAATAAATTAATAACAGAACTCAGTTCAATCTAAAAATAACTCTACAAGACATTAATCCATGACTGTGTAATTTTCACGTCTTGCAAACCACTTTTATACGTTTTAGTACAGTTATTAAGCTTTATTCTTTTAAACACGATTTTCCTTACTGACAAGAAACGTGTTCTACAAACAATACAGCTTCATTATTATCTTAATAAATGCGTTTACTATTTGACGGTTCTAATTATTGCATACATTATAGCACAGAGTAAAAATTAAATATTAATGCAAATAATATTGTACAGCCTTTTTGGCAGCCACGAATTGATTGTTTGGACTATCATTCATCTTAACCCCTTGATTGATTTGAATGTGTTCAGAAAAAATACTTAAACCCTACAATGAAGAATATAATCCTCTTTCCCTCGGTCAGCCGTATGAAATTATGGTAATAAATAAATAGCTACCGAGTCAATTTCTGTATGCTAATTCACTCCCACGCTGAAAACGGATAGTCTGGTTCTCGCCATCCATCAAACCAGAATTACAAATAAACACCCCTACCATTCATTTCTCATCAAATTCGTCGAACTGGAACCTGATTAGAGAACCCACTAGGGATTCCTCTCCCATTGTAATAGTTGTAAGTTAATTGTAAGTTAATTATAAGTTAATTTTAAGTTAGTTAATAAGAAATCAACACATATGTCAAGTTGTTAACAACTAATCTATGAACCTACCATCGAAACCAATAAATTGAAGAAAAAAAAAGTCTGGTTCTCCGGGGCAAAAGTAATGGAACGGGAGGACAGTGTCCCCAGCGACCGGCAAGACCCCCTCCTCGTCAACAGGTAAACACAAAGGCTACTCACGCTTCTCGAGCGGCATCTTCTGCAGCGCGGGCGAGTCGTCGTTGTTGTAGATGACGACGGCGGACGCGTTGAGCAGCCAGGCGTTCTCCACCTGATTACCGTAGAGCTGCAGCCTCCTTCGCTGCACCAGGGCGATCCAGGGCTCGCCGGGGGCACGCCGCGGGCGGCCGTCACGTTGGGGGAGCACGCCGCGCCCTGCCGGGCCCTGCCGCCAGCAGCGGCACCAGCAGCGCGGCGCCCACGCGCGCCCGCGGGCGAACAGCCTGGGCTCGCCCGCGGCCTCCCAGCGCCACACGCCCGCCGGTCCAGGAACGTCACGTTGAGCAGCGCCTGCGTCCGTAGGGCCCGCGCCGTCGGCAGGCCGGAGGGCGCGGTCGCTGCAGCCGCGCTGCCGTGCCGCCTCCGCCGCCGCCTCTTCGCCACGGCGCCGCTGCCGTACCGCCAGTCCTCTCGGCCGCGGCCGCCGCCGCCGCGGCCCGCGCCCCGGCCGTGCACACCCACGCCGCCAGCACCAGCACCAACACGCGCCAGCCCGCGAAGCCCATGGCGGCGCCGCGCTCCCTGTCCCGCCGGCTGCGGCGGCCGCTAGCTGTCAACGGTCCTCGCGCGATGCCCACCGTCACTGGCTCCAGGCTTCTGGCATTCCCCAGCACGGAACCAGCGACAGCTCTCTTCAGCCGGCGTTCACGACGCCGCGCAACTGCACCGTGTCCACCGACCCCAACGATCCAGCATGTTCCGCAACAGCTC
Organism: Teleogryllus oceanicus; assembly: GCA_964035755.1. NCBI lineage: Eukaryota > Metazoa > Arthropoda > Insecta > Orthoptera > Gryllidae > Teleogryllus > Teleogryllus oceanicus. The sequence continues at coordinate 56,881,675 of CAXIVR010000004.1, forward strand.
CAGTAGACGGCTGTTCTCGGGGGGTGACAGGTCGTGACGGGCAAGCCGGGCGGTCCTCAGAGGGTCGAGGGTTCCGTCACCTTAGGGCCAAAGGTCTACCGGAGCCCCGCTGCCTCCAGGACGTCGGCCTCTCGCCGTCGCGACGCGGGCGCGCGGCACCCCCGCGTATATATACCCGACCGCCCCACGTGAGCGCCAAGCCGTACGAGCGCGCTAACGAGATTCCGCCTGATCCCGCGCACGGAGGAGGGCAACGCGCCGTGGGGGGCACGTGGGGGGACGCGACACGTGCGGCACGGAGGTGGAGGAGTGGCGCGCAGCCCGCACAGGAGCGCCACCTGCGCCAGCGACTGGCACGTGCTGGAGCGCAGGCGTTCGCCAGCTGTCTCGGGGAGCTGCGGTGGCAAAGCCGTCGGCTGCTGCGTCGCCGCCGTGAACCTCCGCCCGCTGCGCTGCGCCGACGAGCACTGTGGTGGGCGGCGCGGCGCGCGGCGCCGGCCCAGCCGCCCCAGCCGGTGGCCAGGCGGCGGGCGACCGGCGCGCGCTTTCCAGCACGGCATGCGGCGGCGCACAGTGGCCCGCGCGCACGCATCGGGAATCGAAAATGATTTCGGGTTCGTTTACCTAACATTTGCAAAAGATCTTTTCACATGAGGACACAGCCGGCTGAATGACACTCGCAAGTCTAAAGTAGACACTGATCGATTAATTATGATATAGATGGCGGTGAGCGGATACAGGTCCGGTGGGCCCGCTCATTGCTGGGTATGGCAGAAGAGAAAGGGCAAGAACATGACTATTGTGTAATAGATAATATGTGCAAAACAGAAATAAAACTATTCTCCGTGCCTTTTGTGAAAGTATCGATGACAAAGTTTTTGTACTGCAGCTCTGTTCATAGGTTTTCTAGTGATATTAATAACCTCTTTTTCTTTTTCCAGCGGTTTACTGATAGAACGCACTCTCGCATTCCGAAGTGGATTTGATATTTTCGCAGACTTCACAGAAATGACAAAATAAACAAGCACTTCATTACTGGGTCCCGCCGCGCCCCCTTTTCTATTAGACTTTTTCATTTACGTTTGATATACCTGCTTAGGCGGGTATCAACTGATGTCACTGCAGTGCCTCCGACCGAGATGTTGTAGGATTCTGGTCTCGATCGGTGCAGAATTTTTTAAACTACCTTCATGGCAAGGTCTAATTCAGTCGCTGTCTGCAGAAGTATTCTAGCGACCGACTGTTTTGATCGGTAGTTTTCCGTGGTTTCTCTCATCTACACCAGGCGAATGCTGGAGCTGTTCCGTAACAAACGAGCCATGGACATCCTTTCTTCCCCTTCCTTGTTCTGTCCTCATTCCAGTCATTCCGGGCCCGGAATCACCAATAAATCAATGAAAATATGATATTTTTTAAAATAAAGAAATAAAAGATACTACAAGGAGAATAATATATTTTTAATGGTACAATTAACAAATACAATTGACTTTATGTTGAACAATTTACAAGGTTGGAAAACGTTTTAAATGGCATTTCAGTTTTAAACAAGGGGGAAACGAGGAATTGACAGCATTTACGGAAATAAATTGCTTATTACGTGGGCTGCGGGGCCCCAAATCAAGCACCAAAGATCCGGAATGAGGCGACCAGTCTTCCGAGACAGCGTCATGGTGAAATAATCAATTATAGGTATTAGATGCGAATTTAGAGTGATATGAAACGCGCACCACATGAACACTACGTACCATTCTTTTGCAATCAGATGAGTAACAATATCTTTGGGCACGTGAAGATCAACAATACTCGACTATTCACATTAACAGACGCCCAAGACCCTATCCATGCAGTACGACATGAGACAGAAGAACAATTACAGACTTTCTCCATGAAAAATAGTCCTAAAACTACTTCTCTTGACACGTATGTGCAATATTGCACTGCACTATTTGAAAAATTAAAGTTTGAAATAACCTTATTTAAAGTTTTCTCTGGTGGTGGTAATGTGTTTACTCATCACACGTTTAAAAACTATGGAATTACGGAGTAAACATTGCTAAAAGACTTCATAGGACTTTGTAAATTAAAATTGTCATACAGTGTTACAAAATAACATTCGTAACTCGCTCATATATCCATCAAAATTATTCAGTATTTTTTTTAAATTAACGAATAAACAGATGATATTGCAATAATCAGTGCAACTGATCATGAAGACCAGACGCACCATTAATGTGTTTCAGTGTACATCGAAAGTGAGTGAACAATGGGATTTTCATTTTCGTCCACCTAATTTTGAAGCTGCGAGTTTCGGCCCACTGCGTCTATAAATCCCCACCTGTTTCCCCAAGTATCTTCCCTTCGTCTTTAACACAACTGGCCTCCTCAGCCCATGTGGTTTCTATATTACCTTCGCTTGCCCACAAACAAATTAGAGAAAACTAAAGCAACCTATACTATGTGAGAGGTTGCATTGGTTTCGACATATACTTAAGAACGTGGGGAAAATCCAAACGCAATGAAACAGATTCGACTTTCACAAAAAATAGAAATATTTGATTATGTTATTCCGCATAACCTCACATCGCGCATAAAGGCTGAATTCTCATATTCAGCCATCACTGCTTACGACACAGCTATCGTCATACCAGCTGTATTAAATGTTTACTATCCGCATGTTGCATTGTAGTAATCTTGATAATAAATAAAGAATAGATGCACTATAAATACAATACTACATCAGTATAAATGAAGTCTGTTTTTGTTAAAATATTTAATTTATTTCTGTGCTCTACGCGAGCATTTTATCTGTCGTTCTTAAACAGTGTGTGGGCTCCCTTTCGGAAAATAATTTTATGTGGTTTTGTTCAGCAGCATTATTGCTGCTGCATGTACTTGTTTTTAGTTTCTCATAAAGCTCAGAATCGTCAGTCGTCAGAAAATGTGATCTAAAAATTAATGCTGTATTTTCTACTTTTTTACATTTTAAACCGTATTCTGACTTGATCAATATGATGACTTGATGTTAATATTCGGTCAGGCGATTGGGAAACGAGTTAAAAGTCGATAAAACATAAGGAAGGGAAACCAGATATTTCGCAGACGATAATTGTTTTCGAATACCAATGACATGCAATTAACAAGAAATACTTTTAAAGACTTGTTTGACATGGTCGAGGCAGGAATCTTCATCGGTGGAAGCTCTACCACTCTACTTCATCGGTGGTACCTCCCCACTTTTAACAAAACATTATCCTACCAAATCCACCTTAAAGATCATGATGGCTCTTACAAATAAAGCTCTGGTTTTTGAAAATAACGAAACATTGAGAATTTCGTTTCGGTATTTTCAAATCCAATGAATACAGATTTAAATGATTTAATAATGGAATAGTTAGAATTTTAGCTTGAAAATACGTATTTAGTGGAACTATACATTGTTTTATTCCATTTCCTTTTATCTGATAGTGCAACAACTGTTTGAATGAAATGGAGTATAGTAGTCGTTTTTCTTTGAAGATAGCCAAATCTTTTCAGTGTCTGAAGACAACTTTCAAAATTTAGAGTGAAATATGAAGGAAAAAAATGTGCGCATGTATTGAGATCATTAAATATGAACTTTTAATATTCATTTAAATACTCATTTAAATGAGAACAATCTTTTTTGTTCAATATTTTCTTCGATTAAACTTTTAAAGTTTAAACTTACTAAAAGATTGTTTTCGAAAAAATAGCGGGAAAACGATCTCTCCTCAGATATATTTAAAAAAGGTAGCAAATTTATTCGGTCACTACTCTAGCCACAATCAGTTTTTAAAAATGTTTTTGATATTCGTGGAAAAACGACCAAAAAACATTAGTAAAGAGAAAAACTTCAAGGCGTACTTCAATACATTAGCTACAGAGACAGGAAAAGCCGACCGGACGAAAGATGTCCTGGCGATAGCAGGGGTGATAGGGACGGTCGGTTGTAGATCTGTCGCCGGTTACCCTCTGCTTCATTATTCACACAAAGGATCACTACAGATTTACAAACGGCGCCTTTCTGGCTCGTCAAGACTGGGTTGCCTGAGAATGGGTCGCTTTAGGCTTATTGTGGAAGACCAGCTGAAGCCTTGCGAAAATTCCGCTGTTAGTAGGTCCAGGCCTTGAACAGTTGAGCCACATTATGTAAAGCAGGAAGTGTGAGAATAAAACTTCTAATATTTCTTGGCGTTTAATAACAGCGAGACTTACAATCAGACCCGTGTAATCAAATCGCACATTATATAAGATGGTTAATTTAATTCTACATAAAATTCAAATATTTGGACATCTCTTTAGGCGACCTGTGCAATGGTGTAGGGTACAGAAAGGAACATCCTCAGAAATTAAATAGAAGCAATAAAAATGTGAGTTTGTAGATTAGGGGCTGATAAATCCATAGGCCTCCCTCGGACGCCTTGAAGCGCAAGTTTTAACGATGTAGAATGTATCGATTACGAGTTTTGTACAATCGAACTGGGAGTGATAACTTTTAAATATCTGTATACTATAATACTAACATTCGATGACACTTCAAACCCCAAAAATATTTAGTAAATGTTGAAGGATATTGATTATAAGATACGAATAAGTGACATATGTATATGTTTGCCATTTGAGGGTCGGATTTTTATTTTGACTCCACGAGACATGAGGAAAGCATGACATATTCCCATCACCGTACCCAGCTCATTTGGACTGTCTAAGCACTTACTTTCGTTGACGCAGCTATAGAAATCGAGACGATTTGTATTAGAATGAATGGGGCAGCTTCATTTTTGCCCCGGCTGGGAATCGAACCCTGGACCAACTCATAGAAAGCTGTCACACTGTCCGTGCTCTACTCCGAGGTGCAAAAGCGGTTTTGTCAGAAATGAAGATACTAAAAAAGGAACATAAAACAATTTTTTATACTCCATGTAAAACTAATCAAATACTACAATTTATTATAGTAATAATAATAATAATAATAATAATAATAATAATAATAATAAGAAGAAGAAGAAGAAGAAGAAGAAGAAGAAGAAGAAATTATAGGGTAATATAAAATCCATATATTAAATTATTGTGCTTTCTCCAAACTAAATATATCAGGATAGTAATCACGTGATCGTGGACGAGTGGTCTTTCCACGAAAGATAGTAATTAGCCAACGAATTTACTTACTGTTAATTGAATTGAAGAGACTAACTAAAAATATGAATGAAAATAGGGTCTAAATTAAAATTTAGAAGGAAACCATAAAATGATTCAGGGCAGACAGAGGTAAATTCAGTTCGTCCTTCCTCCTCAATAAATACTTTTGAAATAATTAATTATTATTTCAATTGTTAAAGAGAAACAACATATATTAACTCCTGGAAGATCTCTTTAGACGTGGTGGTATTTGTGGTAGTTTGTTTCGAAAAATGTGAACAAAATTTCAACAACGAAAAAGTTGGTTTCGGCTTTGGAGAGAGGCACACTCCATGCCCCTTTTTGGATCCGCCCCTGATCAGTGCCTCAGGGTCACGCTTGAATTTGACTTCATTACATGAAAAAAAAGTAAAAACTGTATGCAACGTATGGTGGCGACGTCTAGCATGGATAAATTTCCTTCAGCACCAAAAGCCTTGCTCCATTTTTTTACTACGCGAAGTTGAACGATGAATAAAGGGTACCAATAAAACGTAGTTAACAACGTTTGAAATATAAAAATGTTTTCTCCCAAGCAATAGAAAACTTACCTACCCCGGCAAACGAACTTTCGATTTGATTTTATACTACTGTTTACAAAAAAGGAACGCATCAGCTGAGTTTAGCTCAAAATCAGCATTTCCTACCGGGAGAGGTGGTTTAGTGCATCAACTGATGTCACTGCAGTGCCTCTGACCGTTCGAGTCCTGACGGGTGGCAGGAATTTCGACACTAGCTTTTCAGTTAGGGCGAATTCAGTCACTATCTGGAGGAGAATTCTAGTGGCCGGCTGCTCTGAACGGTAGTTTTCCGTGGTTTCTCCGATCAACACCAGGCGAATACCGGAGCAGTACCCTAACAAACCGGTCACAGACCGTGCGCGATCTTTCCTTCCTCTTCCTTGTCCTAACCTCACCCCCACACACATGCACTACACTACCACACACATGGACCAGGAGACCGTTCGGGGGCTTAGAGCTTATCACGACCAGGGCGGTGCCCCGCTGGTGGAGCTACCTGGTGGAGGAAAACCCCGCTAGCCTATGGTAGGTTCGCGCTAGAACTCACCATCCAGCAGGGGAAGAACACCTCCTGATGAAAATATATGCGCTACCCTTAGGTAACGAATGACGTCAATATTTGACGTACTCGGAATCAGAACCAACCAGCATTATCGCTGACTGTAGTGCCTCCGACAGCGAGGTTCTAGGATTCGAGGCAGACGGTGGCGAATTTTCGATACTAGCTACATAGCTCAGTCGAATTCTGGCGGCCGTAAGCTAATCAATAGTAAGTGAATGCCTGAGCAGTTCTCTAACAAACGCTCTGTGGACCGCGAGCGTTCTTTCCTTCTTCCTCGTCCTATACTCTCACATACTAGCACACGCACTCCACTACTATTCATGTCGGAGACCAGTCGGAAGCTTAGAGCGTGACTCAACTGGGGCTAGTGCGCAGCTGGGGGAGATACCGGGAACTGGAAATTCCTAGCAAATTGACTTGTAGGTCGGCGCCTAATCCTATCATCTAGCATCCACCTTCCGATAGAAATCATTAACTGCTCTAACAGGACTAATAACCGCCGCAGTTGACGTGCTAAGAAACACTAATCAATCAATCAAATTAGCAACTCATGCCGCGGCTCTACTCCTTCCAATGTTCGCGAAAGGTCAGCTCAACGACCCTTCGTTGGTTGGTCAGTTGTGAGTGATTCCGGGCGAGTCAACTACTAAGGTCACTAGTCCCGTAAGTGTAGTGCATGTTTTACTTCCAGAGGGGGAAGTGATCTTCCCCCGCTGGATGACGAGATCCGGTGGCGTCCTACGTGAGCTTGCAGGGTTTTCCCCAACCAGGTGTCTCCCCCAAGCGAGGCACCGCCCCAACCGGGACAAGCTCTACGCTCTCGACATGTGTGGTAATGTTGTGCATGTTAGTGTAAGTGTGTGTGTATGTAAGGAAAGGACAAGGAAGAGGACAGAAAGATCGCACGCGGTTCGTTTGTTAGGATACTGCTCCGATATTCGCCTGGTGTTGATCGGAGAAACCACGGAAAACTATCGATCCGAGGAGTCGGCCGCTAGAATTCTAGAGTCGAAAATCTTGCCACTGTTGGGACTCGAACCTAGGACTTCCCAGTCAGAGGCACAGCAGTGACATCAGTTGATGCACTGAGCGGCATCTCCCAGTAACAACACCTCACTTATTTATGTCCAGAAGGCAAGCAACGTCAGCCTTTGCTCAACGTGTGTTCCGCGGCCCTCCGTGGCTGGGCGCACTGCGCGGCGAGCGGGGGGCGGGTGGGCGGCAGGGCGCAGGCCGGTCGATGGAGCGCGCGGCCCGAGGCGGCGTGAAGCGCTGCGGAGCGGAGCGGCCGTCTGCCAACGCGGAGCTCCCTACCACGCTCCTACCCTCCACCCAACTATGTCCCTCCCTTATGATTGATTGAATAATGATTCCGCGTGCGTCATCTGCTAAGGACATTCGTCCTGTAAGTGTAGTGCATGTTTTTTTCCGCGGGAGGTTGCGGTGATCCCCCGCTCGATGGCGAGATCCGGCGCCAACCTATCCGTCGGCTTGCAAGGTTTTACCCCGACCAGGTATCTCCCACCAGTGGGGCGTCGTCTGAGCCAGGACAGTCGGTGAAGTCTGACCGAGTTTCCTGCCGGTGCAGTGTAGTGCATGCTAATGTATGTGTGTGTGTAAGGGGTGAGTATAGGACAAGGAAGGGGAAGAAAACGTCGCGCGCGTTCCGTCGCCTGTTTCTCAGAGTAATGCTCCCTACAACCTGTTGGTCAGAAGCATTGCAGTGACATCAGTTGATGCACTGCGCCACCTAAGCTAGTCCCCCCCCAAACGATATTGAAAAATCGATTGACTAATGATTTATTGTTTCCGGGCGTGTCCACTGCTTTGGTCAATAGTCCCATAAGTGAAGTGGAGGTTTCTTCACGGGAAGTGGTGGTGATCTTCCCCCGCTGGATGGCGACATTTGGCGCCAACGTGCACGTCTTCACGCGGGGACTTTCCCCAACCAGATACAGGGGGCGGTGGCTTAGTGCATCAACGGATGTCACTGCAGCGCCTCTGACCCGAAGGACCTAGGTTCGAGTCCCGACGGTGGCAGGATTTTTGACACTAGCTTTTCAGCTGGGTCGAATTCAGTCGCTGTATGGGGGAGAATTCTAGTGGCCGGCTGCTCTGAACGGTACCTTCGTTTCTCCGATCAACACCAGGCGAATGCCGGAGCAGTATCCTACTAAATGGGCCACGGACCGCGCGCGATCTTTCCTTCCTCTTTCGTGTCCTAACCTCACCCCTTACACACACACACACACACACACACTTACATTCACTTCACTACCACATATGCCGGGAGACCGGTCGGGGACTTAGAACTTGCCCCGATGGTGCGAGATACCTGGTTGGAGAAAATCCCGTTAGTCGACGGTAGGTCGGCGCCGGATCTTTCCATCCTGCGGGGGAAGATCACCAACCCCTCCCGAGCAAAAACACGCACCCACTTTACGGGACTAATTATCATAGTAGTTGACGCGCCCGGAATCACTAACAGTCAATAAATCAACCCAACCAGATACCTCCCAACAGCGGGATGCTGTTTTAAGCTTCCGAATGGTCTCCTGCCATTTTTTACATGCTATTCAGACCCGACTGTCTTACAGTTTCATTTTCTAAAAGATAAACTTTCAAAACCGCTTCATTTCTTCTTGGTTCGTTCGCTTTCCAATATTTCATTTCAATTTGATGTACATTCCATCCCAACAACAACAGTCCGCCGTTACTCCCATTGTTAAAAAAGAAAAAAATATTCACACAGTTTTTTCTGTAAAATCGAAATTTGGAGGGGGAAAATTGGAATCGTTTTTGACAAAATCATCTTATTAGAATCGTCTTTTTTCACGGAAAGTTACGTGAAAATTACGTGAATTACACTCATTTTTGAAATGTTGGTACATAATTTTCGGAATTTTGTAAATTACCTTTTTTAAATATCTAACTTTGAAGAATCTATTTCATTAAGTAAAAAATCTCTACCTCTAATATTATAGTTGTAGAAAGGAACCGCAAACATTTTTGATCTTTTGCAATTTTCGAAAATTTGGAGAGTTCAATGAAAAAGAGTCCTACATTATTTTTTTAACCGACTTTTTCTCTATCTGAGAAAAAATAATTAAAAAATTCGGATCAATTTTCGAGAAATTAGAAAATGTTTAAGGTTTCGTGTAAAGTTTCCTCAAAAATCAAAATATTCGTTTCAAACTCGCAGTGACTCGAGTTTGGCCAGATCGATTAGAGAATATCAAAGCACCAGTGTTGATCACAGACGGACAGATCCGTTTTTCGGTTTCTAGGACTCACAATACAGGAATTCTGATTACATAATATATTAGATGTTATTTATTACATACGGAAACAAGAATTGTCCACTTTTTAGGTCTCAGAGAGCGAGTTTACGAAAAATTACCGTTTTTGTCGCAGCAATTCAATACTTTCTCTATTCTATGTAAGTAGTATACGAGATGGTAAAATTAGACAATACAATAATAGTATATTATGCAACTACTTTATAATGTTATGCTTTACAACATAAGTACTTGTTTAAAAAACGAGCAAAGTTCGGAACAAGGAAGCATGGACACGGAGGACTGCCTGTAAGGACGGCAGTGAGGAGGGTGCTGAGGACGAGTCGTGAGGTCGGGTGGGGATGGTGGGCGGTGACGACGGGCTGTCATAAAATGCCCTTTTATGAACGATTTCTTGCAATGGAAATTGTTGTCTATTGCTGGTATACAAAACATACGTTTAACACCAATCGGCAGTATTTCGAATAACTTTGAATAGAATGCCGACGTGTTTTAAGGCTACGTATGTTGAGAGACTAGCACTTTAAATTACAACTGTAGTTTCAAACATTTAGAGTGTCAATTTTGAGAGTGATGCTACGAACAAAAACGGACAACAAACTATTTCCTCAGATTCCGTGAATTGCTAGTACATGAACTTAGCTACCCAGTCAGCCCCAATGAGATAGGTATTTTTCTGGAAAACTAGGTGGAAAATTTAAGATTGGTAATTTAATGGACAGGCTAAGATTTAGTCAAACACTCCAGATACACTATTTATGCATAATTATGTAATTTTTCTACGGAATATTTCCTCCGTTTAAATTTTGTTTTTCGATTTTCGTGGATCTTTGAATTCAAATACTCCGCGTTGTCGGTCAGTCTTGTTAGGCGATGAAATACAGCTTCGGTTAGTGTCACTGTAAATAGTGTAGCATAATATTGTAAATAATAAAAAGAAAAGAAAATCATTATTTTCTTAAATAATATTATATAGTGAACCAACTTACTTCTTTAAAAATAAGTAATATAATCCATCACTATTTCATTTTTTAATTTGAACAAGTGTAACTGTAAAAATTAAAATTAGCTATAATAATGTATCTAACAACTTGAATTATATAATTCGTAATTTTATGTCGCCCTGGAGGTGGACCAAAATGTTTATAAAACTGTCTTTTGTAATAAATGGTAGGTCATATCTTATTGTAAGAACTTTCTGACAACCTAAGAAACACTTCCTTGCTTTACATATAATCCGATACGAATCGATAGGATCGATAAGGAAACTAATTATTTAGAACGATCCCCCTTCTGCTTCTCCCTTCCGCCTCGCATTCCTAAAATGTTTAATGAAGAGAGAAGTGTGTCAAAGCAAATTGGTCGCCTCAACTTTAACTCCCCATCCTTAAGTACATTCGTATTTTCTAAAAACGTCGCGACGCGTCGCGAATTTCGCGGGAATGTACTTTATTTTATAGGGATGTTTTTGTACCTTTGATAGTGTATACCATCTTTTAGGACATGTTGGTTCAGGCACTAGTGTTCTGATATGAACTTATTAAGATCACTTTAATAATTATTACATTTGAATACACACACACACACACACACACACACACACACGCACACACACACGCACACACACACACACACACACACACATATATATATATATATATATATATATATATATATATATATATATACACACACATGTGTGTGTATGTTCATAAGCTTGAACTGTATTATAATATGAAATGAACAATTTTCGTCGGTTTTTCTCCAAATTCACTCACAGAAACAAGTGTTCACTAGTACACGATGTTGTGCTCAACGGTACAAGACCATTGTGCACCTCTGTACACATCTTTTTTTCTTTCAAAAATGGAAAATGTGTTGTGCATACGAAACAAATGGTCCGATACTAAATATGCTCATTTATCGAATTATATAGTTTCAAACTGAAAAAATAATATAAAAGGTATGTGTATATTTTAAATTACACTGGGCAACAATTTTTTTTTTTTTTTTTTTGTGTGCTCAGTTTTAGAGCTGACTAAAGGTATTTCAGTGGCGCTGATTCCAAAAGTGCTATTTGCTTGACTGAATCAACTCTAGTTTTGAAGATATAGTAGAAATAACGATTTTTGTCACTTTCGAAATCATATACATATTAGCTCTAATTCATTTTCAATAAATGTGTATAGTCTATTTCATTAACAGTTTTTTATAAACCGACAAATTTGAATTCTCTGTGCCTCTTTAGCAAAGTAATTGGGTTTACAAAATATAAGTCAATTGAATGGGGACTGACAGCTCATGGAGAGTTTTCAAGAGTGTACTCTTATACAACGGCAAGAAATACGGCTCTGTCCCAATTGGTCATTCATTCTGCTTGAAAGAAGAGTACGAGACGATTTCTTTAGTTTAAAAAAAAGATTAAGTATTATGAACATCAGTGGGTAATTTGTGTTGATCTGAAGATAGTGAATTTTCTTCTCGTTCAACAAAGTGGCTGCACAAACTACCCGTGCTTTATATTTCTCTGAGACAGCAGAGCCAACGGTAAGCATTGGTTGAGAAAAACTTTGCCTCTGATGAAAGAGATAGTTGTAGGGGAAAACAATGTAATCAATTTACCTTTAGTTGCTCAAGAATTATTCTCTCTCTCTTTTGCGTATCGAGCTAGGCTTGATGAAGCAATTTGTACAGTCGTTGGGGATGGGAAGGTTTGTGTTTACAGTGTATATTGCATACATATCCGGACGTCAACAACAAGAAACTGAAAGCAGGCATTTTTTCTGGTTCTCAAATAAGAAAGCTCGTAGATGAATCATATTCTTTGGAATCCATGAACCAAAATGAATCTTGTGCCTGGTCTTATTTTGTTTTAGATGTGAAAATTTTTCTAGGAAAGCACAAAGAAGAAAACTTTTCACAATTTGTAGAAACAATGTTTTCCAGTTTCCATGTGCTTGGCTGCAATGAGAATTAAAGTCCATTACCTACAGAGCCTCTTAGATTGCCTTCCTTCACTTGATCTAAGTGAAGAGTAAGGTGAACGATCTCACCAAGATATTCACCAATGGAAGAGAGACATCAAGAAAAATGGGATACACATATTATGACAGACTACTGTTGGAACATGCAGCAAGAGTGCTACGGCATTTGTCACTCAAAAAATCTATTTAAAAAAACTTCTTAGGTCTTCAATAAATGGTTGCTTTTGTGAATTTTTAAACATTTTGATGAGAAATGTTCCCGATTTACAGTTATCTAATTAACACATTTCATTTATAAAAACAAATTTATTTTATTTTACAACAAATTAACACCAGTAAAGTAAATATTATGTCCACATGCCACTGATGATCCCAAATTCTAGCACACACAGTGTGGAAATGGGTTATATGATGATAGTTCTGTATTTACAAAACTAGAGCTGATAAGGTAAAACTAATGCATTTTTTTAAAATCCGTGACATCGAAATACCCAGGAAAATGTTCAATATCTTAGGTTGGTCCCATTTTCAGCGAACTCTCGGTATTTTTGAAAATTGCAAAAAATATTCGAAATTGGTAAATTGAATTTCTAGCGCTTCGTGTGACGCGTTGTCAGTTCGCACGGTCGTTTCAAATTATTCACATTATTTTCATTGTTGCCGATCGTGATAATCGTATTATGTAGATAATATTCTTATGTAAGGAAATAGATTTATTTAACTCAGAACTAACAAATATACATCTTTAAGAAGTTTTGATCGCTCATAATGGTGTTCAAAAATTGTTAGCACTTTGATGTAATGAAGACAAACTTGAATGAAATTATTCATGTTTATCTGCATATACTGTAATAGTTAAATTTATTCATATTTGTTTCGTTTGTAAAGGTAATAAACGACTACTGTTCCTGACTGTGGAAATAAATTCAGATGTAGACGACCTTGTCTTTCTCGCTTTTGACTTGGGGTTAGTACTTAAAGGATTTTTAAGAGAAAAATCTCTAAAGTACAACTAAACAGCGCTTCATAATTTTTACTTCTGGGCCCAGGATAACAGCCAAGCCCCAAGTCAAACATCACCATTAACCTAATCAAATTCGAAGCGATCTTTTTCTCCTATAAAAATTCCCTATCCAATCCCTCACCCCTAACAAGAGAACAAACTCCTATCCCCAGACAATCCCAAGTCAAATACCTAGGGGCCACCTCTTCCCAGGAACTTCTTTTTTTTCTCGCATCATATCTAGCAGACAGTCTCCAAAATAAACCGAGTTATCAATACTCTTTACCCCTTCCTAAGAAACCTATTCATTCCTCCTAGAAAGAGAATCATCTTCTCGTACTACTATATTCGTACAATCCTTACCTACTCTATGCTTACCTACACATTACTGCTCAATCCTATCCCACACAGATATCAACCTCTCAAACAACCTTGATTACCTCACCAAAGTAGAAAACCGTACAACCGCCTCAATCTTCCAACCCCCGCCTTATACAACGACATTAGATAAGAAGATTACCTTAAGATACAACGACATTAGATCCCGAAACAGTATCCTTCGTATCCTAAACTAAATCTATGATTGCGCAAAATCCACTATTCAAAACCTTACCACTAATCCTAAATTCCAAAACCTAATAATTCCTCACCAATACATTCTTACAAACCCTCCCAGACACTTCAGAAAAAACACTTGCTCGACAACCTTCAACTTCCCCTCCTGCCATCTGATGACAGACGACACTATTGACGAAAACTGACGAAACACCGTCTGTCAGCGAACAGATCATGACGACATAAAAAACAACCGACTTAGAAATCTCCACCATCTGCCACACTTCCTTTAACTCAAACCCTGCAAACAAAACAAACATTCCCCCTATCACTCCTCATCGGTCGTATCATCTCCATTGTCATTTCCCTCGTCCTGCTACCCTAATAAAATATTATTTCTTTACACACCCGACTTCCCAAACCCCATCCCTGTACGGTGGAATGGTGCTGTAGTTCAAGAAGTTGAAAAGCAACTATATGCACCTGAGTTGAAGAGTCTCCGCCGGAGACAGGCGATTCAATAACCAAGAACTTCAGCAGCGATTTATCTGAAATTTTAGAAGCGAAAATGCATCTGCAAACCTGCAACATTCCCTAGTACGACGGGTTGCATTTGACGTGTTAAGTTAGGCGTTTCTACAATGGAGACATTCCAAGAATGTCTCGTTTGCATTTCTTCTTGTGATCAAATCAATACAACTTTATTTACTCCATAAATATCTAAAATAGTTCGTTATTGGTTAATTTGAATATCAGTTCCTTCTCTTAAATTTCTTATTTAATCGAGCATTGACAAGTGGTGCTACAAATGGCACCGACTTTCTCATGCTAGTTATTTTCCTTTTCTCTTTAGTCTAGGCTTTCTTTCGTTTTGTTCCAATCTCTTCTCAGCTGCTATCTATTGGTGCCTAAATGACAGTTTTTTTCAGTTTTCGCTCTCATAATGATACAATTGAAATATGACTTCAAGAATGTTATAGAAAAGTAAAACTTGGTTCTAACATATACGCAACACTTCTTTGAAAATTCTGAGCCATTTTTTGAGAAAATGTCGTTTGAGCACTTCTCTGAAAACGCACATTTTGAAGCTTATTTTAATCCAAAACTTTTGGGTTTTCGAGAAAAGAGACATTACTTGAAGCAATTGTACTCACAAATGCGCGTAATATAAATACTAACGACCCGAGATGTATTTAAAAAAATCATGTGTCATTTGTAACACAATAATACAGCAAATTGTCATTTATATCATCTTATAGAGATGACTTGGCATTAACCGTAGAAAAAAATGGAGCCGCGCGTCAACTACTAAGGTCATTAGCACCGTAAGAGTAGTGCCTGTTTTTTTCTTCTAGTGATGGCAGTGATCTCCCGCTGATTGGAATGGTGAGATCCAACGCCGACCTAACTGTCGGCTTGCGAGATTTTCCTCAACCAGGTATCTCCCACTAGCGAGGCACCGCCCAGCCAGGACAAGCTCTGAACTCCCGGTGTGTGTGGTAGTGTAGTACGTGTCAGTAGAAACGTATCTGGGTATTATGGCACCCTTAGCAAGCATAGAATTTGCTCTGTCAGGATACTTCAAATTACAGTAGTTATTTGCTTTAGCAGGTATACTCTAAATAACGCCCGTTGTGATTGCGCCCATGGCAACGTGTCATGGCACTTGGCATACCGTAGATACTATCTGCATGTAAGAGTGAGTAAGACGTGAGGATAGAGCAAGGAAAGGGAAGGAAAGATAGCTGACAGTCCGTGATCCGTTTGTTAGGGTACTGCTCCGGCATTCGTCTGATATTGATCGGAGAAACCACCGGAAACTAAGCAATCAAAGCAACCAGCCGCTAGACAGCGACTGAATTCGATCTAGCTAGTGTCGAAATTCATGCCACCGTCAGGACTCAAACCTAGGAATTTCCGGACATAAGTTTAGGCCCGGAGCCACCTCTCCAAGTCGAGTATTCGAGAAACTCCATACATCAAAATGATGTATAATACATCTAAATGACCAAGCTCTTGGACTAACAAATTCGGTAATACAAATATTAATGACGAGGGAGGGATAATACAAAATGTATTTGAATTTTTTTTTTTTTAAGAAAACAATGAACACAGTGAAATGATGTTTATATCATCTTATATTCTTACACATTTAGCAGCATCACTTCAAAAATTAAAACCTTGGTCCTTTGTTTCAAATTCTTTAAATATTACCTGTATTTCACTCAAAATTGCTTGAAAACATTGTGTGATCTTAGTTGTCATTGCTGCAACTACTGGTAATGATACAGAAATACAATTAGTATTCATTTCGAAAATGTAACTGCTGTGGAAAATATAACAATAATGAAAGATCAGTAATGTATTTTCTCTTAAATTGCTAGATATTCCCACTTCCTGAATAAAATTTTGTCAGCAGCATCAACAACACTAGTACAATAATTATCTCTCGAGATCTTCCACACTCAGTCACAACCATTCACAATGTTCGCGATGACTGCCAGCCCCATCTTAAGCAACTGAGGGCAGAAAGAGGAATTTCTTCCACAACTTACCACCTACAGCCTGTGGCCCGGTGCTTGTTCTGGGTGTAGGGAACTGGAAGATTGCAACACCTCTCACAACACAGTTCCTGTCGGAGCAAGGGATTTATGGAGCGATTAGGGGTTTTGAGCGACTGAGAAAATTTCCTGACATAAAAAAAAACATTGTAGAAATTGTGATGTGGTGTTGTTGACGTATTATATGAAGAAATCAAGGTGGTCATCTCCGTCAACTTAGTATATTTATTGAGATAGCCGGCTTTCGATGGCTTTGCCGTCATCATCAGCCTACAATGTAAAGAAAAGGAAATATAAATAAAATACCAATAAAATAAGATAGCAAATTAAATTATACAATGTGAAATGCAAGGGGATATTGATATACAGACCGGTAGTAAATGACATTATAAACATACAATGCAAAGGAAGGGGAGGGTAATGTAATTAATAGATACATTTAAATTTTAATTATTGCTAATAGCAGATAAAATTGTGAAAATTGAAATGCAACAGGAGGATTAATATAGATAATAGATATCAGTTCAAATTACAAATTGTAAAATACAAATAAAGAAATATACCTATAAGATTGCAAAAGATACAGAAAAGGGGAGGGGGAATAGTAAAAACAATTAAAACCAATAGCAAATGATATTACAAAAGTAGAGAAATATTAAGTTGAGCTGCTTTGCTTACCTCACTGCTTTCAGCTTAAGTCGGAAGACTGTGCCCAGAGGGAACATGTCATGGGGTTTTTATTGCTTTCTGGAGATCCCACGAGGGATCAGAGGAGGTTTGTTTTGCATCCTCTTGGAAATATCTCAGAAGGCAGGGGGTCAATTTGTGAAGTCAGGGTGTGTAAAATTATTAGTAGAGGGGACAGAGGAAAATTAGTTTGTTTGTCAAGGAGAGCTTCAGATTTCTGCTTGGCTTGGCAACCAAAAAACCAGATGTCCTTTGTGGTTGTGAACCCACAGCCTTAGTGCTTAAGATACTTGGGTGCACCTACCCCAAGCTGTGTCACAAGGCTGGCTGGCTAAACCTTTTTCTTTGTACACGCGCTCCAGTGTTAAAAAAAAAAACACATATAAGTAAAATTGATCTTTTTGATGCGTACACAGCCTTCAAAATGTCTGAAACACTTCTTGAACTCACTTGAATCTATGTATCTCAGTGACATTTGATACCATTCATTGCCATAGTAACATTGTCATCAGCTTTTTTGTTCAGTGTGCCCGGGGAGGAAACACCAAAAATTGGAAAATAAGCTCTTAAGACAATTTTAATCATAATTTGCCTAAGAAACTACTTGGATATTCTGAATGGCTGGCCGCAATAAGCACTCAAAAACTGGTTTGAAAAAAATGCTTTCTAGACAAAAAATTACATTGCAGAAGCATAGAAACACTCCAGAAACATATAAATTGTTTATTTACAAAAGAAATGAATATATTTGATCAGAAAGAAAAATTAACCCAGAAATAAAAGAGACTTATATACAGGTAAATATGGTAATAACTTTTTTGTGTGTTCCTCCCATTACAAGAGCCAATTTCCACCTGTGCCTTTCTGATAATTATGACAGTGTAATGAATTTACTTCAATTTACATTTGAAAAAATCTTTGCTAATTAATTCACATTGTTTTATTCTCTTTGAAGACTAAAATAGAACACGTTAGCACAGTAATATAGCCAATATAAAGATGTTCATGTGTATTGTTATGAATGATACAATGTTAATACGCAACCTGGTAAGTCTTTACACAACATATTCATTTTTTACTATGTCAACACGTTTTTGAGAGATGGTGATTATGGTATTATGACATATAATGTATTATAAAAGCAGTGAAAGTCATGAGAGCGAATATAATTATTTATGTAAGTTGTATATATTAAATCACAAATGTAATTTTCTGAGTAATTTACAATGAGCCAACATGCTTTGCACTACGTAATCTTTCCTCGATACTCCTAGCAGGGATTTAGAAGATAGTAATATTATAGTCATATTTTTCCAGTAATATCAACAAATTGCAGCTTTTAACATCAGCAACACCAATGTGAATAAATTAGTATATTTTTCAGATAGAATCCTATTGAAATGGATTCTATCAGAGGGATTCTCAGAATCAAGTACTGCAGATATAGAAATATTTCATGTATCTCAGTATGTACAACAAGAAATACATTATGCTTTGGCATTCCTGGTATTAGAAATAAACATAAAATATAATACATTATCGTATTTTTTTAAATTATTTAAGATTTTTTATTTCATCCACAATTAACTCCACCAATGTACCTTCACATCATAATAAAGGAATATGACTATACAATAATCCAACAATATATTCCAAACAAATATAAACATCACACAATATATCACTTTCATTCCTTTCTGAGACCCACAAGCTCTTTCTAATTAAAATCACAGCTGTTTGAAGTGAACCTGTCAAACTACATGTTCATTTGCAAACATTTGCCACCTCAAATTTCACTTTGTCCAGATTGTTTGCGTTTGTTTACTTTGAATGGTTATTAATTAAATTCATCAACACTTATCCTCATCCATAGTTCCAGAAAAGACAGTACAAATACAATTTCACCACATACCTATACCTACACTATCACTGATATTTTCAATTTTTCCAAATCGTAACATATGTACATGTATTTTTGTGAAATTATCAATTTATTGCAGTCCTTAAACATATGCTAAATATCCATACAAAATCAATGTGATATGCCTTCATTATGAGTTTGACACCTATGTAGTGGATACATTTTCATTATTTTTCCGCATTGCTTTTAGTCTTTGCTTCATCCTCCGCATCATTTTCACTCTCTGATTCTTCGCTATCTTCTTCACTACCTTCTTCTTCATCGTCATCATCATCTTCATCATCATCATCATCGTCATCATCATCTGTACCTGTTAAAAGAAAATTCAAGGGAAATAATAAACATTAAGAAAAAATATTAGTCTTACTATACCAAAGTAATAATAATTAAAATTTTCCATAGAAATGTTTCAATAGTTTATTGTCTTGAATCATCTATAAGAAATTATTAGATGTTTACTTATAATTATAAACTGGACTCAAGACCAAGCGTTTTTAGTTTATTATCAGAGATATCAGAAAAAAGTTTTAAAAACATAAAGGTTTTACTATTGTGTACAGTGAAGATATTTTTGCCTATTTCTGCCTATTTTCTTCATCAATTCTGCTTTTATTCAAAATTACTGGAAAGATGTAGCAGAATCAACAAATTCCAAAAATTTTCTACACACATTTACCGAAGTTAAGAGGTTTTATGTGAAAATGTCATTACGATTAACTCAAAATGACTTAAACAAAATTATAAAACAGCACTTAAAGAACACCCCCAATTTGTGTCTCTTCCCAAAAGGCTACCTTATCTGCTCCTTTTCTTAATGTTACGAATCTACAAGGGTGCTGAGATGACACTGTTGAAAAAATAGACTTGGTGGTCCTATGTCAAAAGGAAATGTTAGTGACTGCTAATAATCCACATCTGCAGATGTTTAAAAACATAAGGATGTAAGGGACAAAATGCTGTCCCAAACAGCTGCAGTCACTAAGGCAGAAGCGCTCCAGAGAATGCAATACACTGGGTCTTAGGTTCGAGTCCTGCTTAGCCATAAATGTTTTCCCTCTTGTGTTGTGGCATGACTGACTTACCCACCCTTCAAGCATCACCTTTCCTAAAGCAACCTGTCATCCCTGGTTGACCCGGGTGGCCAAAGAGCTTGCATGAAAGGCAAGTACCTGTTACATCTGGGTTAGCCGACCTCCTTGGTCCTCCAATTGTATTTGTAAGATGGAATACATTCCTAGAACCTCATGTATGTCCTATGTACACCTTATTCCTACCATAATCCTATGCCCTAACTGGTAACTGTGAGTGTGATCCGCATGCAGTCCAACGGTGACTAACTGAGGAACTGGCTCCCTTACCCACATTAATGGTACAAGCATTGAGATGAGCTATCTCAGGAAAAATTTTGAAGGTACCGAATCGACAGGGGCCAAAGGGCTACCTCAGTGTCTCTTCCAGGGAGCAAGAGGGGGCTCCTCACTGGAAGAGTTCCCAGGGGAGAGGTTGTGACCATGGAAGACCTTGCTTGGTCTCTCAGACACCTACAGGCAGCAGCAGGAAAGGAATTAGGCCCCTGACCAAAAAGAAATTTCATTTTCAGTTCTTGAAAAATATATATTTTTATAGAAACGATCATAAAAAATTGACAATTTGAAGAAGTGTGATTGTTTTGTTCGATCAATGACTATTTCTTAATGACTGCATATATCTATTGTGTATTGAGAGTGGTATGATGACATAATCACAACATGAAATAATTGGTTTAGATTATATTACATAAAACATAAAAAAGCATATGCTCAAATGTGTACCTGGATATTGCCCTTATTTGCAAGATTTTAAAAATGTATTAATTATTTGCAAGATTTTAAAAATGTATAGATTGTTGTATTGTAAAAAACGTTAATATCCAAAGATATTAGATTCTTGGAAGGCATGTGTTGCTGTATAAAATTGGTACCTGTTACTACTACATTTTTTGGTGCCTATTTTTAAAATTATTGGGTCTTTTTCTCTGCCTATCATTTTTTTTTTCAAACCTTATTTTCTCAAACACTCGGTATCTATTTATATTATTTTGGATACCTTTTCCCATATGCCAAAAAATTACAAGAATGAAGCAGTAGAACTATAAAAATGGCATTCATCAAATACATCAATAATAAACAAGTTGACTAGAATTTACAACAGAATTATATTTTTAAATTAAGGTTAAGAGAAACTAATGGGAAAAAAATCATTCTGTTGGCTATTGAAGGAATTGAAACTGTAAAGAGTAAGTGAATAAAGAAATGAAATAGCTGGTGGATAGAATGCAAGAATGAGAATGAAATGAACAATAGATGGAAGCAATTCAGAAAAGTACATATTTTTTCATTAGAAAGTATTCTGAAAAGTACATATTTTTTCAGAAAATAAAACATTTTTTCATTGAAAAGAAGGAAACTCCAGCTGTTGACTCAGGATATCACGAAGTTCAAAATTCGCAATTTTTAAGATAACTAACATTTCAGAGCAAACAAGATATTCATTATAGATAAGAATAATTCCTTTAAAAGATTACAGACCTTCATGATGTGCAGATCTTGCTCCGTAACCATTTGGAGAATAATCATTGTCCTCGTCGTCATCATAATCATAATTTCCTTGATTTTGCCTCCCATATTTATGGCTGCGAGCTATAAGAGACAGATTGTTTTAAAATATCATAAAAGAATAGAGTTCTCACTTTGCAATTCAGATCTCCCAAAATATACAAGATTCTAAAATATTTGCATTGACTTAAAACTAATTTTGGTCTACTAGAGATAGCAGGATTTCTAATGCAAAGTAAATGAAAAAAGTTTACATTCAATACTTACTGGACATACTCAGATCCTTTGTCTGCGATGTATCAAATCCACACTTTGGGCATGGTATAGGTTTATTTTTATCATACTTGAAACCTTTCCGACGAACATGATCTTCACAATAACATGTTTTGCACCTCAAACAAGAATACTGACCTAATTTATTGCAAGACTGACCTGTGCAACACAACAATATCAATCAGTTAAAAGACCTTTTTCAATGATTGGAAAAAATTACATTATCAAAAAATTTAGAATCACTACCACACATATATGCTGTTCAGAAAACTATGTAATTGTGATTAAATATTAAAAATTATTTCTAGATAAACCAAAAATGATTTTCTAAAATAAGTTTTTAATTCCAAAGTAGAGAAAGTATCAAATTTGTTCTACACCTGCAGAGCGAATTAGAAGGGTTGAACTTCTTTCACAATCAGACAAAACACAGGTGATACAGTGTGCCAGGAAAGTTTCTCTGCAGAGGCACTAGGCTTAGAATGCTACCAATAAAAATGATGTTGGCATTATGAGCTCTACACAGTGCCCCATTGTCTGGTAGGTGGCACAGAAGCAGTGTGGGAAGGAGGGAAAGGGTTGTCGGCATGCATGCGATAAGCATCCCGCAACGCAGGGAAGCTGAAGGTGGAAGCGGCAGTGATGGCAGCTTAGTGCAGAGAGACTTTCCTGACACATGTTATAACTAGGGGGCGGATTTTAATGTCTTAAAACATCGCCAAAAATGATCAATAAAATGCTCATAAAATGCTTTAAAATTTTTTTATCAAAACCAGTTCAGATGAACAACTCAAGCTGTTAGATATGTTACTGATGTAATAGAGGCTTCTTCCATTCATTCAAGTGAACTCAGCTGCAAACTTTTGGTTTGGACAGTTCTTTGCCAGTAAATCTCTGTCTTTAGTTATCCTGAAATCGGCCGAACTGGCAATGGCGCTGATATACGTCACAAGAATTAGGAACTCTCAACGACTGTCAAAATTTCTGAGCAAACAGATAGAAAAGGCAACTGAATAATTTTGTGATGAACATTTGTTGTATCTCATAAATATTATACGAAGCAAGTGCTGATTAATGACATGAAAACCGATAAAATGACATTAAAATCGATAAAGTAAGCAAAAAGTGCATTAAAATGACAGAAAAAGGAAAGAAATGACTTATTAGTCAAAATCGACAAAAAATGCAAAATAATGACCTATAAAAATGGGTAATTTCCTTTTGTCATAACATATAATGAATTTTTATACTAAATGGCATTTCTCTAAAGTGAAAAGAAAAAAAACATTTAATAAAAATTCGACCCCTAGTTATAACAAAATTAATTTAACCCATCAAACTTTGCAACAAAAAATACATTTGAAACAGGATTGGATTAACATCAACAACAACAACAATAATAATGATAATAATAATAATAATAATAATAATAATAATAATAATAATAATAATAATAATAATAATAATAATAATAATCATAAAAAAAATCTTAGAAATTACATTTATAATTTTCAGATTCCAGAACTTGACAGGAAGCCTGGTGTTCAAACTGATCATCTTCACACAGAAAGTTTGAAGGGAGAGAGGGAGAAAAGGGAAGAGATAAGCTTTATCAACTAGAAAATTTCATTTCAACACGATCCTGAAAACTGACCAAATGAATACACAAAAAATATAAAAAATAATAATTATTAAGAGTTGTTGTGACATTCCTTTTTGATTTTCGAATTTTAATAATTGAAGTGGGTCTGCATTAATTAATATATTTTCGTTGCCTGTGGAAGCAATAAAGTCCCCAGTCGAAGTCATTTCAGCTGAAGCTCTGCTCGTCAATTTCGGCAGGTGTATCGTGTAGATTACATTTAGTGTCGTCAGAATCTAGACACATTCCAGTTCGAGCCGCCGAGGCGAGCACATCGTGGCCGAGGTAGCTCTTATCGCGTTCATATCGCGCTCCGCAGCTTAAGTTCACATCGCAGTGGTCACGTTGCTAGTGCTAGAAGTGGCGAGTGCAGTGAAACGATTACTTACAAAGTGCTAAATACAAAATTTAATAAGTGCGATCAGTACGTGTTCAAAACTATATGCTCTGGTCTCGGCCAGAGCATTACCCAGTGGACAACCAAGTGATTAACGCGCGCAGGCTAGTGTCCTCCACGCTTTCACAGTGTTCATGAATCCAAGTTCAGTCTCAACAGCGGAAGCAATTAAAAATGCTTTAGACACGTTAAACAATCCAAACGGTGGTGAAAATTCAAATATTGAAATGGACGAGTGTAATCCATCCGCTCAGCAACAAGCAGAAGATCTGCAACAAAACCGTCAACTTCAGGCAGAGCAACAATGGAAAATGATGCAAGACCAACAAAAACAGTTTCTACAATACCTTAATGAGCAACGCATAATTATTCCTCAGCTGCAACAACATCAAAATCTTCAACAAGTTCCGCATAGCCAGCATTCTTCACTATCGCAGCTAAGTAGCCAACCCACTCAAAAAAATGTAAGTAGTGAATCAAATATTATGGAAAAGAGCTCTGCTAAAAGACAAAGAACTTACGATTCTCGCGATATGTATGGCGTGCCAGTTAACAGATATGAAATATTAACGAAGTTGAAACTCCAAATGAACCAACAAATGTTACCCCCAGTAGTGAAAATACCTCCATACATGTGTTTGGTAAAACTATAAATAATATTAGATGATATCAAGTCAGTAGCTAAAAACGACTTTTCCACTAGAACACAACAGAATGGAATCAAGGTTTTCTTCATGATATAGACGACTTTAGAAACTATAAGAAATTTTGTGAAGTTAAATCAGTGTCATTTTATACATATAGGGACTCTTCGACGAAAATCTTACAGTTATGCTTGGGAGTACAGAATCTCTTAAAGAAAGTGAAATATATGACAATTCAAAAGGCTCAATTACCTCAGTAATTAAAGTTTGTAGGTTATATAATAAACAAAGACAACCACTGCAAACTTGTGCTATGGACTTATCAGAGACTGAAGAAGCTAAATCTATCTACAATATAAACAAATTCATGAACTGTATCATTCAAATTCAACCTAGATTAAACGTAATTCACCTGTGCAATGTAAAATTGTCAGTCATTCGGACATTCTCGTACATTGTCACGTAACTTCCAGGTGTGTTCGTTGTGATGGCGAGCATCACTATTCTAAATGTACCGTTCCAAAATTCCAAACCGATTTATGCTAACTGGAGGGGCACACAGCAAATTATCGAGCTGCCTGTGACCAAGAAGTTCGCAGGTCACGGGCAGCATTCCTTCAGAGAAAATCTCGGTAAACGCACCAGGCAACTGAAACACGTGAGCAACCTCCTATTCTTTTAAATAATGAAACTTTCCGGTCTCCCACAACGCAAACTAACAGCTGGCAAACAGCACGGCCACCTCCAAGCTCACAACCGCAAGTTGACGTAATTCAACTTGTTAATACAATAGTAAACCAAATAATCTCAGCTATAATACCCAAATCCATAACATAGTTCAGCGCTGATGCCAACCTTCAAAATAGCAAATAAAATTCAAGAACTAAAATATTGAACTGGAACGCAAACGTATCAAAAGGCAACAGATTATATTTGAACAATTCATGCATCACTACAAAATCCATATTGCGTGTGTTACAGAACACATTTAGTGCTAAATGAAAAATTTAAAATACCAGGTTACAAAACATATAGAAACGATAGAATCTCAGAAGTGGCTTCAGGAGGTAGCCATACTACTTCGAACAAATTAAAGCATCAAGCGATTCTAGCCCAAACTCCCAGAACTCGAAACAACAGCAGTAATAATAAATATAGGCAACAATAATTACGAAATAATTGCAGCATACAAACCACCAAATAAAAATTCCCGCTAAAAGCTTATAATGAAATCTTCAAAACAAAACCAATAGCATATTATTAGCTGGCGATTTAAACAGTAAAAATCAAATATGGGGATGCAATACCACTTCCAACCACGGTACAAAAATTATTTACCTACGCGTATCCAAGGATATTCATATTTTGGCCCCCAGTGTCCAAATCACACTATTCTTATAACAGCAATGTTATTCCGGATATACTAGATATAGTATTGACAAAAATTTCAATTTGCCTCTTAAATCAAACAGTATTGCCCGAACTAGACTCGATCACTCCAGTAATTATCAAAATAAACTGCTCCAATTCGCCGTTGGCCCAATTATTACAATGTAATGAAAGATTGGGACGAATTAATTGGAATAAATTTAAGAGCTAATTGACACCAATATAATATACCCCAGTCATATTCAAAACCAATGATGAATTAGATAAGCAAGTACTGGATATAACACAAACGATACAGAAAACAATTGAACAATCAACAACACAATGTCACGTAAATGTTAAAATACGAAAACCAATACCATTGAAAATAGCAAATCTAATCAAAACTAAACATAACCTTAGGCGATATTGGCAAACAACCAGGAGATCAGACCTGAAGGTAAAATTAAATAAAATTTCCAGAATAATTAAATGCTGATTAGAACAATTTCGTTATTCTGAATATTAGAACATAATAAAGCAAATTATCCTAACAAGCAGACCACTGTGGTCTATGATCAAACGAATCACCAAAGAAAAGAAGAAATCTCATTCAAAAAAGGATTCAGAAATCGCATACTCAGATAAAGACAAAGCCAATTTATTAGCCAAACACTTCAGGAAACTTTCACTCCAAATCCAATTTACAAACAACCAGTACAATAATTACATTTATCTGAATCAGCGAAACAAGTTGCAACTGTCCCGAAAAAGTCAAGTTTATATCACCTTCCGAAGTCAGAAAACAATCAATCAATTAAAATCTAGAAAGTCAACAGGTTATGATAATATTAGTAATAAAGCCCTCAAAGCACTAACCAAGAAGGCACTCGCGGCTATAACTGCCATTTTCAATTCGGCAGTAAGACTAGGCACTTTCCTAAAAATTGGAAAACTGCTATTATCCTCCCGTTCAAGAAACCAGGAAAAGATCCTCAAAATCCATCCAATTATAGACCGATAAGTTTACTTCCAACTCTTGGCAAAAGTATTCGAGAAACTAATATATACGCGGTTAAATAAATATGTTTCAGAAATAAAGGCTATACCTAATACTCAATTTGGATTTAGAAACAGACACTGACAACTCACCAACTCCTGAGACTTTCAGAGTTCATGGCTAATGCATTTCATCAACACAAACACACATTAGCAATATTTCTTGACATTGAAAAGGCATTTGACAAAATGTGGCACCCTGGACTACTATTTAAACTACAACGTCTAGGTACACCAAACTACCTCTATAAAATTATTGACAGCTTTCTAGAAGATCGTCATTTCCTCGTAAGAATCAATTTACGTATTCTTGTCAATGCCAAACTAGTGCCGGTGTCCTCAAGGATCATGCCTATCACCCTTACTTTCAGCATATTCTTATCGGATATCCCAAAGCCAGCTGATTCAGAAATTGCTCTATTCGCAGATGATACCGCCTTATTACAGCCCACGAGGATATACTTAGCGCTTATGACAACCTTCAGAATGACTTAACAACTTACATCACCTGGTCGGAACAGTGGAGAATCAAAATAAATTCGCATAAACTCAGCAAAAGTTTTCACACTTCGAAAACCACCTGACTCGCCCTTAAAATTCAAAATTCAATAATAAATGGCTCCCCAAACAAACTTCAGTTAAATATTTAGACTAATGCCTGGATTCGAAATTAACATGGAAAGATCACATCAAAACAATTTCAAATAAAACTTACGCAAAAATTGCTAAACTTTATCCCCTACTAAACTCTAAATCAGCTCTAAGTATTGAATGTGGAACCTCAATTTATAAATCAATAATACGACAACAATCACGTATGCTTGTCCAATTTGGTGTAACGCAGCAAAACACATATTGAAAACTGCAAATTATTCAAAATAAATGCTTAAGAAAAATTACTAAGGCTCCCTGGTTTATTAGTAACAAGCAACTTCACAGAGAACTACGAATAGAGCCAATACAAGAATTCATACTAAAACCTCTCAAAAGTTTTTCGAGATTCTTTCAGGATCCCCAGCCATATTTTTCTGTGCCATCTTCAAACTTGGCAAAAACTACTCCTAAACCAAACAGAATATGCTCACGATTTCCAAGGATAATTCAGACTCCATAAATATTCAACGGCATTAGTTCCAACATCCATTAATGTAACACATTAAATCACGAATATTTCATTTAAAGACGATATGAGTATAAATTGCCCATCAGAATAGTCTATTTTTAAAAAGTATACACTGAAAACAGCCTGTAAATAATGTGACAATTAGCGTGAGAAAGAATGACAATAATTATGTTGTAAAATGTTAACATCCCTGAAAGGCAGAAATGCCGAACAGGTGGAAATAAATAAAAAAAAAAAGAATCTAGTAATTTAAGCGGCCTTAGATAAGCAACTTTTCCTCAAATTCTTTAGCTGCTGCAAACGCTCACGAATTTCTAAATATATTCTATCTAATGAAGAAAACAGATCCTGCACAATTAATTTTCACAAAACAAGTTGGCATCTCTGGTTTGTCATCTACAATGTGGCATATACTTTACATGATAGACGTCAAGTCGGTAAATATGAGAAACATTCCAAGCAAAAAATGAAATACGGGGAATCCCTACAAGTCAGTACAGACGGCGTTGCCAGTCGTTACAGTGAGCAAGATGTTATATTATAGATTCATTTACAGAAAACATAGAATAAGTAATAAATGAGTCTGTGCATTTAAATGGACATTTCAATTCAAATCGTGGGTGGGACAAAATATGAAATGAAATGGTTCAAATATTTAGAAGATATTAATGTTTTTGCGAAATTTTACCGCGCCTTGAATGTACCGCCCAGGGGCGAGTCGCCCCTGCCGCCCGCACTACGTTACGCCCCTGCACAGCGTAGCACGTAATATACTCGCTCCACACTCATCTCAGTTAAGGCTATTTTGATGGTTTAATTTTCTTCTCGGCAGTCCCCATCCCGGGCCGCTACCTTCGTGTGCTCTTACAATATGATGAAGAACCAGAAAGATACGGGAGGAGCGAGAGTGAGTAAATGGGAGGAGAAGGACGTAATGTAATTTAACGTTAAGTTTGTTCTAATTTTTGTTATTGAATTGAATCAATTGTATTCAACAAACATTCCAATCAGAAATCGAGGTAACTGGCAATGACTCTCCAACGCATAAGCTACCTCGAAGTCATTGCGATGCAGCCTGAAATGCAGTCTCACCTTGATGAATGCGCCGGTGTCCTCGATGAACAAGGAGCCGCTGGAGACGATGGCGTCCATGTCTCCCCGAAACATGTATATGGCGGATGCGCAGATCACCATCACGCCGAACAGCATGGCCAGCATCCACAGCGTGAGCAAGTTGTAGAGCACGCGCGTACGGAAAGTGCGCTGCGAGTCGGGGCCATACCATAGGCCGATGAAACGCAAGGTGAATGGGTTGATGCTCAAATTCAGGCCTGGAACATTCCACCAACACATTCAAAAGGAAGAAAAACGATATACTTTTTATTTAATGAAGTTACACGTCACGTTTGCACCTGATTGGTTGGGTATTCATCGTACACTGGTGTTTGGCGGATTCATCTTTGACTGCGTCAAAAAGTGACCTGTCAGTGGTAACGGTCAGTTGTTATCCTCCCCCTCCCATATTTTTCTGTGTTTTCCAAATCGTAAAAAAATGTATAAATGTTTTAATACGAATTGTTAAACAGGTTTTAAAACTTTTGTACTACTATCGAATAATTGTAAGTTATAAGTCCTTGTAAGTTGGTGTGTGAAAACAATATAGTGTGGTACAATAAAATACTTCGTAGGGAATTCCCTTTGCAATCCACAAAATATTATTCGAAAATTTATTCAGTCATCGAAACTGCTTTATTAAGTTATTGGACTCCGCATCGGGGGAAGACGGTAGTCAGTTGTACAGGCAACTTGCCAGGGTCAGCTTTCCGATTTGTGGGCGTTGATAGCCTCGACTGAAGTGATTGTGTTTCGATGTTTTAAAGACCCTTACATAGGATTTACCTAAATTTTTCGGGGGATGTGTCAAGGACCTCAAACAAAATCTGTTTTGTGAATTGATTAATTAGTTTGCAAAGTAGCTTCATTCCTTGTCTTGCTACTGTCAGACGGTTAATATAGTGGAAACGTTTGTAACCAATCTCAAAGAGACTGAGTGTTTTCTGTCATTGTGAAGAAATTTCTGTTTCAGTGGTTTGCTACAGAGGTACAAATAGTATTTCTAATATTTCTCCTTTGGAAATAAGTTCCCCAAAATTTTTAATCATACTTAATTTCATTTTTTGAGACAAACTCGGGCGAGAACATTATTAATTTCTATAGTTCCTTGTTCTGTATGACGTATGTAATCTAATGTGCGTATTCCTGATGGCACTTGTTCTTCTTGTTCGTTCATAGAACTTCCATTTTCAAGTGAAAATGAAGTCCTATGAAATTCTCAAAATAATCGGTAAACTAAAAATAAATATTCGTCCGGTTTAGATGAATTCCGGATCTTTGTTAAAGACTTGTGCGTATGCCATTATACACCGTTAACTCACATATTTAATGCATCTTTATGCACTGAATGTTTCCAGATATTTTCAAAACAACTAAAATTAAGCCGCTCTTCAAAAAGGCAACAAAATTAAAATTTCAAAATTATCGGCCCATTTCTATCAGTTTTTAAAAAATATTAGAGAGACTTTTTACGTACGAATGGAAACCTTCTCACTAAACACGACGCGCTTTCAGATTGCCAACGGATTTAGGAAATCAAAATCAACGGAAACAGCTATATTTTCTTTTCTTAAAGATGCGCCTCATCATTGGATCAAAACGAGGCACCTATTGGATTATTTTAGATCTCCAAAGCTTTTGACGTCATTGATCATGACATTTACTTTCCAAATTACCTTCATATGGAATTCGTATTGCTTTTAGATTGGTTATGTTCGTACTTTAAACAACGATCTGAGAGAGTTGAAATACCCAACGGAATGATGGAACATTACGTACGCACCTTCCGACTTTTTGCCCGTTGCATGGGAGTTCCTCAAGGATCGATTTTAGGCCCTATTCTGTTCCTACTTACGTAAACGATATCCCCTCGACGATTCGAAGGAAGAACGGTTCTCTTGGGATGATACGAACACCCTTTTGCAATAAAGAACCGTAAATAGTACAATATCAGATGTTTCAAATTGGTTCCGAAATAACAAATTAATAGTAAACGAAAAGAAAACGGTTTTAATGCATTTTTCCCATTTCAAATAAACAATTCTGTGCTCCATTAAAAATGAACAGTGTACCATTGACTGATGTTAAGGCAACAAATTTTTAGGTCTCTCAATTAGAAAACCCTTTTAAATGGAACGTCCATTTAAATGAATTGAACACAAAATTAAGTTCATTATGCTTGCGTTCAGAATTTTTGCAAATCTAGTCAGCCTTCATACTGCTCGTTGGTATATTTCTGAATGTTCATTCCCGCCTGAGATATGGGATAATATTCTGGGAAATACATCTTATAGCCCCCAGACTTTTAGATTACAAAACGAATTGTACGAATAATAACCAAACCCCACCCACGTGATTCATGTAAGCCTCTTTCATTAATCTAGGAATTCTACCATTACCGTGTCTTTTATTTACGAATCAGTGGTTTTGTAAAACATGACTTCCCTCGGGCGGGAATTTTTTTTCAGAAAATACCGAAGTCTATTACTATAACACTCGACGTAGAAATCATATTCATCAGGTAACAGTATCAACAGCTCATTACAAAAAATTCACATACATGTACATTATTTTACAACACTTTGCCAGATGACATTAAACGATTAAATTCAATAGAAAAGTTTAAATCCCAAATGAAATCGTTTCTGCTGCATAATTGTTTCTATACAATTAGAGACTATACTGAACATCACAAGAAAAGTAACATTAATTTTAACAATGATACATAATGCATTATTTACCATTTTGACTGTATAAATGAGTATAAACAACCTGTAACAACTATTGTACTACAGCTTCCGGGTCAATGACCCCATCTCGATCAGGTTTTTCGTCCAGTTTCCCTGATGCATTGAGCAAATGCTAATATGGCCCCTTGTTTTGCTTCTGGACATAAATGTAACTTCATTTTTTGTGCATGTCTTCTAGAATTCAGTGGGAAATACAATTATTCAAATTATCGTTTCCATGTTGTCGCGGCAGGAAATAATAAGAGCCAAAATTTATTGCTTATTTATCTTTGAAAATAGATTTTATTACATGGGAGTTTTTGTTGTTTTTTCTCCCCTTTCAAGATTCTAAATTTATTGCTTATTTATCCTTGAAATAGATTTTATTACATGAGTTTTTTGTTTTTTTTCTCCTTTCAAAATTAAAAATTTATTGCTTGTTTATCCTTGAAAATAGATTTTATTACATGGAGTTTTTGTTTTTTCTCCTTTCAAAATTTAAAATTTATTGCTTGTTTATCCTGAAAATAGATTTTATTACATGGGAGTTTTTTCTCCGTTCAAAAATTCAAAATTTAAGTAGTATCTGACTTAGTGTAGGGATCATAGAATTTTGAAAATGTGCACCCCATTCACTTTTCCCATAGCACGTCATACGCAGTTTTTAACTGTTTTTTACGTAAAATAAATAAATAAATAATAAATAAAGTGGTGCAAGTCAGAGCGCAAAGACTTAAAAGTGTTCTTTGAAGTTCAAACTTGTGAGGCTACTGTTTTTGGCATTATTTCTGAATCGTCGATTTTCGAAAATTTAAAGAGTGCATCGAAAATGCGACCCACGCCATTCTTTTAAGCGTCTCTTATTCAAACAGTGGAAAAAGTTTCAAGAAAAAAATTGAGCCATTTAAAAAAAAAAGATTTTATAGATACCAATTTCGTAAATTACGGTCTCATGCCCCATGTTGGGCTACCTATTTGCGAAATACTTGTCTTACCAATATTTTTCTATTGCTAAATCTGGATAATATTTACAACAAACATCTAATTTTTTGAAAGGGATTACTTCCACTTATTATTAATATGTTATTTTTACTCGTTGGCCTGCTATTTTCATAAATTTCTGATGTAACACTCATTTATTAAATTTACTTTCAATTAAACATAGGTTTCGACGTACAACATTTTACTCCTTACCTGTTGCATGTAGGCGTGTAATTCTTTACAGAATCACAATTCCTGGAAATTCTATTGATTGAAACCAATAATTATATTGATGGCAACTAATATAAATTATCAGACTTTTCAATAATAGAAAATCAACATTTATTCTTACATATATATATATATATATATATATATATATATATATATGTATACACACACATTAATGTACTCTCGTAGATGGTAGAATTTTTCGATGTAACTAGATGAAGAAAGTCAGTGTAGGTGTTACGTACGAAGCACAAATAGAGAAGGTCGCTACCGCGTATTGATTTTATAGGAATATTAAAACACATTAATTCCAAATCGTTCAGGACATTACGAAAGATTTTTAATTTATTTTAATGATAGGCAAGAACGCGAGAATACGGATACTAAGGACATTTCATGGACAACATTCAGCTGGTTCGACCGAGAAATCATTTAACAAGACACTGGAGTAAATTTAAGAACTATATTCAAAAACGTTCGTAATGTTAATAAAAAAGTAATTTTCATGAGCTCAATAGAATTTGTAATATATATATATATATATATATATATATATATATATATATATATATATATATTTACTCTTTAAATTTGGAGTCTATTTTAATTCAAAATTCCAGCTACTACATTAATAAAATCTACAATTACACTTCAGTGCTACTATTTAAACAATACCAAGCAAATACAAAATACTATATCAAATTAATCATAAGCTCCCGTCTCACTATCATTTACAGTGACCATTATCAAAATAATGTGCATTTTCTGGGAAAAATAGATTTATTGATCGGACCTGTACAAATGCTTTAAATTCTTCAAAATACTCTCCTGTACATCAATACATTGCAGAGATGTGTCTGCCACACCTGGAAGACACTCTGAAAGTCCTCGTCGGGAATGTCTCTCAGGAAACGTTGTAAGATGCTTTTGGATGTTTTCCTGGTCTCCCAATAATTTCGTTGAAAAGAAGCTCTTCTTCAGTCGGGGAAGCAAAACAAATATCGCACCAAGTCGAGTCGGAACTGTAAGGATCCCCTTAGAGGGAGGAATCACTGGGGTGTGGTCCTGATGTTAGAAAGTCCGGCTCATTTTGAATCAAATCCAACAATTCTTGACAGCGCGAAAGTGGAAGTTCTTTCTGATCTTCCGTCAACACTTTCCGCTCTAGCGTCGCGCAGGCCTTGAGCATTTGCAGATCCTCAGCCACTTCCGATGTACCGCAAATGTGATATGGGTAGAGTCAGCAAATTGTTGGATGCCCAATCAACGATTGGTGCCCAATCAAAACTTTGCGCTCACGAGCTACGTTTTCGTCGGTTCTGGCCCTTGTTTGGCGTCCAGAATGGAATTCGTCGGCGACCTCCTCCCGGCCCTCTTTGAATGCCTTGTGCCACCTCCCAGACTGTGACCTGAAAGGCAATTGTCCTTAAGTATCTGGATGGTTCGATTGTATTCTTCCAAGCTTGACGCAAAACTTGATGGCATATCGCTGTCCTAGCGAACGCTTCGTCGCACCGTGTTCAAAGTATTTATTTATTTTTAAATAAAAAGTAAATTTAAAAACACACCTTCACGCCGAGGCACGTGTTTCCGCTCACGCTGCTCTGCGCAGACTAGCGGCCGACTGCGTTGGAAAGGCAGACAACCCACGACATTTCCAACCGACTGTACCACGCCGCTGGGTAGTCGTCACAATAATATCATGCGCGTTACTTTCATAATGGACCCTGTATAATACTCCAACCTAGACCGAAAATCCGTTGGCACCTCACCGACAGCTTACGTGTGTACGCTTCAATACCTTTTAAGAGACTGTTTAAGTTTTCCAGAGAATCACGACTTTGAATGCCCTCTCCACACCTTTTGCATGTAATGTGTTCGGGACCGTGTCCATCTGCACAGCGCTATGCCACCAAGCATGGTGATTTACATTTTGTTGATCGGTTGTCCTAACGCGATTTCTTTGACTTTAGAGTTTACAAACAATGTCATTATTACTAACGCTGGATGCTTATTTTAGCATTCAAATTAAACCCGGGGATCTTGGCTTATGACACCAGAAATCTAGTTTTTTCAAAAAATTCTACATGACATTTGTTTTAAAGAGCTGATTTCTTTCAACAGACTTTGTCAAACAGGCAAAAGTCTTTTCCTCCAATTTTGTAGTTTTTCATATGTTCATTTTCGAATATTCAGACAGTTCGCCGAAAACGGAACTAGCACTATAACTTTTACCGTTCCTTGATACATAGGAGGAGACAAATAAAACAACTGGTGCGGGTTTCGAGAAAAAGTGTTTTAAAAAATTAAAATTATCTGATTTTTTTTCGCTACATTGCGCAAAAACTTCACACATTTTCGAAAAATTGAATATAACTTTATTTTAAGATTTGTCTTTAAAGAACAGATTTCATTAAGGAAACTAGAGGTGGTAAAACAGCACGTACTTTCATGTCTTTAGTAATAGTTATATAATATTATTGATGCCTCAATTTCTCTCCGAATTAACTTATTATCTATATTATCTAACTATATTATCTCAGTCACCAGTTTTTGTAAAACTCATTTGAAATTGTAGAATATTTGGTGAAAAATTAAATAGTTCAACAGTAGATTATTTTAATTCAAAACTGTAAATGAAAATAATTTCTGGTATTGAATTTCCTTGTATAAAGTATGCATGTATCACGAACATAGCTCATGAGTTTTTAGCCTTACAATATTCTGCGTTAGGAGAATTATAGTTATTATCGCGAACGAAAAGCAGCCGTCATATCCCCTTCTGTTATCAGTGCGGCGTTACAACAATGGGTTACATGAAACATGGACCACTAATTCGTAAGGGATACAAATTTCAAAATTTTTCTTTGAGGATGAGATTTTATTAAGGAAAAAATCTCTATCTTTAATGTTTTAGTTGTAGGAATAAGCCGATTAAGAAATTGAATCTTTGCAATTTTCGAAAAATTAGGGTTTTTAACGATCATGAGACCTACGCCATTGTTTTAAACGTCCTTTACACTATCCAGCAACAAAATTTAATAAAAAATGATGGAGCCATTTGTTTAAAATTTGGAAAATGTCCCAGGGGTTTCTTATAAAGTACCGCACACAATTAAAATATCGTTTCAAATTCAAGAGGCCGCGACATCAGCCAGATCAATTGGGGACTATCAAGTTTGGAGAAAATCAGCAGAACGGTTAGCTGCTAGCGTTGTTCAAAGAAAGATAAACGGACAGAAGTTTCGCCGTCAATCGATTTTTTCGCTAACAAGGATCCACGAAACATGGATTCTGACTACACCATTTTTTCGGTTTTTTAAATTTTATTTTTCCGGATTTATCCATTTTCGTTACCAGGGCCCTATAATACGAGTTTTCTGCCGAAAATTCGAGGTTTTTTCGCCCAGTATTACATAACTGTCTCTCTACCGTGGCAGCGGTAGCGAGAAAGTAAAAATTCTTATCTTCAATACTATAATTGTAGGAGGACGCCCTGCAGAATTCTCTTATGCGTTCTTTATGTTATCCGAGGACTAGGTTCAATCAAAAATTTGGCGATTTTTGATAAAATTTTGAAAACGTTTTTCAAGCTTCATGTAAGTGCCCTCAAAAATCAAAATATCCGGTTGAAACTCCCAAGTCACTAGTTCATTCACATCGATCAGGGAATATCAATTGTCGAGAAATCGGCTGAACGATTAAGGCGCTAGCGTTGGCCCCAGACGGACGGCCAGATGGACGGACGGACTACGTTTTGTCGTCAATCGATTTTTCGGTATCAAGGACCCACAAAACATTGATTCTGGTTACTTCATGTATTAGAGGAAGTAATTTACTAAAAAAATTATCAGGATTTATTCGCTTTTTTGATGCCAGGACCTGAAAATAAGTGGTTTTTTTGTCGAAATCGCCCCGCACGATTACACAAATTTATCTTCTTACGCAGTAAGAAAATAAAATGACATTTTGCAAAATTAATTTTACAATATTTGACAAAAAATGGCACTCGTGCAACAAAATTAATAATAATAACGATATATGCATTTAGGCTAGTAAGTGTATCCGCGTATTCTATAAGCAATATTTTTGTTTCCTATCAATATCTAAACCTACAAAAATA
Organism: Teleogryllus oceanicus; assembly: GCA_964035755.1. Classification (NCBI taxonomy): domain Eukaryota; kingdom Metazoa; phylum Arthropoda; class Insecta; order Orthoptera; family Gryllidae; genus Teleogryllus; species Teleogryllus oceanicus. The sequence goes on from CAXIVR010000004.1 coordinate 56,919,241, forward strand.
CAAAAGACGAAAAGAATGTTTTTTTTTCGAATAAATAAAGCCCTTCAGGCTATTGAAAGAATCAGGCATACGTTAAGATATTGACACTATATTCTACTATTAGTTTTGGTTTTTTAGTGCATTGCCTTACAAATTGTAAAAAGTAGGTACTCACCAATTCCATCATACTTGATAATTCCACAGAGAAAGTAACCCGGTCGGCATTTCTATGAAAAATAGTATTCTATATTGAGTTCTTCCTTTCAGCCTGCAAAAGTCAGTGTGGGAAAAGGTAGTGCTTTCTTCTTTCAGTGAGCTAAGTCAAATGATAAAATATGCTACCAATAGTGTATAAAAATAGTCATAAATTATTTATTTTAGGACTGCTTTAAGGAACACCTGCATCGTTTTCCAAGGTCTTTCTTCTTGCTTGTTTCAGTTCTGAATGTTCATTAAATAAACCCGAGAATAAAGAATTTGAAGAAATGGTTAATTGAAGTCTACGCTGTAAGGAAGATCTTTTCTTCTATTTCATGATTATTTCCCTTCATAAAGTAAGTCTTCACATCAAAGAACAATTAATAGACGTTCCTGCATAATTGAACCTCGTTAATTTAAAAGGGTTTTTGTAAGCCCAAGTTCGATCTTTGCAAGACATTTCGTGACATTATCTCGAATGCTATGGTAAACATTGTCAAGGTGTCCTGATTCTTCTAAATAGCTTCTTATATCATCTTGTCAGAGAAGACAGCAAATTCGGGGAAGTGCCCAATTATACATACATTTTGTGGTACAATTGTCCTTTTACATTTTTAAATCTGTAATAGTTGTTCTCTGAGGAAAACAAAAACAAAGATTATATAAAAAAATATTCTTAAACTCAATAGTATTCACTTAATAAAAGCTTGAATAAGCAAATTTCAAATTCGTTTTTACTAGTAGATGAAAAGATTCTGTTTTCTTTTACTTTCACAAAATATTGTCAATTTTACATTAGTAGTAAAAAATTTCGTTGATGGAATAATTGGGAAATAAAATTTTTAAGAACAAAAAGGTATATAAATTTAAAATGAAAACTTGAGGAATGTACTTTCAATTTACGGTTTGACGTAAAATTTAACATTTTTTTTGGTTTGACGTGAAATTTAAATTAAAAACGTAAGAAAGTTGTATTGATATCTGTAAAGCTATTTTGTACTTCTGTATTGTTTATTGTAATGTTATTCTAAGAGGTGTTGCTGTTGGACATTGGGAGAAAGGTCTTTAATTTTCTTCTTCTTTTCTTAGTGCGATTGCTGTTATAATAAATACATGTTTGTCTTCTACTTTTAGTATTTTTTTGTATTTTCGTGGTTTAGTATAATGATTTAACAATTCAATTAATTTTTTTCAATGTTGAACAATTTTATACTACAATTTTTTAACTGTTTGTAGATTCATGCATTGTCAAATTATGGAATTTAAAATGAATCATTCGTTTACTTTGCCAATTTCAAGAAGAAATATTTAAAGAAACTCTTCTTGATCTTGTGATCTAGGTGCTTCTATAGTCCCCATCTTGACCTCTGGAAAGAACTTTAATTGTTGTATCAAGGAGGAGATAGGACGTACTCAGCTGAAATTCAGGAATTATTGATCCATTTCAAGTTCTGGCAATTTCAAGCACCTAACCAATTACTCCTACCCATTTGTTCTTGAACGATGCTTTGCCATCTAAGAGTACAATTAAATATATAATGATACTTTATCTGTGTGGAAAAAACAAACTAAACAGGTCTGTTTATGATCCAGCTTGAACTCAACTCAGTTCACGGCTCTACCTATGTAATCAGATATTTAGAATTACTTTAACGACATGTAATTCTTTATCAATTTAGTTTATGCTAATAAAATCCACTTAAGTTTGAGCAGATGAATAACGTCAGCAGATGTCGTTCTTTCTCATATATGAAATGACGAAGATACTTTTCTGTGTGCTCACTGTTCTTCAAATAATGTTGTTGTAATATTGTACCTGGGAACTGGCAATCTGTATTATTTACTTATAACAACACTGATTGACGACCATCGACTACGTACTACGTATTACACCCTCCTCCTCACCAAGACAGTCAAATTTCGCCTGGGGGCTTTCAGGGCTACGTAATGTTTTATTTTCTTCATTCATTATCATCCTGCTTTTCCGAGACTTTGTCAGAACATCAAATTTATCACCATATAAAATTTTGAACTAATTTGTTTTCTTATTAAAACCAAAAAAAATATATTTTCATATAACAATTCAGTTTCAGAATTCGTTTTTCAGTTACATGCGTTAGTATTACAGTTACTAATGGTTTGACAACATATTTGAAGAATATGTTTAACATTATTCACTACATTTATGCAAATTTAATTATTGCTCTTAGTTGCAAGTACATCCACATGGAATGCATATAGCTGCATATATATATATATATATATATATATATATATATATATATATATATATAATTGTTGTCAAGAGAACCACCAGGTAGATTTCCATGTACGCACCTAAAACCCACGCCTTATTGAAGATATATTTTAATCTGTAACATCAAACTGAGGTGCCTGGCGTTGTTCCGTTATTCATTTTTCACAAGCCAGTTGGTTGGTTGGTTGTTAGTGATACCGGGGGGTCAACGTCTGAGGTGAAGTAAGGGTAGTTGAAATGTAGTGAATGTTTTTTCTTTGGGGAGGTGGTGATCGTCCTCCGCTGGATGGCGAGATACGGCCCCGACCCCCCGTCGGTTAGCGGAGCTTCCCAACCAGGATCTCCCACCAGAGGGCACCGCCCCAGCCAGGAAAAGCTCTAAACTCCTGACCGGTCCCCGGCATGTGTGATATGTGGTGCTTGTTAGTGTGTGTGTGTGTGTGTGTGTGTGTGTGTGTTTTAAGGGGGTGAGGATTGGACAAGGAAGAGGGAGGAAAGATACATGGTCTGTGGCCATTTTGGGTAGGGTACTGCCCTGGCATTCGGCTGGTGTTGATCAGAGAAACCATAAAAAACTACGGGATCAGAGCAGCCGGTATTGTACTCTTAATACATTCACGCCTAGACCCAAATTTCCAACTTACCTAGTTTATAAATATCGTACATGTGAAGAAAACTGGCAATGGTTATCATTTTTAAGTAGAAACAGTTCATATTACACAATTGATTCAAAAACAATCACTAACGGGAGTAACACATTTTTGATGGTTGTTTCAAAATTTTTGTAGTAATAATCTAGTCAACGTAGTAACTAGGTTCTGGGAGAGCTCGTGCAGATGGTTCAAATGGGGCCCCTTAACCGTGACTGATTTTTTGGAAATCTCCTGATGAAACTTGTTTCAGATCTTGTTTACTTAGGAAAAGCACATTATAAGTAAATTAGAATGAACCAGCTTAGACATCATTACCCATTTTATGCCATCATTACACTTTTTTTTTCTAAAAGACCCTATACTGATAAGAATTTACCCATTTTATGCCATCATTCACTTTTTTCTAAAAGCCCCTATTCTGAAAAGAAGGGCAAAAACTTTTCGTCTGAAGTATATAAAGTGTAACAGGCAACTACGCAGATCGAATATATCTTGGGAAACAGGAATAACCGAAGTTGCTCGTATATTGATCTATAGTTTCCAATTGTTTATCGCGTGGTTTACAAACGAAAATTTTACAAATTTAAATTTTTTTGAGTATGATGCCCGAGCGCGAGGTTGGTGTGGGACGAGAAGTATAGCGATTGCGGTGGGGCGTGTCTATACAAACGAAACGGTGATCGGTTGTCACGAAAACCTCGCCAACCACGGGAGCTCCTTTGTTATTGTTATGCCTGTTTTTTTTGAAATAGTGTATCTGCATTCAATTGTAGCAATAAAAATAACATAATTAAATATTTCAGTGGGGAGTAATTTGTTCCTTGCTTTTTACGAAATACCTTCAACATATTATTGAACAGGAAATGTAACTTATTGAGTGTTGGGGGAGTTCGTTGTTGAAGATCCTGGTTACGGTGTCCTGGTGCAGTCAATGATTGCACCAGCCTAGCTACACTTGATAATAATGTTTCATGGGGGAGCTACCATATAGGGTGCGAATATCTAAAGTAGTTTTGTATTTGTTTGAAAACACATTGGGAAAGGGAGGTGTGTTCCGGGGGTGGCAGCAGAGATTTTGTAGTCCACAGTATCTTCCTCGTCCTTTAAATTTAAAAAACATTGTGAAGTAATGTTTTGAATCGTAACAAAGCTATGATTGATTCTTTACCACCAAAGATATTTGTGCATAAGTAGGGAGCAATCACCCAGTGGTACTTTTTATAAAAGGATACAATTGTAAATAACTTTAATTTTATATAATAGAAGAATTTTTTAAATTTTTGGAGAATCTTTCCATTTTCTTAATTTGAAGTGGTTCTAAGAAGGTTGAAGAATGAGTAAGATACGTTCACTATCTGAAACATAAGAATTGGCAAAATTTTATTTAAAGACATACATATTGTAAATTTCAAATAGTAATAGTTATTTCGTTAAATCAAAGATTGAAAATGCTTGGGAGATAAATCATACTAATGTTTTAAAATTCCAAGTGGGAAATATAATTTATAATTTAAAATTTATTTAAAACACTAAAGGGTTTCTGCTTGAAGAGAAATTTAAGCTTTTTATTCAATCAACATTTGTAATTAAATTTTTCAATGAAAATAAATGGAGTCCTAGGTCTGTTACCCTTCTCCTTATTCACTTTTTTTAGTAAAACACTACATTTTAATAATACAGTCGACTCCTGTTATAGTGAACTCGGTTATACTGAACTTAAGTCACTGTCTAATTTCACTTACATTACAAGTAAGCATACGAAGATTCTTATAGTGAACCCGAACCTCGGCTATAGTGAGCGTAGGAAATACTTAGTCCTGAAATTAACTCCTCCTGGGAAAAAAATACATCGCCTCAGTGCACAAATTTCAACACAAGACAGCTTGAAAAAATATCGTCATAATTGAAGAAGTTCCCTGAGGTGAAGGTAGGAACCTGTAATGGCCACTTAGTTTCACTGTGGAAACAAAGGTCGTGGGGACGCGATTGTTGCTTCAGTTTCAATCTTGTGGATTTTTTAAGGACACATAAATATTGGGAAATTTTTGTTCGTGCTGTTAATAGTTTTACTGTATCTGTATTTTAAAAAACAATCATGGAGAAATTCTATTTAATTTTGAATGATCCTATACAGTTAACTAAAAATATTAGTGCCCAGAAGTTCACTTTAACCGAGTCAACTGCATTTTAAAATTAATAGAAAGGACGCGTAGCTGGAGGCATTAGTTCATTATGTCTTTAAGGACAACCAAGTACAATTATTGTAGTTGGTCTTGGTCGTTTCTGTTGTAATCATGCAAAATGCATACATGCGAAGACTTTGTGTGAGTGTGAAGTTATACGAGTACACTGGTTTTTGAATGAGGTTGTAGTTGTTGAAGGAAGATGTAGACGTTTGAGTTCGAAGATGATTCGAGTAATTTGTTGAGTAAAACACTAAGTAAGAGGAGGAAAACTTCGGTGGCCGCGCATTCCCACTGGTTTTTAATTCGCTTCCGGAAACGAAAACGTGCCATTTTATATTGCTCTTATGAGTGAGCTTTCACGTCGGAAAGCGTTTCATAACAAGCTCGAGTATTTGTGAATGGTAGTTTGAAAGTGTACTTTTCTAAATTTTTCTCAGCATAATATAACAATTTTATATTATTTATATATATATATATATTAGTAAACTTTTATACTATTTATTTATATTTACAATTGTATTGTGCAATATCTGTTATTGAATTTAAATTGTCTATTTTTCAATCGTAATGGTTACTAATAATTTGTAAGCAGGAGAAAGGAAGCTTTCTTTTCAAAGTGTATTCCTCTGGCCCGTAAAGTTGTGAAGATCCACAATCGGGGATTTAATTCAATGGTACCAAAATGGATGGTCACCAAACGAATATGCAATAAATGTTACTTAAAATATAATTAATGCTTAACTCTTCTGTGTTTGTGTTAGATAATAGACATGTCATTATTTTATTGAAGAATTATCTTTTAGTATTCAAAAACACTCTCGCTTTGACTTTCGCTTTTGACTTTCGAATCTTCTCGACACGTCTTGACGTTCGTCATATTGGGTTGAATTTAAAATGTCAGTGCGAAACTGTGAATTCCCATCATTCAACTCACCCCATAAGCAGTCAGTTTGGCTGTGTCTTCTGTAGAAAGTGGCAGAGAGATATGGGTAAAGAACAGCGATTCACCTTTGACCTCACTCCAGTTAACAGTGCACTGTCTCGCTCTCAGCGATATTTTTAAAACAGAGCTTGGGACGATTTCATTGTTTTCTTTATTATGAGTACGTTTATAGTGTGAGTGTGGGTTTTCCCATTTGTGGCGTATTAATCTACTAGCCAAGATGCCTGTTTGATTTTCAAATACGTAGTGTATACGGAGGGTGCATAGAGTAAGTAGTGTCAAGCTGCAATTATAGATTTTCAGATTTTACCGGAAATATGGTAAGTGAGGGGAAAGGGGCGCTAATAATGAAAAAGTTGCTTTTTCCCCGCTTTGATTGAACCTGCGAATTTGAAGGAGGATCTCTTAATTGTGATTTTGCATTAAACCCATAGCACAGTTCTTACATTTTCTGAAAATTGACTTTTTGCTCGAATAGAACAAAACGGACTTATGAGAATGGCCAGGTTTCATGTTCTCTGAAACCTCGAAACTTTCCAAAATTGCGAAGTTAAAGGATTTTTGGACGCCCTTCTAGGTATGACCGCATTATTGACAAATACTGATATAATGTTTTTTATGAAATGTTTTCTTCGAGGTTAAATTCTTCAATGATATCAAATACTTGTTTTAAATACGGATTTTTTCGAGTAAGTTTCTTTCAACTGTGAGATTTTTTCAAAAATTTGAAAACCAATTTTTCGAGTCTCCCGCACCAGTTTGTCGAATTTTTCAAGACATGGCTTAAGTATTAGTAGTATTAAAGTTGCAATGTTTTCTTATTGAATTATGGATTACAAATACTGAAACCTGAATAGCAGTGACTTATAGTTCCAGCAAAACTTGCCCATTATAGTTGTCGCTTATTCAAAGTAATGGGGCTACGGGAAGCGTACATCAGATCCTAACGTGCTAATTGAAGTATACTTAAATTGTTTTCTGTAATTCATTTTAACTTTTTATTTGCATATATTTGAAAAATTTTCAAATTGTGCCTTTAGATTTTTAAATAATTTTATTAAGTCTTACCGTACTTATAAATCTCAGCTCAAGTGTTAAGCATCCATGAACTAGTGAAAAGCAGCTACCGCCCCACCGAACCGAACTCGCAAGCAAACTAGACGCCAAAATGCAGTTCTGTGGCAGGAGTGTCCTACGAAATAGTTCACCTTCAACAATTTTCCACAGAGGGGAAGAAGAGGTTAGTAAACTTCATGAGAAAGCTCCGGTGTAAAAGAAGCGAACGGGTTGTTACTTCATAGAGAGACTTATTAAAATCATCTGTTTTTACCTCAAAAATTAAACCCTTGTCAGAAGAACTATTCTCGATATCACAGTTCGAAGAAATCGAACATCGCGACTTGGCGCTGGAAGGTGATGTATAAACACTATATCACCCGCTATTCCGCATTTCATTTCATTACAGTTCAAATCGCTAAAAGTGATAAATTAATAGAGGTAAATGTACGAAATGTGCGTGGCTATTTCTTGGGGGGTCAGGTGGCCACTGAAACGAGAGCATTTTATACGAATTTTATTAAAAAATCAATCGGTTCCACGAAAAACGGTCGTTAATAGAGGCGACTGCATAAGGGA
>CAXIVR010000004.1:56933493-57240993 GCA_964035755.1 Teleogryllus oceanicus
AATAAATAAATAAATAAATAAAAAAAAATAAATAAAATAAATAAATAAATAAATAAATAAATAAATAAATAAATAAATAAATGCCGCTGCTCTCCTGGGTCTCGTCAAAGGCCTCGATGGTCCATGAACGGCAGTTACAGCCTCCGACGCTGCCAATTAAGATTTAACGGCACCCGGCGTCCGCAGGTGTTCTTCGTCCACAGCATCCATCGCGTCTAGCAAGACCCACTGTCTCCTGCATTACCGCTTCCGTTTAGTTTCTTTACATAGTATTCGTCCTTGTGGACATTTTCTAGGCATGCCTCTCTACACTGTTAGATGTGTCTGGTCTCGCTCAGTCTCACTTATTCCGATCAGAAACGCTCACTTTATCTATGCCCCACTAATCCTAGTTATCCTGTTGACCCCACTCATCTCCACCCACCTCTGAAATCTCGTCTGCTCTGCTCACGAGTTCAGCTATATTATTTTCTGTTCTCAGCGACGCTCAAACCCAATCACCTCCATTCAACCCCTGTCTTGACCACTCGCTTTGAATGGCTTGCCCACCATCGTTTACCTTCAGGCTAACTCCCGCCTACCACGGTTCCATCCAGCTCAGTCCACTGCATCCCGCCTGAGTGGCTGGCCCATCCTGCTCACTCCGCACTCACCGTAGCTCCGCGCTACTTTACCAACACGATTCTGTTCTGTCTCTAAAACGCTCGACTCCACCGATACATATGGTCTTGCCTGGTCCCTCATAATCCCGTTGTCTTCACTCTGCCCGGCCTTCTTCCTTCTCTAGGTCCATCCCTGTTCCAGTTAATTTTCCGAGCTCTTTTTCAATTAGAACCACCCACCTACACTCATTCTCATTTAAGTGCCTCACGACGTTCGATTCTTGTCAAGATATCAGGCGTGATTTTTCTTCCTCATACCCCATTCTGCATTCCCTCCCCATAGCATACGCAGTTCATCTCTTCCAACCACCGCTATTTTCATAGCCCCTGATCCCCACCACTCCTCGCCGGGCGCCTATTATCTGTGGCTGGATTCTTCTTTTTCCTTCAGATATCTCTCAAGCAGGGTTCCTTCCCTTCCATTCTGTTCAACTCACCTGACTTCTCCTCAGTCTTTCCTCGTCGTAAAAACAATTCGGCCGCTAATGATACATAAACATTTCAGTCTGGCAAACGCTATGGCTGGCCCGATATTCCCTTCGACGTTTATGGCCCCAAATTTCCTGCCCGAGCGGTCTAAAGCGCCTGATTGGCCTATTCGATAAATAAACGTAAATCAGGATGTGGGTAAACTAAATTTGGTCATGTACGGTATCTCTGAAGGAAATGTGAATTCTTTCGCTCCGGTACTTCCTATAAAAGATAAGCAAAGACAGGAGATTCATTCAACATACTTCATTTGTTAATAACTAATTGCTTGCTTTTAAGTTGAATTTCTTTGAGGTCATGAAGTTAAGAAACATATTTAGCTTCTCTGCTTGAGTTGGCCTGAAAATTAAATGTCTTCAATAAATCAAACCTATATTATAAATCAATAATGATGGACAATTGTGATAACTTCAATGTTAATGTCAGATTTCGCTGACTTAACGCTATTAGAAACAGGAAAGCTGAATTAAAAAGAATTTGAAACTCGGTTGTAGGTATCTAAAATTAGCTGTTTTCTATCAAACACATTAACCCATGTCAGTTTTACATGTGATTTTATTCCCTTGAATTCGCTTTTTAAGGATTCTGAATATTCTTTATCTAAGATACATTTACACTTTCTCCAATAAAATTAAAATAACTTTCGAGAGAGCAATATCTTTCTGCATTAGTTAATAATTATAAGCGTGAATATTAATAGTCCCTAAACTGTAAACAGGTGCTTAAATAGGAATACCTGATGAAATACTTGTGTACTCTAATGGAAGTATAATTATTGTTAATATAATACTTAAATTCATATAATTGAATAAGGTGTACAGGTTTCCTTTGACTTAAATTAATTCGTTATATTGTTTTCTTGAGATTGTGGTCATGCAAATATGTAGACATTAAGCTTATGTTGATATCATTACATTTACAACTCTTAATTTATTTGATAAAAATTTACTGAAAACAGCAGACATCTCAAACTAAAATCTAACATCCGTTGTAATTTCATGCCTGTGAATTCAACCGCTATGACGTTTTGAACGATTCTTTAACATTCCAAACTTTCTGATCGTGATAAGCCTTCTCGTTTTGTAAACCCTTTCCATTACCACCCATTAATTCTGTCCTCTCATGCCTGTCCCCAGTGTTTTGTCATCCGCGCTCCTTTTACTATTCCATTCTTCCAGTCCACCTTCGTTATTTCACCACTTACTTCATCAAGCTTCACATCTTCGTGTCTCACGTTAGCTTCATTTACACCAGTGTATTGATGAATTCACTTACAAGGTACATGGTCCCTTTTCGACCGTCCATCCTCGAACTAACACTCGCCAGCAACGACCCTAGGCTACTCACCCAAATAGGAAATAAAGGCGGAGTCGGTTTGCAGACGGTGAAAGGAAATTGCCCAGGCAGCGGAGCGTTAAGCACAGAACTTCTGTAGCCAGACCAACGTGTTGATGTAGGAAGAAGAGGGAATCATGTCCTATATTCTGAGAATTTATGTACCGTCAGTATTCACCCTCGAGCGTCAGGATTCACAGTATTCCATCCTCAATTCTATTCATATTCTCTTTGTATCTACCCAGTCTTGCATCTGTGCCCATTACTCAACTCTCTCCATCTAATAAATAAATAAATAAAATAAATAAATGTCTTTATTATGGCGAGGCTCAGGCCATTTAGCCTGCTCTTCCGCCTGACCACATTTAGAATTTAAATTACAATAGTACATAATAAAGGAGTCATTCAATGAAAAATACGCACGCAATTTGATGAAGATTTTCACCTGGATGACAGGAGTAAAGGCGAGGAGGACGAGTTTGATACGAAATCGGAAAAGAATCGATGAATTCTCTCATCTGCAGCCCTCATCCCGCCTTCTTCTCTAACTCATTGAATCACTCCAGTGTTGAGAAGAAATCTGTTACACCCGATCTACGTCCTCTAAGCGCCGTCCACCCGCGCTACCAACGCCAACAGCGGGCGGCGCAACTCCGCGAAGAAGGCGGCGGCGGAGAGGGCGTATCCGTTGGCGAGGAGGACGAAGGCGCCCAGGAGGTGGTGGAGGGCCAGCGCTGGGGCGGCGGGCGCGGTCGGCGGCGGCCGGCAACAGCTCCCGGCCAGCTGCCGCGGAACTCTGCGTGCTGGGATCCAGCGCTGCGGCAGCCCGCGGCGCGCAGCCTCAGCAGCATGCGGTCGACGGCGCCCAGCGGCGGCCACCCGCGCCGCGCCTCGTACACCACCTGGCGACGCCACCCGCGCACGCTCCGTAAGGACGGTCTCGAGCGCCTGCACGCCCTCTCCCAAGGACGGCACCGAAGCGCTTGCACGCTCCTCCCCAATAACGCCACCGAAGCGCCTGCATTCCAGCTTCCCAAGGACCACCCCGAAGCGCCAGAACCCTCCCAAGGGTGACTCGAAGTGCCCGCATGCTCCCAGGCAACCCCAGAGTGCCTGCAGGTACCTCCGAAGGCGGCTCGGAAGCGCCTGCTCGCCCACAAGAGCGACCCGCAGCGCCTGCACGCTCCGTAAATGCAGCCTCAAAACACCTACACGCTCTATAAAGGTCGCCCTGAAGCGCTTGCAAGCTCCGCAAGGGCGGCTGGGATCGACCAATCAGAGCAGCCGGCCGCTCAAGATCTCTGCGACGGCGGCTGAATTCGACCCAGCTGGTTCGCCAGTGTCAGAAATCCTGCCCCCATTTTGATATGAACTCTATGACCTTCCTGGTCGGAGGCACTGCGTGACTGATTTTTGTGTTTCCGGGCGAGTCAACTGCTTGGTCATTAGTCCCGTTAGTGTATTGCATGTTTTTTTCGAGAGATAGCGGTGGTCTTCCCCTGCTGGATCCGGCGCCAACCTACCGTCGGCTACTGGAGTTTCAACCAGGACTCTCCCACCGGGCCTGGCCCAGTCGGGACAAGCTCTAGCTCCCGACCGGTCTCCCGGAGAATGTGGTAGTGTAGTGCATGTTAGTGTAGGTGTGTGTGTGTAAGGGAGAGGATAGGACAAGGAAGAGGAAGGAAAGATCGCGCGCGGTCCTGGCCCGTTTGGTAGGGTACTGCCGCATTCGCCTGGTGTTAATCGGAGAAACCACGGAAAACTACCGATCGGAGCAGCCGGCCGCTAGAATTCTTCCTCCAGACAGCGACTGAATTGACCCAGCAAAGCTAGTGTGGAAAATCCTGCCGCCGGGGGAGTGGGAACCTAGGGCCTCCCGGTCAGAGGCGCTGCAATGACACTCAGTTGATGCACTGTACCGCTGTGACATCAACTGACGCCTGAGCCACCTCGCCGGTGCGCTAATACCTCGCGCTGTGCCGGCGAGCGCCAGCCATCCTCGACCTGCCTGACCCAGCGCCGCGCCGAGGGCCTCACCAGGCGCGAGCTGAAGGGCTGCGCCATGACGTGCAGCGCCGCGTCGCCGGTGGGCGCGCGCAGGCGTGCGGCGCACCGTGGCGCGCGCCTGCGTCAGCGGGAACGTGGCCACCAGCCTCCGCCGGCCAGCAGCCCTGCGCGCGGCAGTGGTCGTCCTGGGCCACCTGCGCACCAGCTGGCCACCAGCCGGCCACCAGCCGGTCATAACAAACCCTGCATATTTAAAACAAATAGCCCAAAGAGGCTTTGTATAGTTTTAAGTTAGACTAAGATTAGCTAAAGTTAGTTGTTTTTTTTAAGATACAGCCCTCCCTAAGCTCCACAAACCGAAAGGTTGGAGCGTAAAAATGTAACCAGTAACTTGAATAAATTCCGCTTCGCCAGGGCTACTGGCGAGGGGAAAATAAAAAAATAATAAAAAATTTTTAAAAAAATTAATAAAAAGGCGGCCATCCAGAGGTCGGGGCAAAAGAGCGCTGACACACTTCTCGGACATTTTTATCGGCCAGAGGAAAATCAAAATATGTCATTGTAATTTAAGTTGTTTGATTAGTGTTTTCGGCACGTTAACTGCTACGGTTATTAGTTAAGTGTAGTGATGCTTTGTCGCGGGAGGTGGCGGTGATCTTCCGCAGCTGAATGCCGAGATTCGGGGGTCGACCAACACGTTAGCTAGCAATGTTTTCAACCAGATATCTCCCAACATCAAGCACCGCCGAGCCAGGGCAAGTTCTAAGACCCTGACTGATCTCGCGGCATGAGTGAGTGTAGTGCATGTTATGAAGAGTATGTAAGGGGTGAGGATAGACAAGGACAAGGAATTGCGTCACTCTCCAAAATGCAAAAGAACTTCAAAAGGTCTAAATTAAGTACATGAAACACTACTAGTATCCCTTAAGAAACACGTAATCCAGATTTTAAGAACATAGGACGAATGAGTTACGCACACTTAAAGAGATAGTAGGTGTGCTGCAGCGAAATGTTTGTATATCTGCTGCAACTCTTTTACCTTAATCACAACATGCAAACTTTTTTTCAGTATTCATGCATAGAAACTCATTTACCTTCACTGTTCATTGATTGAAAGTGTTATTTTGCGCACGCTTATCGTCACGGCCAAACAGCTGAGTACTGCAAAGAAAACAAAACACTTGGGGCGTCAAGAGTCATGTGAGGCTGCCGACTCGCATGCTGAGAATGCTCCTAGATTATATGCATATCATATTATTTACTTGTAGTTTCAATGGCGGCCTGGGTGGCCGAGGTGTCTAAGAGCGTGAATAGAATCAACGCTTCGATCCGAAGGGTCGCGGGTTCGAGTCCGACTTGGGCATGATTGTTTGTCCCTTGTCTCTGAAGTATGGATTGTCGCGGAGGACCTCACATTCTCTTGATCCCAGGTCAGAGGAGTCCGCAAGGATGGTGATTTTAGTGTAAGTGGAAAATGCTTCTGAATCGGACATAAAAGGTAACGTCTGGATAAAGTCCACAAGAAAGAATAGTTTCAAACGATCTGTTCTAAAATAATCATGGCAGCAACTCGTACGAAAGTATCTTTGGCATACTCATTTCAAACTGCCGGACATAGCTTCATGGTCACTCTGTCCGTCAAATTTCATTCGTACTCAAAGACTTTTTCTTAAAAATCTGTTTTGATACTGGCCTGGGAAGTTGTTCGAATCTTGCATGGCACACAAACGGCGTTTTGGTACAAACCGCCACCTTACCTTATCATAATGTCTACGGAGGAGATGCAGCAAACGTGACGAAATTGTTGACGCACCTGCATCCGCCCGGCCAGCGCACTGGGTAAGTCGTCGGTGCGGCCGGAGCTGGCCACCAGGACTCGCAGCCCCGCCTTCACGCAATCCTCCACGGTGTTCACGTCGGCATGCGCTCAGGGACCTACGGCACCGCACCCGTACTTGACCTTCACTCTGTGGCTGACGGCGATTTTTGCGGCAGTCACAATGTGACGCTCTGACTGACAACACATTGCTTTCACACTTACTGACGAGATATTGCGTCAGACACACTGTGACATTGTGGCTGACGGCACATTGCCTTCACATTGTTTCTGACGGTGATATTGAGTCAGGCTCACAGTTACACTGGGCTGACGGCATATGCCTGACTGATGGAGCTAAACAGACTGTGACATAAATTTAGTCTGCCTTATCTATTCCATAATAAACCTTCATTCTTTGTTAACATCATGGGCTCTTATGCTTTTTCGGCCTTGCCTGGAATGTATGATTCATTGTTTATTTTGTGTTTCCAACTGATAGGTCATTAATTCTGTAAATGTAGTGATATTATTTCTCCTCTCGCAGAAATGTAAAATACAGCGTTGAGCTACATGTTGGCTTGCGAGATTCCCTTCTGGTGTTCCACTAGCGGGCGCTGCCCCAACTGGGACAGACTCGGACTGGTCTCCCAACATGTGTGTTAGCACAGCGTGTGTAAGTGTATGCGTGGTGGAAGAAAAGGACGAGGAAAGAAAGATATTTCCAAAATTTTTAAAAATGTTATTCCATTTGAAACCGCTGTTCATCAACGAATATTCTATAGAGCGATTTTCCTAAGGATGAGCGAAAGTGACACCTAGTGCTGACAACATAACTGAGGTTCTGTGGTTGTCTGCCTCGAGCCCAATGGACTCCTTCCTGCATTTGTTCGTTTGCAGTTGGCTAACTTGTAAATGGCTTCGACGCTTCCTTTTGTGATGTCCTCGTCCGACAAAAATATAGTGTGCCGCGAGAAATAATTGAAATTAGAAAGTGCAGTGATATGTTCTCTTCTGTAAACGTTTTCTTTTTCTATAAACATTACATTAAATTTACTTTTTGTGTGATAAATGTTATGTTTATTAAAAACGAGACTTGAATGCGAGATGCGTACCGATGCACGTGGTTCCGGCCTTTGTGCTGTTGTGTAGGATCTGTGATTGACAACTTTCTATTTACATTCGTGACAGTTATCTTTATTGATTGTGAGAACATGTTAAGAGATTTTCCATATAAGTAATTAAATTTAAATATTTCCCAGACTCGTACGTGCATACACCTCAGCGAAACTCTTAGGCTTCTGGATAGTAATGTCTTCTCAGGAGCCATAACTGAACACTTTACGAAGGGGCTGAACAGCTGTCGCGGCGGAGGGATACATCTCTGAAATACATGTGATGTTCACTTGTTTTCGTGAACTGTCACTTTGGCTCATCCTTAGGAAGGAAAATCGTTGTATAACACTGCGTGCTGATACGAGGTACGCACCATGAGCCTGGGGACATGTAGGCTGCGTGAAGAAGCAGACGAGGCAGATGGCGCACAGGTGCCAGGCGGCCGCAGGGCGCGCGCGCGGGGCGAGTGCTGCGGGCGGCGAGTGGCCTGCAGGAAGAGCGCCTGCAACCCTGCGCCCACCGCCGCGTTCAGCCCTCCGCCGCCTGCCCCCGCCCACGCCCCTGCCCCTGCCCCTGCCAGCGCCCACGGCAGCAGAGCGGCCGTCACTGCCAGCGCCATCCACAGGCACCTGCGCACGCCGCCAGAACACAGGGCGTGACACGAGTCCTTTCAATTTTTGCTTTCTCGCTAGGGAATAGAGAGAAAGTTTTATAATGCTGCGCGAAAAAACGAGAAATTTTCGGCAGTAAAACTCTTATTACAGGGCCTACAGGGCAACGAAAAAGTGGATAAATTCAGATGCTAAATTAAGAAAAAACTCTAACATGTGGTGTAGCCAGAATCCATGTTTTTGAGTCCTTGATCCCGAAAAATCGAATGACGGCAAAACGTCTGTCAGTCCGTCCGTCCGTCCGTCTGTGAACAACGTGAGCAGCTGAGTCGTTCAGTCGATTTTCTCTAAACTTGATATTCCCTAATCGATCTAGTTGATGTCGCAGCCCGTTGAATTTGAAACCGATATTTTAACTTTGGGGAGAACATTACATGAAGCCACTGGAACATTTTCGAATTTTCCGAAAAACGTCTCCATCGTTTCTGATTACATTTTTTGTTGATAGTGTGGAGGACGTTTAAGAGGAAGGGGCAAGATTCAAGTGCGTTGAAAACACTGATTTTTTTGAAAATTGCAAAAGTTTAAAATTTTCTCGGGGTCTTCCTACAACTACAATATGAAGATAGATGTTTTTCCCTTAATGAAATCTGTTCCGTAAAGATAGTTTTTTAAATAAGGTCGCATACAATTTTTCGGAAATTTTAGTATTTTTCACGTAATTTCCGTGAAAATACTAGCGAGAAAGACAGTTAGCACCATTAGTTTTCAAATATTGTACTGCTTTATCGACTTAACACGAGTGGTACGGAAAGTCGTCGCGTTCGTTATATTGAAATCGAGGCGGAAGAGGAGGGTGCAGTTAGCAGGGTCACAAGAAATTCGGCTTCATAACTGCCTTAGAACGTTATATATCTGGCATGACTGGCAATCCGGTTGTCCCGCCCTTGAGACAGGTGGCAGAGTGGCGAATGGATGTAGAGTGACAGAGAGAGAGAGTACTCAGCCTGAACGATAGTGCCTTATATGTTCGTCGACTCCAATAGTGGCACAACTCAAAACATCAGATATTGAGATAAATGAGTTTGTTTTTTTCATTTTGTATTGAAAAGCATCATTCATGTATTCACACTGTTTCCATTTGTTGGTGTAATACTATACTGTAAGATATGCTACTGTTGCTGCAGGAGGTAGACTTATCTACAGTTTTGGAGCCAAGTCCATATTCGTAGTTATTGAGTCGCAACCTACGAACGATATAAGGGAAACCTGCATTCCAAATTGCAGGGGTCTTTCTCAGCTTTTTCATCAAACTGACGTCTTACTGCACTACATCAGGTTGCAGCCCGCCCGCCCACAAATAACACACAGGGTCGGCGTCCGTCAAGGGTTTAACAGACCCCGTCCGTTAAGGACAACCGAAACAAATGAATTACAGCTAAAAAAAGGCATTTGAGAACACTAGCTTCGTACAACGCTTGTTTATTTGATAAAGTCGGTTAAGATCCACGTGGCACGTGAAAAACCTCACACTTCAATATCAATCACTACCTTCATGAAAAGAGAACATAAATAACCAGATGTGGAAATTCACAATTGTTGTTTGAACAGTTTCGATTTTGAATTGTTTTGAAGATATAGCGATCGAATATTTCAGTTCAGGCTATGCAATCTTACCTGGAAAGTAGAGATGATCTGGTGAACGCCGACAGAGAGTCCCGCGTCGCACAACGCCCACGATTGAATCCAACGTGAAGGTCACGGAAGGTTCCAGCAGTTGCATCTTGGTAATCCGAAGGCTGCGCGAGTTGAAAGCGATGTCCACTCTGTCTCAAATCAGAGACAAAAAATGAATTTGAGGCAAATATTGGTATCTCTTTGTGTTCTATGATATTTTAACTAGAGGACTAATGGACCTGTCAATGCTTGTCCATTGAATTCTTCGCACGCTACTGGCTTCGTCATTGTTAATTGCGTTTTATGTCACGCCCTGCAACAGTTGTAATAGATGAAAGGCGTTGTCATAGACGAATATGGGTTTGTTCTATGTCCTGGTTTGGACATGGTTGTCAAATATCCAATTCTTAAAATGTTATCTCTCAATTTTGGGAGATGCACTCGCTATGACACTGTTTTGGGAGATATTTAATTTTTTTTTCCGAAATAATTCCGAACGATATTTGACAATCGCAGGGTAAATATGCGGCCACAGATGCTTAATACTTGACGGTGCGGGGATTGTCTAGACCTGTTCAGCTGCGCTTGAGCCATATAAATTCATAAATCGCCATCAACAACGTTTTCATAAGACCGATTTCATTTAAACCACTTTTTCAACACTCCCGGTTGTTATACTAACAAAGAGTGAAAATTCAGCTAAATCAGTCGAGTAGGTTTTTACTCTATATGCGACAGACATACGCACGATCTCTTTTATTTCGTAGATTACGTTTAGCCATATGGTCAAATAATTGGGTATCTGCAAATTATTGGAATATCTGGAGTATTAAATTGAAAACCATGTATTATTTGTCAAGGGAAATGAACACAATGTTGCTTTTTCCTTTTTAGCACATAAGTTCAGAATATCTATACTTCTAAATAAATTTTATTGCATTGAATTTGTTGAACTAACTGCTAGGGATGATCAACTTATAACGTGAATTTTTCAAAGTAAGTGCAGATTTATTTTTGGGAAAAGTGTTAGGAATATAAAGCAAGCTTAGAGCAGCTGACATGCTCAACGGGAAATACATCTATTAAAACGTAAGTTACTTTCGTACATATAATTTCTCGCAATCTCTACCCTTAAATATCCTTTTAATAAATTACTTGACAAATGCATTAAACACTCACCTGCTGATGCAACTTCACCACTTAGTCCGGTCAGTGTTCCGTTGGCGAGTTCAGCTCCAAATTCCATCTTTGTCATTTCACGAGCACTGTGGTGGCGTTAAGATGTCGCAATATTACCTGGGTGAACATACATCGGGACCATAGAAGCACAGGCTACCATCCCACATACCGCGTTTGAAAGAGTACGGCCGGTCGGGGAAATCAGGAACCCTCACTGATAGCCCTTCATATCTGTTAATAATGACAAGAAGAAATTTAAAGTTTTTTTGTCTAATCTCCTTTTCTGAGACCAATCTTTAGATGTGTTTATAATTTTGTCCTCATATGGCTTGTACAAATACAAGTTGTTGCTTGAGAGACGGGTTTTTGTTTTTTTTGAAGAATACTAATTCAAGAACCGCAGATCGGAAAACATCGTAACTCCATAATTGTTGGAATATTTTTCCCAAGTTACATCGATCCTCTTCGTAGGATTGCTCCTTCAGAAGCAGAAATCGTGCACGTGGAGTCCAACCACTATTTCTGAGCGTCAGCATTTCATTATACTAGAAATAGAGTTAATGGAGCAGTGTTTCGTGACTACCAATATGCCAAACCACCCTCTATCTTTGAGACGGAATGACTTCAATCCCACGGTGTCACTAAAGCAAACGTGTTTAGTCCCTTGTTATGAAGGACTGGGAGGAAAATATTGACGGTTCCGATGCGGGGAAAACGATAATGCTTTAGAGCACTGAGTACGCGCCATACATCATTGAGCGAATGAATATCGTACCGTGGATGTATTTTCTCAATTGCGGATAATGAGCTTGGATCATGATAAGCGGCAGTCCTACAAGACTAAATACAATAATAATTGTATGTCCCTGTAGAATAGCTCGAATCCTGTTGCTTGCCATGATGAAGTCCTTTGTGATAACGCTTTCCGAACGAATGAAAAAATTTTGCTTTCGAACCTCGGTATTGTACTTTGTTTCCAGCATAACACGACTTCTCAACCACTGTTTTACTACTGCATTCACAAGTAAGGTTTGCTTTTCGCAATAAGTTTCTGTTTTGCTTCAACGCATGTACACGTTTTTAACAGCGAGGCAAGTCATCCACGAAGTTGTCTTTCATCAAAAACCATGTTAAGGTAGGGGGCGGAGTGACCTCACAATGAGAACGTTTGAAACTTGTGAAGACTAACCTGATGACTCCGAAACTGTGTAAATTGCTTGCATTTTATCCCGTCAATACTTCATGTGTCGACAGGTTCTTTGAAAGTCCCAAAATAGGATAATTACATGGAAGTGACTAGCACTCTTTTCAGTCTTTGGTTATTCATTATACGAATGAATGGCGTTTTCAAAAGTCGTTACTCTGCTTCCAAAAAGGGGAATAAAGGAGCCATTCACTATTTTTGAATGTTTGTATCAACGAAGGGCATGATTGATCGTTGATATTCTGCTGCTGGAAGATTTTACCGTCGCTGATTCGTGGTTTCTTTTTTTAATGTTACTGATTTTCCTTTCAGGCGATTTGAGGAGGAGGGCTGATGTCATCCATAACGTTATGCCTTGCGTGAACGTAAATTGAATTTTTTTGTTTTAACATTATTTGAAAATTTTAACAGCGTTCAAGGCTATCAATGTCATACAACGTATTTTTTGAGTAAAATAACAATCCACATTGAAATTTAAGCGCCTAAAGGTTGAGGTAAATATGAGAAAAGAGTACAAAGAGAATTATTATTAACTTCTAGGGAAAATCTGAAAATGTGGCGAGATATATCAGGGAAAAGAAAATGAAGATAATGAAAGCAATGTGCGTCAATAAATTTAAAAGAAACGAGAAAATATAAAAAAATATTAAAGAATTCAGAAAGAAATGCTAAATTAGGCACAGCAAGAAATGCTAGAAAGAGAAAGACAAAAAAAATTAAACACTATATCGTAAATCAATAATGTAATTTCTCTTCAGTGTAAACATCTCCCCTTCAAAATAAGAAATTTCAAATGCCATACCTTGTCCATAAATTTATAAAAATACATGGTCGTTCCTGTTCTTTCACTTTAATATTAATGTCTCTTAAACGACTTTATTTCCTTCCCTATAAATCCATCGATATTTTACGCATTGTACTCACGTTCATAAATGTAAACATTTTGATTTCTTTACTAGTACTATTTTTAAACCACCGTCCCATTCTCGTTGATCTACGTAACAAGCCACTTACCACCAACCCTGTCCCTCCCATCATCCTTCCAAAATTTACAGTCATTGCCTTGATTGCCTTGTAACCAATGACATCCAGCCCCGCCACACAACCCTGGAACCATTCATTACTTTCGCAACCATTAAAAATCACCACTTTAGTGCTTGTTTCCTCCACTCCTTACCTCTCATTAACTTCAGTCACCTTTACAACTATTTCTTCTGTCTTCTTCCCTTGATATAGAATACAATACAATAATACATTTTATTTGAATTGCAATTGAGTATGACCCGTTGGCAGTTAAATAACAATAATTACAATAACAATATCACATTAGACTCTCGATTGTACACGCCTCAGCAAGTGTTGCAGACCAACATTTGAAAAACTATAATCGTGAGGAAGGTAAAGAGAGTAATAGCATTATTGTGTATTATAGTATTGTATCATACTGTAAATTAGGGTCTTTCTCTGTGAAGTCTAATTTTGGAGAAGTGCCTGACGCTACCATCTCAAAGTTTGATGAAATTTTGTGTGCCGAGTCTCACACGTCTCAAAGGAACTATTTTGAAGTTGTAGCTTCAGAGATGTAATCGTTTTTTAGATATAATGTACCCTTAATACCATCTAAATTCACATTATTTTCATAATTGTCCAGTAGAGCTAAGTATGTCCTTGTAATGTCATTTCTGTCTCAAATAGGTATTATAATAGGTTCTAAATCCTTTGTTTTTCGATTTTAAATTTTAAAATTTAATTATTATATTGTTATTTGTTCAAACACGTCGCCAGCCACTGTTGAGGTACTTGGACGCCAGCTGTGCTTGGTGATAGGCAATAACGGAAGTAATGCAGAAATGGGTGACGTTGTGTAGCCCATTGAGCAAAAAATGTTTCAGATACAATAAGATCATTGAGCATCATTGAGCAAAAAATGTTTCAGATACAAAGCTTTCCCCTGTACGTCGCTCTCCACCCTCGCTCCTCACCGCTCACGCCAGCCTTTTCCTCGCCACTCCGGCCTTCCGATCCTTCTCCGTCCCTCCCCACCACTATCGACTCTCGACAGCGGCGGCAGGATTTTCGACTCCAGCTTTTCAGCTAGGTCAGAATTCAGCCGCTGTCTGGAGGAGAATTCTAGCGTTCGTTTGCTCTGATCGGTAGTTTCTCCGATCGTGGTTTCTCCGATCTCGTGGTTTCTCCGATCAACATCAGGTGAATCCCGAGCAGTACCCAACAAACGGGCCACGGACCGCGCGCGATCTTTCCTTCCTCTTCCTTATCCTATACAGGTATTCACCCTTTACACACACACTTACACTAACATGCAGTACGCTACCACACATGCCCGGAGACCCGTCGGGGCTTTAGAGCGTGTCCTGGCTGGGTTTCTGCTGGTGGAGACATTTGGTTGGGAAAATGCCGCTAGTACACGGTAGGTCGGCGCCGGATCTCGCCAAACCACGGGGCAATTTCGCCGCCATCTCCCGACGAAAAAATATATACTACACTAACGGAACTAATAACCTCAGTAGTGGACGCCCGGAAGCACTATCTATCAATCAATCAATCAATCAATCAATCCCTATCTGACCTCTCCGTCCTCTCCGACTTTTCCCTCTCTGTCCTTTTCTTTCCTCTCCGTCTCTCTCCACCCTCTCCGATCTCACGGTCCTCTACGACCCTATTCTTCCTCTACTATCCCTTTCTTTCCTCTCCAACTCTCTCTATCCCTGTCCATCTCTCGTCCCTCTCAGTTTCTCTGCAACCTCTCCTTCCCTCTCTCACCCTTTCTGCCCTTTCCATCTCTCTCCAACCCCGTGCTCTTCTCTGAACTTCCGCGTCGCGTCGCACCGCGCGCCGGGGATCGCTGCTGAGGCCCACGCAGTCGTAAACATCCAGCTCCGCTGCCGCTGCCGGAACAGGATGCCCGGCGTAAACAGCGTCCTCTTCCGCCCCAGCTGCCGCCTCACGCACACCCCCGACCCACCCACCCACGCACACGGACACGCTCACGCACGCGCCGGGATGCCCACTGTCTGCCCCGGGGCGAAAGTGCGAGTACATCTTTAATAGAAAATAGAATTTCCAATGGGTTGTTGTATTCCTTATTTATAGACTGTCAAAGACGTAATATGTTTGTTACATGATGCACTTGTATTTATGAGCAACGTAGCTGGCTCAGAGGATATCATCATTAAAAAGGCGGCTCCTTCATGGTGAAGCCCTTTCATTGCACTTCGATTGGACGGACTTCTGCGATTGAGCTATCCCTAACGTAGATAAACGTTTCGTTATAATATTGTCAAATGTAAATCAATAATGTAATAAACATATTAAGTCTTTACTGTCTATACTTAAAGGGTACCATAATCTATTAAATTTAACATACGGTCACAGGAAATATTTAAAATAGAATTTCTGCAGGACGTTTCGTTTCACTATACAAAACTGTCAATTCCGTTACAAATGAAGTTTCACGATCCACTACTCAAACTCCTACTTCACGTATATGTACGTGCGCATAAGTGTACATAAGTGTACTAATATTTTAATACTATTTTTTATGGTAGTGTTCGTTGTTAGTGAATATTATAAGAGTATAACATTTACAGTTGTTCTGATAACTACCAAAGCTGTAAATCTTTTTTTAGTATATTTATGGAAATCATGTTCACCAATAAAGGTCCATGATTATCGACTTCATTGGGTCATCGATTCACCTATATAGATTTATAGATTTGATTTGAAAAATCTTTTTAAAAGATAACAAAAGTACATTTCATTCTCACTGGTGAGCTTAAGCAATTATCAAGTTAACACATCCATTGACCAACGTTTCTCTATTTACCAACAAACTCGCAGATTCTACAACTTTCACTTTTTAATCTGAAAATATCATTTTACTACTTTATAACTCTTTCTTAAACTTTCACAGAATGCTCGCTCACACATCTAAAAATCCATAAAACAGAAAACCACCAAGTTTCAAAAGTTGGGAAATACGTTTGTAAAATTGTTTAATCTTAGTGACGACTCTGTGACAATTAGAATTAGTGGTGTTACAAAACTTTTTCGTACTAGTTAGTTTCCTAATTTTTGGTTGAACTAGCATTTCGGTCGTGCCCCATCCTTGCACTAGCTGACATCTATCGCCGCCAAAACACTATTTTGCGGGATGTGAAATTAGGATTATATTTCTAATTCACTTTCATTTTTGAACACATGTTCTGCAATACGTCAATAATAATTTTCAAACTGGAAAAGATATTTCATAACACTGAGTCTTACATTGTATTAAAGAAAAGACCAGAATTTTATTCCAAATACTGTTCTTGTAAAGTCATTTCTGTCGCAAATCGGTAATATAATAGGTTCTAAATCCTGAATATTGTTTTCTCAATTCCAAATTTTGAAATAAGATAGCCATTTAGCAGTTTCTGTTTCAGGACAGCCGACTCTTAAGTAATGGCATAATTATTTCTCAGTGTGAATAATCCCTAGCAATCGCCAGCAACTTCCGCTCAAAGAAGCGTGAAACAAGCCTCCAACGATCTCAAAAGCACGCCCACGACAACCGTTTCAATCATGAACGCTGCTTTTTTTTCAGAGGACCCCAAGCGATAGAATCTCAATCCCGATCGAGACATTGGAGTTGCAAACTCGTTTCTTATACAGAAGACAATAATTTACGAGACGTTCCCATTCGGAGAAGAGGAACAGAACAGCTTCCTAGCCGGAGCCGGAGGCGGTGGCGGCCACGCAGTTTTGCGCACTGTGGACCGGATTGAGGAAAAAGCGTACACAAATATCTACCCTCCATAAAATCAAATTTGCAACTGTTTTTTGGGCTACAGCTGAACTACACCTAAAAAACCTTCGAATGGACATTCACTAAAATTTTGTTTGGCATCTGTTCCGTAGTCATCGGCTGCCGCTGCCCCACTTCATCTCCGCACCGTCTTAATTTAGCTCTGAGCTGGAATTGTTGCTGTCACTGCAGCGATTCTGACCTGGAGGGGGTTCGAGTCCTTATGGCGCGGATTTTAGACGTTTAGACAGCTAGTAGATCGTATTCAGCCGCTGTCTCATAAGGAGAATCTATCTGCCAGCTGCTCTACTCCGTAGTTTTCCGTGGTTTCTTTAATAAACACCAGGCGAATGCCGGAGAAGTACCGTAACAAACGGGCCACGGACAGTGCACGATATTTCCTTTCTATTCCTTGTCCTATCCGCTCACCTTACATTCCTACACAAACAGAGTTACAGGAATTACACTACAAAATATGTCGGGACCAGTCGGGAACCAAAAGCTTGTCCGGGCTGAGCCGATGCCCCACTGGGTGTAGTTTCCTGGAGGGGAATCCCCGCAAGTCGACATGTAGTTCGGCGCTGAATTACACCAATCAGGGAGGATGAAATCACCGCCAACTCGCGGGTTAAAAAATTCTCCACACAAAGAGACTAATGACTATATCAGTTGAGGTGTCTGGAAACATCAATCAATTAATCAATCAATTAATTGATCTCCGTTTTCAAAGCTACGCCTACTATAACGGTAAACACATCCGACATCGACAACTATCGACCAACTGCTTAGCCAATCTCAATTAGTAAAAGTGCTCGGAGAATATTCGCAAAAATGCTGCTGAACAAAACTTCCTCCTCCACCTCCTCCCCCTCCTCCTTCTCTTTCTTCTTCTTCTTCTTCTTCTTCTTCTTCTTCTTTTTCACTTCAAGGAGTAGGCACATAAGCCTGTTCCGACTTTACAATATTCTTCCTTCTTTCTTCCTTTTCGTCATTATTAAAACCCAAAATTTTCGAAAAAGGAGCACCCACACTGAAGATCAAGAAATATAATTCCATAAAAATACTCGAACACTCGTATTACACTAAAAAATATTTTAACAAAAACAGGCTTTACGAATACTGAAATTTTATGCTATAGTACATTGCAGTACGACGTACTTTACATATCAAGCAACAGATGAATGCCAGATATTTAATGGCGGGCTTGGTATCCAAGATGCCATGTGAGTCAGTTATTTAAACAGTGAGCAATGAATATAACAGTATCCATGAGATCTTGTGAATCAATACGTGCATTATGAGAATAGGGGAAATAACATAATCAATTATTTACATTTTCAGTCAAAATCGAGATTTCATTGTTTCCCTGAGATCCTGGGTATCTAACAAAACTATAGACATATCTGTATGACTGAATGCTGCATAGTTTTTTTTTCTTTCAATTTTTGCGTTATTGAAAATTAGTAATAAATAGGGGTCGGATTTTAATGAAATGTCATGGTTTTTCGTTTTAGTTTAGAATAATGCCGTTTAGTATAGAAATTTATTTTATGCTAAGGCCATAGGAAATGACCCATTTTTATACGTCATTTTTTGCATTTTTTTATTGAATTCGGCTAATTTAAGGTTCCTGGGACGCCTGTCAGCGTCATTGGCGGTTCAGCCAATTTCGGGATAACTAAAGACAGAGACTTTCTGTACAAGAGTATATTTTTTCTGTATAAGATTTTACAAGATTTTCTGTATAAGAGCAGTCCAAACCAAAAGTTTGAAATCTGAGTTCACTTGAACGAATAGAAGCAGCCTCTATTACTTCAGTAACCTATCCAGCATCTTCAGTTGTTCATCTGAAGAGGTTTTGATAACATTTTTCCGTCATTTTCGTTTGCTTTTGGGGAATTTTAAAAACATTTAAAGAGTTTTTTTATTGATTATTTTTGGCGGTGTTTTAGATCATCAAAATGCGCCCCCTAGTAATAAATATATTATTTTGCCCTCCTTTCTCTCCCTCGTAGCACAGTGCGGCGGTGCGCGTCGATATATCATTCAAACGTCAGCGGCGATGAAGAGGCTCGTAGCTCCTGCGGAGCAAAATGGAGCATGACGCGCGGGAATCCGAGCGGAACGGCTGTGCTTTGTGAGGCCATTTGCCTGTGAGGAGCGGATCTGGGGCGGAAAATGGCTGTGATCGCCGTGTGTTCATAAGCGTTCTTGTTTCCGAGCGAAGAATTTTGCGAAGGAAACAATAGACGTGTTAGCTGTTTCGTTAAGTCAATGTTCATTTTAAGTTGGTATCTACGGGAACCGTCGCGTTCTAGGCGCAGATGCCAAATATCTCCCGGACAGTCAATTGATTGATTTTTTCGTGTTTCCGGGCGCGTCAACTGCTTTGGTCATTAGTCCCGTTAGTGTAGTGCATGCTTTTTTCGCGGGAGATGGCGGTGATCTTCCCCCGCTGGAGGACAGATCCGGCGCCGACCTACCGTCGGCTAGTGGGGTTTCCCGCTAACCAGGACTCTCCCACCAGCGGGGCACCGCCCCAGTCGGGACTAGCTCTAAGCTCCCGACCGATCTCCCGGAATATGTGATAGTGTAGTGCATGCTAGTGTAAGTGCGAGTGTAAGAGGAGAGGATAGGACAAGGAAGAGGAAGGGTAGATCGCGCGCGGTTGATGATAATACCAGTGCAATAAATTGTCTATCGACCAAGATTTTCTGTCAACGATTGTATATTTGTTTTCTGGTATGAAAAATGATACAGGTGTTCTTTTAATGCCGAGCTTTTATGAAGGAAGAAAATACGAAGTGCAAGTTTTATTCCTTTAAGTTTGTTTTACAGCGAAACATTTCTTTCTAAACAGACTGCAAAATGTTAACTGTTCTATTAACGATGTGTACTTTTCTCAGCTAATAAAACAGACGTAATAAATTTACTGTTCTTTAGCAACATCCTGGATAGGCTTCTCCTTGCATACGCTTTTCGTTGGAAGTAATTTCTACCTCAAACTTATATTTTATACAGGAATCATGAGGAGACTTTGGCGTGGCGGTTAGAGTCAACTTTTGACAGAATTTTTTAAAAACCTTTTTGCCTTTTGAGAAAGTTATGTATGTGGAACATTGCTGCAAGTGTTCCAAAGCCGGTTTTGAATAAAATAAAACGATTCTAAGATAATGAAGTTCTTGTTGTTCTTCCAATGTTGCTGTTTCAGCAAAAATCCATTTCTTTGGATTGGTAGGTCCATCCAGTATATCACTGTGTTTGTTCAATCAATAACAATTAATTGAAACTATTTAATAAATATAATTCTATCAAAATAATATGTAATAATAATAAATGTAATCAGTAGTATCGCAAGTACTGGTATAAAATATTCCTAATTATCTTACACTGAGCAATATGCTTAAATGTTCAACAAACTACTCAACGCACAAATTACTAAAAGTGTATTTTACTTTGCATAAATATCTTGCCTACCTACTCTACATCTATTATTATCGTTCTCATTCTCACTTATTTCTTTTACTTTTGATACATCCTGAGACCTTCGTATCAGAATATAGGGTTTTGTTTTTAAAAAAATATTCTATTTCAGGTATTTTTTCCTTCGTAATCTGAGGTCGTATTTTCGTTTTCGTAAGATATTTATTTGGTTATTTATTAATAAACGTGATGCATTCATTAAAATAAACCAACGTTTTCTTAGTTTCTTACATAAGGCCTCATCTACTTTCTAGGCATTATCTATAGCAACATACTTCAAGTGAAGAAATATTCCCTAGTAACATGCACGTGTGTATTACGCAATTCGTTATCTAGATCCGCTACCGCTGCAGTTGAAACCGCTGTTTTTTGCAGTGTTTTTTCCTCTTGAGGGAAGTGGATAGAGGAACCACTTGCAACAGTGTGCAAGGAAATTGTTGGGAGGAGGAGTCGTGCGAAGGCATTCATAATCGTGAAGACCATGTGATGCGAGTGCTGGAGGACTGATAAAGTAGCTTAGGCTTCGCCCGCATTTTCACTTCTTTGATTCCTTTGAATTTCCTATTTTCAAATATTGAAATTTAGACCTAAATGAGGTCTAATGCAAGGAGAAAACACGATTTAAAGTAGCGAATCAGTCAAAAGATTTGTGTGTCTGTGCGTGTGTGTGTGTGAAAAGTCTTCCTAGAATTGGATTATAACCGAAGAATCTAATCAAAAAGTTCATTATTACAAAAATGGAGAAGAAACTAAATGATATTTCATCTTTTAATTTCCAAACTAATAACCTTACACTAACAGAAAAAGTAGAATTTGGTCACTAAAGTTCATTCTCAATGATTTTCACACCAACTGCGCAATAGGACGAAACGAAGAAAAAAATATTAAAAAATATCTTTGTATTGTTAATGTCATTTTCTCTATAAAATGTATTTAGAAAATTCGAATATTGTAGGTTCTACGTTGGTAATTTGTAATGTTGATGCGCTGTTTAAACTACACATCTCTTTTTCCAGGTTATGAAGATTTCATTAAGCCATATTTTTTCGATTAAAAATGTTCACCGTGAGGTATTTAACGACATACATGTCAGCCATAACGTGTAGCTATTGATAGGTTACAGTATGTCCTAGTCACCCTGTGATAGTCACAAAGTCATAGCCACAGTAACATAAAATAGCAAGCATACTATTTTTACGTTATTTATTTATTTACTTATTTATTTATTTTTTATTTGGTTCCTTCAACTGTAGGGACAATGAAACCGATGAGCCCAAATTGATAAAAACGGTGAAATGAGAGATGATAAATATAGTAGAAATGAGGACCAGGTGAAACTCGATAACTCCCAGAAAATCTGCTAATAACTTGATAGATCTGACCGGGAAGTCCTAGGTTCGAGCCACGACGGCGGCAGGATTTTCGACTCTAGCGTTTCAGCTAGGTCGAATTCAGCCGCCGTCCGGAGGAGAATTCTAGCGGCTGGCTGCTCTGATCGGTAGTTTTCCGTGGTATTTCTGATCAATACTATGCGAATGCCGGGGCAGTACCCTAACAAAGGGGCCACGGACCGCGCGCGATCTTTCCTCCCTGTTCCTTGTTCTATTCTCACCCCTTACACACACACACACACACACACACACACAAACATTTACTACACTACCACACATACCGGGAGACCGGTCGGTGACTTAGAACTTGTTCCGGCTGGGGTGGTGCCCTGTTGGTTGGAGGTACCTGGTTGGGAAAACTCCCGCAAGTCGACGGTAGGTCGGCGCCGGATCTCGCTATCCAGTGGGGGAAGACCACTGTCACATTCTGATAAAAAACATGCACTACACTTCGGGGATTAATGACCTCATTAGTTGACGCGCCCGGAATCACTAACAATCAATCAATCAAGGGTAGAGTTGTAACGTGGAAAGACGCGGCCGGGTGAAGGCCAGCGAGAAGCCCGCGTGTGCCAGAGCTGTCGATCCAGAAGCTTCGCCTCCTCCCGCGGGTGGGGCGATGAGGGATGAGCTGCGTGCGCAATTCATTACCCCGCGGCGCCGCTCGTAAAGAGACTACCTGGCGCTGCGCCCCTCGCCCCGCCCCCTTCCCCTGGCCACCCGCCCCTTGCGCCGCCTTCACCGCCTCCGCCTCCTTTTAAGTGGTATATATGCATTCCTACCAAACGGGCCACGGACCGCACGCGATCTGTCCCTCCTCTTCCTTGGCCTATCCTCTCCTCTTAAACACACACACACACACTTACACTAACATGCACTACACTACCACATGTCCCGGGAGACCGGTCGGGAGCTTAAAGCGTGTCCCGACTGGGGCGGTGCCCCGCTGGTGGGAGAGTCGTGGTTAGGGGGAAACCCCGCTAGCCGACGGTAGGTCGGCGCCGGATCTCGCCATCCAGCGGGGGAAGATCACCGCCATCTCCCGAGGAAAAAACGTGCACTACACTAACGGCACTAATGACCGAAGCAGTTGACGCGCCCGGAAACACGAAAAATCAATCAATCAATCATTCGGGAATATTTTATCCGTATGGATGAACACGTTCGTCTGTGAACGTATTTTATGTGTTGATCAATAAGTTACAATTTTATATCACAGTATTTTTACTTGTGGATCAGTAACCACTAAACCTGTTATTTATTGCTAGTGAATTGCTAAAACATTGAATAGACAAAAAGGAAAGAGCCGTTCCGGTGGCCAACATCGCTAACGCAGTACTGTTGTAGCGATTTCGGAGCAAAGTGTCGCGGGTTCGAGTCTCGCCTCGGGCATGGTTGTATGTTCGTCCTTTCACCCATTATTTTCAGCATATCATTTCATCTTCACAGTTACGATAACGTTAACTCCAATAGTGGTTGCTAATGATCTAGATGTTGATGCGAGCACAAACAAACAAAAATGAATGAAATAACAATTTACAGTTTCTATTGGTTGTTTTCTATATTACTTATTCTCAGCGCGCGCTGAAAAAGTGAAGACTGTCCAGCATCTGGCCATGTGAAAGGCGTCGACGGTTGCCATACATACCCCGGAGCACGAGAGAAAACATTCCAAAGCAATCAGCGTTTCGAATATGACTGAAAAATGCAAATATATATTGATTGTGTTATTCCAACTATTTTCATAAAACGCGTACGGATTGAATGATCATCAGTGTGTCACTGTTTAAAGACAGTTGACGTCGAGGCTCGAAGGAAGGGCATCACAATTAAATTAATCAAACGCCTGGGCGTGTCTAGAAAGGCGGCTGAACAATATTTATTTTCTTGGAAACAATTCTCAATGTAGCTGGTGACTCTATTAACTTGTTCGATGGTAGAATGCTGTTGTTAAGCCAATTGATGGTCAGGGACTGATTATTAGTTGCTATGTGAGGACGTAGTTTTGATAGAAGTTTCTCAAACACTTTGGATAGAATTGGAAGTACTACGGATGTGACGGTAAGAGGGTTCATGTGGAGGTTTCCCAGGCTTGAGAAAAACTTGAATTTGGGCTATTTTCCATTGCTCCGGGTAGTGCCCTGTTCTCAGAATACTGTTTGAATAGTGCAGTAATTATACCACTTAGGATACTACTTGAATAGTGCAGTAATTATAGTTTGGCCTTTTTGTGTTTGTTCTTTGAGAAGAGGTGTTTTGATTAGGTCACAGCCAGGAGCTTTTTTGCTTGATAAGGCGTTAATGGTTTTTGTAATTTCTCTGGGAGTAAAGTGTGGAATTGGAAGCGTCATTTGGTTTGGGGAGTTAAAGTAATCCCGGATTTGTTGGTCTTGGTTTGTATTTTAAAAGGGATGAGTCTGGAATACATTAGCGAAGAATTTAGCAAAAGTAGATGCTTTCTCTGAGGGATTTCTTGCCCAGCACATATTTTCATCCCTGATTGGGGGATTTGGTTTCGTCGGTGGTTTCAGCTTCCTGGTGACTCTCTATTTAAATAGAAGAGTAATTAGTATCTTCTGTTGGGGCGAGTGTAGTTATGAAATCTTGAAACCTGTTGCTGTTGAAATCTTTTAGGAAGCACCTTAGTTGCCTAGTTGCTCTGTTGTAGTTGGTACGGTCTGCAGGATATTTTGAAGCATCTAGGTTCTTCATAAGTCTTCTTTTCTCAGCTATTTTGTTTAAAAGAAATTTTGGGCATTTCATGCAGCTCTAGGTGTAGTGGAGTTGCGGTGTAGCAAACCAAGCTACTTCTTGAATATTTTGAGTTATATATTCAGTCGCTTCATCTATTTGATCTGCTGTTTTAAATGGTAAACGGATGTTTGTTTTCATTGATATCAGGCTTCTGTACGAGGTCCAGTTTGTCTTTCAGTTCGTTAGCGACACGGGAGAGGGGTGTAGGATAATTTTGTTACCAACGGTGATAATTACTGGAGTGTGGTCTGAGAACAATTTGAGGGAAGATTCAATGATAGTTAGTGGATGGGATTCCTTTTGTTATGAATATATCAATCAGATCTGGAATTTTTTTTTTGGTCGGTAGGCCAGTACGTAGGTTCTCCTGTAGAAATGGTTTCTAGCTGTAGAGAAGTAACTGCTTTCTACAGTTCTCTCCCTATTTTCTAGTGACTTAAATTAGGTTTCAAATCGTTGCTTATCTATTTTGAATCTGGGAGGGCAGAGGAAGGCGCTGACGGTGATTGGTCCATTCCAGTCCGTAATTTGTACAGACGTTGCTAGAATACCTTGGTCAAGTACGGTTTCCAGTTCTTGATATTTAATGGTGCTTTTTATTAATATTGTTCTGCTTCCGTGAGCATCCACTAGGATGTTTAGAGTCGTATAATGTGAAGTTCTTCAGTTTAAAGTAACTTCTTTCTGTGAAATGAGTTTCAGAGATGAGTAGAATGTCTATTTTGTTTTCGTTGAGAAATATTTCTATTTCTTGGCGATGATTTGTCAAGCCGTTGGCGTTCCAAGCTGCAATGCGAAGAAACTTAGGCATTAGATAATTTGGAGACAAGCGTCGTTAAGAAGTTAATTAAAGTTTATTTGTTGACTTTGTTGCATTAATATGTTTTCAAATCTCTCAAAGGAGTGCTACATAATATTCATAATGGAGTGGCTATCGTCATTATGTTGTTGTCGTTCCGGTGGCTTTGGTCGCGCAACATCGGCCCATGTTCCTTCATTTACTTGTAGACTTCTTTTGTTTTCTTGAGGATAAGTAGTTGCAATATTGTTGTGTGTCTGCATAGGCATACGTTGTTGAAACGTTCTGGGTTTACTTGGGTTTTTGTACCCTTTCCTTTTTAGTATTTCTTGATATACCTAGCCACCTTCATAGTTTGCGGGATGATTGCATTCGCACAGCGTACATGTTGGTGACTTTGCTTTTCTTTTTGACACTTTTTGGATCGTGTTCTTTTCCACATTTAACACACCGAAACGGGTATGCACAGTACGACCTGGTATGTTCGTATCTCTGGCAATTTTTGCATTAAACTATGTTTCAGGCGTGGTGGTTCAAATGCAACAACACAATTTGGCAGTCAGTTAATTTTGAATACTTCTTTGTTGTTAGATTTTAGCTCAAGGTCTACAAAAAAGAGAGGCAGAGGTAACTTTGTTAACTTATGGCGGACATTTATTATGTTTCTAACTTTATGGTGCTTTTCCAAAAGCGCAGCCTTGATATCTTTTACATCAACCGTATGATATATATGTCGCAAGACAACTCTATACGCTCGTTCTTGTTTCAACTGGTATGTACAGTATACGTAGTTGCCTGTGTTTTACTATTCTCCTGCAAACATCTGGAATTTTTGGTACTATTTTAACTTTGTCGTTTGCCAGAGATTTTATTTCAAAGTCTTCAATTTTTAAAAACTGCTATAAACTTAACCATGGCGTGAAACATTATTTGCATTTTGCTTTGCGATTGGAGAGTACTGTGGTTTTTGGAGAAGTTTCCTCATTGTTTTCTGTTGCATCTTCTGTACTGAGAGCACTAAATTGATTCTTGGTGGGAACTGTATAAATACTATTATTACTATCGCAAAACGCTCTCTTTTGCCTTACCCTTCTATTTACATCAGGGTCAAGGACGTCTGGGATCGGTGTTTTTTTACCGAGCTGGTGCGTATATTTGCCATGCATTCTGTGTCAGGTTCACGGGATCAGATGAATCAATATCCATGCTGTCTACCGCTGCTTGCTGATTCTTCTAATGGCATTTGTTGAAATACGTAGCTTTCCGGGTATTGGTAGCTATTGCGTTCGCACTACATGCTACCGAGCCTACCCGAATACACTTCTGTAGTCACTGACTTTTATATATAAATTGTCTTTGTAAAATTGAATTTAAGAACACTGTTTCACGGCACAAACATAACTGTTCACTTAGAATTACTGCACACAGGTTTGTTATCAGCAACCTCTCATACCTTGGCGCACTCGCAGGTGAGCAGGTAAACGGGGGCACAACGGAGCTGCGGACACGATCCGCACACCTCGGCGTTCGCCGAGAACTGTTATTGCCAATATGGCTACGAAATTCATACACACAACGCAAATTGCGGGCTGTCTCGTGCCTTTTTTTATAAAACGCTGAGTTTTTTTATACACAGAAGGCAAATAATTGCGGAAAAATTATATTTAATTGAACATGAAATTTAGATGTAGCTTACTTGGAAAAAAAAAATGTTGACTCTGAATCTGACAGTGGCTATATCCCTTCCAAGCTTGAATTTCAGAAAAAACTTGAGCCGTTGCTGATTAAAGAATCAAAAACAGTATCGGAAACACCTTCCAAGCCACACATTCTCTTTTCTTTCCATATTATATGTTCAGTACACTGACGATGTAACCGCACCTCCTTCTCATCACTTCTCCGATGTAACCGCAAACTAATAATTCACTATGCGATCTACACACGTGTTGTGCTGTCCGCCATTAGAAAACAACTTCTCTGCTTGATGCATGCCATTTGATTATTTTCGCTTGTCCTTACATTTCACGTATAAGCTCATATAATTTAAAGTAAATAAGCACATTTGGGATGTTTCACGTATGATAACGCATGTTCTATTGTATAGAACATACAGTTACTTGAATTTCACAGAACTATTTTCTTACGCGTATGCTTAAAAAAGTGCGAGGACGAGTGTGTGTCGTGGACTTGCAGCCAATCAGCGATTCCATACCCACGTGCATTTGTTTACATCTACTTCGTTCTCTCGTTGGACAAGGAATACAATCTATTGGCAGTTGCAACAGTGAGGAGGAATGGTGAGAAAATATCTTAAATCCAATCAACTGGGTGTTCCCAGCAACCGCAAAAAGACCGTGCGGTTGCAAAAACAGATCGAATGCCTCAATCAGATATTGTCACATTGGAAGCTTTCCAGGGAGGAGACGACGTAAATATCGGAGAAATATAATGGTATATATTATGAAGCGACACCGCATCCATATACACCATGATATCAACAAAACAAGTCTGTGACTGTACAAAAGACAGCCACCGCATACAGTCACAACTCAAAACAAATTTAGTGTTTTAAATTATAAAACAGATTTTCCTCGCCTTCCTGATCCTCACCACCCTTCTCTACCATCGACAAATACATGCACAAACCAACGCAAACAGGCTAGGAAGCGCGTCAAAACCAAAACACGTAAAGCTGCGCATCCTAGCTCACTTGAAAACAAAGACATTCCTACTGAGCCTAAGAAACAGGTACAGAAACAGGTAGCTGACAGTCATGGCTTCCTACATTCCTACATTCTCAGTGGGAAGTTACCCGCCAATTCCTCCAGTCTCATCATTTTTAAACATAACGGGAGGTTTGCACATGTGACTGCAGAGCTGGACACCCACACGACGACACTGACCAATCAAGACACAGTCATTATCATAGGAGGGCAGAATGACATTAACTTGGGCGGTAACTTTACACCTGAACACCTTGTAAACAAATTACAATGTGCTGCCGAAAATACTAACATTGTAGTCTCGACTCTTACATTAGAAATAATATTGATTCTATCTCCTTGACAGAATTACATGTGTTCCGTTGAAAATGTTTTTGAAATTTCTGTTGTAAATCTTCCTTCTCTAAAAATGATATTACTTTGCATCTACAGGCCTCCAACAAAGAGAGCTGCAGATTATATTTTGTTCTTAGAAAAAACTGGCGATAACACTTAACAAAGTTAGCAATCGCTCTTTTGAATTCATTGTTGTATGCGGAGATTTTAACATTGATTTTCTGTTCGAATCTTGCGAGACAAATGTTTCTCAATTTAATTAATTCCTTCAATTTAAACATTAGAAATTATGTACCTACACGGATCACACAAAATTCGATGAAGGCAACTGATGAAATTATAATTAACAAAACTACTTCTAGATATGAAGTTAAAACAAAAGATGTAGGCTACAGTGACCACGATGCACAAATTCTTACCATTATAAGAAATGCGAACTCTGACACAATAAATAATACACGTATGACTAGATCATTTACTAAAAGTAGATTATTTACTTGATGCAGGAGACATGGGAAGCGGTTGATACAAACTGTTGCTACAAACGACGTATTTTTTTTCAAACCTTCCATTTCAATTTAACCCTTGCTTACGTCTTCAAAAAAGAAAATTAAATACTTCACGGAAAAAAAATTCTTGGATAACACAAGGGATTAGGATATCTTATAAAAACAAGCTAACTCTTTCATTTCTAAACGTCATGACGTATCTCAAGATTTCCTACTCTACTTTAAAAAAAATACAAATCATTGTTAAGAAAAGTCGTAAGGCAGGCTAAAATCATGAAAAACGATCAGGATATTTTGAACTCAAATAACAAAACGAAAGCAATGCCTTAAAAAATATATATATATATATATTGTACGGAATACTGCGTCATCCCCCGCGCCACCCCGAGGTGCCTGTGATCGCGGGTTACGTCATCTGCCGGCGACCACGAGCTGCCTGTGAGCGCGGGTTGCATCACCTGCCGGCGGATTATTCCAGAACGGTCGCGGAGTCCGAAAGGTTCTCGATCGTCCGCCGAGAATAAATACACAGTGGCCGGCGACCGCGAGTCAATCTAAAGTCCGCAGTGGAAGCTGAACTGTGAAATGTGTGCATCGCGGTGAATAACAGTGCAGTGAGTGTGCTCAGTGACGTGAACCGTGGTCAGTGCATCGTACTGTGGTCGGTGACGTGAACTGTGGCCAGTGCTTAGGACTGTGCGAGTGTGTAAGAGAAGGACAGTGTAAATAAATAATCAAGAGAAGTGTTGTGTAAATAAAGCAAGAGAAGAGTAGTGTAAATAACTGAAGAGAAGTGTAGTGTAAATAAATAATGAAGTGTTTTCAGCGATTGTGTTAAGAAACAAAATAAACGTTTTTGTTACAATAATACGAGACTTTTAATTCACCACCTAGAAACGTAACAATATATATATATACATACATATATATACACGCACATACACATACATATATATACACACACACTTAATCAATATGCCTGTAACAAATAACGTTCTTCCGGGTCAATGACCCCCATCTCGATCGGGTTTTTGTCCAGTTTCCCTGATCCACTGAGCAAATGCTGAGATGGGCCCTTGATTTGCTTCTGGACGTAAATGAATCTTCACTATGCGCACGTTTTGTTGAACTTTCCTTTCGCTTGTAGTGGTAGTAGAGCTTAGAGTGGGTTTCTATTTTGTTAACAATACAGAAAAATCAAATGTTTGTTACTTTACCGTTAAAAATAACTTTTCTATAATTTGGAAAAGAAAATATATCGAAATGTTAAACCCTCGCTTTTTTTAAATTCGTTATTATTATTATTTTTCAACTATTAATAGTTTAATTGTTGGGCAGGAATTCTGAAACTCAAGAAAGCGTGCGCAGATGATTTTCTCCCCCACACGTCACATAGTTTTTGACTAAATAAATAAACAAACAGATTCCAAACGTGGAATATAATAAAAAATACGAACTAATTAACTGGAAACCTCGTTGAGAATGTTGTTTTAAAATATAACGATATAAATGTGAACGATACGGCAACAGAGGGTAGTATCCTTAACCAATACTTTTCGAGAATTGCTGCAGATCTCACTAAGAGTCTTCAGCTACAAAATTCAATAACAGACATTTCATCCAAAATTTTAGACACGATATTCGTTTCCGAAACTTCTTCCCATGAAATTCTCAAAATATTCGGGAAACTCAAAAAGTAAATATTCGTCCGGTATAGATGAATTTCCGGATTCTTTGTTTAAGACGTGTGCGTATGCCATTATACACCCGTTAACTCATATTTAATGCATCCTTATCCACCGGAACGTTTCCAGATATTTTGAAAACAGCTAAAATTAAGACGCTCTTCAAAAAAAGGCAACAAAAATGAAATTCAAAATTGCCGGCCCATTCTCTTCTATCAGTTTTTCAAAAATATTACAGAGACGTACGAATGGAAACCTTTCTCAGTAAACACGACGCAACCAGATTGCCAACATGGATTTAGAAAATCAAAAGCAACAGAAAACAGCCATTTTTTTTAAGATGTCGCATCATCATTGGAATATTCCACGCGGCACCTATTTGATTTTTAGATCTCTCAAAAGCTTTTGACGTCATTGATCATGACATTTTACTTACAAAATTACCTTCATATGGTATCCGTGGTATTGCTCTAGATTGGTTACGTTCGTACCTTAAACTACGATATCAGAGAGTGGAAATACCTTAATGGAATGAAGGAACATTACGTACGGAACCTTTCGACTCTTTGCCCATTGCACGTGGAGTTCGTCAAGGATCGATTTTAAGCCCTATTCTGTTCCTACATTACGTAAACGATATGCCCTCAACGATTCGAAACGGAAGAACGGTTCTCTCTGCAGATAATACGAACATCCTTTGCAATAAAGAAACCGTAAATAGTAGAATATCAGATGTTTCAAATTGGTTCCGAAATAACAAATTAATAGTAAACGAAAAGAAAACGGTTTTAATGCAGATTTCCATTTCAAATAAACAATTCTGTGCTCCATTGAAAATGAACGGTGTATCATTGACTAATGTTAAGGCAACAAAATTTTTAGGTCTCTCAATTCAGTCAAACCTTAAATGGAACGTCCATTTAAATGAATTGAACACAAAATTAAGTTTATTATGCTACGCGTTCAGGATTCTTTAAATTCAGTCAGCCTTCATACTGCTCGTGTGTATTTCGCGAATGTTCATTCCCGCCTGAGATATGGCATAATATTCTGGGGAAATACATACTATAGCTCCCAGACTTTTAGATTACAAAAACGAATTGTACGAATAATAACCAAATCCCACCCACGTGTTTCTTGTAAGCCTCTCTTCATTAATCTATGAATATTACCATTACTTTGTCTGTTTATATACGAATCAGTAGGTTTTGTCAAAAATGAGTTGCTTAAGGGCGGGAATATATTTTCAGAAAATGCCGAAGTCTATTACTATAACACTCGACGTAGAAATCATATTCATCAGGTGACAATATCAATAGCTCATTGCAAAAAATGCACATTCAATACTTGTACATTATTTTACAACACATTGCCAGATGACATTAAACGATTAAATTCGATAGAAAAGTTTAAATCACAAGTGAAATTGTTTCTGCTGCATAACTGTTTCTATACAATTAGAGACTATGCTGAGCATCACAAGAAAAGTAACATTGATTTTAACAATGATACATAATGCATTATTAACCATTTGGACTCTATGAATGTGTATAAACAACCTGTAACAAGTATTGTATTGCAGCCTCCGGGTGAATGACTCCCATCTCGATCAGGTTTTTCGTCCAGTTTCCCTGATCTAGTGAGCAAATGCTGAAGTGGCTCCTTGTTTTGCGTCTGCACATAAATGTAACTTCATTATCTGTGCACGTCTTCAAGAATTCATTGGGAAATATAGTTATTTAAATTATCGTTTTCATGTTGTTGCGGTTGGAAGTAGTATTCCTTGAAGGACATCATGGTCCAGAGCCCAAAATTTATTGCTTATTTATCCTTGAAAATAGATTTTATCACACGAGAGCATTTTTTTATTTTCAAAATTCATATAGTATATGACTTAGTGTAGGGATCACAGAATGTTTGAAAATGTGCACAGAATTCACTTCTCCCCATAACACGTGATACGCAGTTTCATGTTTCTTGACGTAAAATAAATAAATAAATAAATGTAAATTTCATATAAATCACCATGGGCATATTGGAAAACCTATGTGTCGCGGCAAAAAATTAAAAAAAAACTGTGATCGCCAAACAAACATAGGGCGTGGCATTTTCCAAGGTGGCAATCTAAGCATGTACTGGCTTTGTCTGGCAATGAGCCATATATATATATATATATATATATATATATATATATATATATATATAATGTAACGATATGGGAATATACCCCCCATATCACCACAACCGCTCACACAAAGACACCGACATACGGGAAGGAGCGAAGCGCGCGGCAGGCGCAAACTACGCCATCTGTCCGCGGCTGACCGAAGAGCGGAGTGCGAACTCCCGAACCGAGTTTTTTCCTGCGGCCAAGAAGGGAGAAGTGACCACCCCTCCGAGGTTGCCCCAGGCCGCATCTCATAAATACCGCGAGACCCGACGAAAAGGTTCTCTGTTAATCCGGCGACGCGGGCGAAAGCAGGAGTTCTGAGTCTGGTAGCGTAGGGGAACGCGTACGTTCTCGAGGAATTTGGTGGTGAATGTGAAAATTGAGTGGTGTGAGCATGGAGGGTTAGTTGGTCTAGGACAGTGATTGCAATACGAACGTATTGGTTATCAGCAACAGCTCGTTAGAAAGGAAGCGGTCGGGCAAGTAAAAAACAGTGAAAGTTTTTTATTCAAAAGTGCTCATTTCACGCAGAGGACAGCTTTGTGAAATCCAGTGGAGACTGACTGTATTAGCGCTGCAGCCATCCGAAGTTCAGTTGCGACGCTCAGTGTAGTAACGCAAAGATCCGATTTTGCGACGCGCCAAGTCGTGGGCGCGAAGGCAGCCACATGTTCGTGGCGAGGACGAAGAGAAGAGAGAGAAGGGGAGCCTGGAGTGTATGAAGCGTACAAAGAGAAGGGCCTGTAGTTTGACCGAACGCGTGACAGGCGGGCAAAGCGTTTGAAGGTGGAGTGACGTCGCTGTGACACGGGCGGCGAGAATGTGCGAGGTCGGCCACGAGCGAACGCGTAAAGGTAACCGAACTGCGACTTTTCGTGCGAGAAGATTGGTGCGGGCAAAAAAGTGGATAACAGCAGATTTGCGTAGTAGTAGTTCATGTGAGGAACTCCTAAATTAATTATAGAAAGACGTCACGCCTTGTTAAACAAATTCTTGGAGGTTTAAATTCTGCTAAAATGATACCTGATGATGAATTCTGATACCTTATTTGATTTTTCAAAAGGCCAAAACCTTGTACAATTTAACGGCAATGTTGTGTAGCTAACTGGCTTTATTCTGCGCTATTGGGGAAAGATTAAGTTATTGCACTATTTGATGAATGTGTCTATCTTTTTTATGATTTAAATTGTACGTATTATACTAGATTTCCATGTTACTTAGTCAAATTTCTTTTTTTCGTGTTTCTGGTAACGTGGGCGTAGCCCGAGGCCAGTACTTGTGGGCACCGCAGAACTAATCAGTAAAATTCATTTTTAAAACCCTGTACACGGCAGAGAGAGAATAGTAGGGCTCGAAAGGGAAATTGATAACATTTTGTTGGTTCTGTTGGTTTTGATTTGTTTCCACAGCCGTTAGTTAAAGTAACGTTATGATTTGTACAATTTTGTGGAAAGGCCAGGTCATTTAGCGATCCGAAGTTATCTTCAGGTGTATATGTGTATTAATTTCATTGATTATTTAATTCGAGTGTATTTTGTGTATTGATTGCAGTGATTATTTGAATACATACTCATTACCCCGCATATTTTCTTTTATTTGTATCAGGGTACAATTGCTCTCACACCCGAAAGATCCTGCCTCCTGAATCCTGGCTCAGCTTATCAGCATTCGACCTCGCTCGCCCCAGAGAGTTTCGTGTGGAGTGGTGGGCGTGTTAGTATTATATATATATATATATATATATATATATATATATATATATGTATATATATACTGTATAAGTGCATCTCAACGCGTCTTGTGCTATAATAAAAGATTAGTACGACGATGTATTCTCTTTGAAAGCTTAAGGTTACTGTGCCAACGTCGCAGGCGCTGCAAAGCGTTCAGCGCGGCGCAACCCGCGCAACAGACATGTTTCGCTGTTGTTACGCCACATCATAATTACATCATAAGATTAATCAAGATGTCAGTCTCTGCATCATAATTTTCAAACTTTAAATTCACATGCAATTTATATAATTATAATTTAAGCTTGTTTCTTAATTTCTCGATTAGACAAAATGAAAGCTCGAATATCATTGGCTAAGACGATTCAGCGTCACTAACAGAAACGCCAGCAGTCGTCGTCCGTAAGCTCTCGCACAGGACGCGCGCGTCAGTATGACGCTCCGAATTTGTGCCAGTTTGCCTGTAACACTTTTAATATCTTCATGATGGACGCTGTAACGCAGTGTATCTTGGACCGCAATAAAATCTATGTTAGTTACCAGAACAGTA
This sequence comes from Teleogryllus oceanicus, assembly GCA_964035755.1. Classification (NCBI taxonomy): domain Eukaryota; kingdom Metazoa; phylum Arthropoda; class Insecta; order Orthoptera; family Gryllidae; genus Teleogryllus; species Teleogryllus oceanicus. Next base: position 56,968,524 of record CAXIVR010000004.1, read on the forward strand.
AGTACTACGCATCAGGCGCAAATATGCTTCACTATGATGCGTTGTGCGCAAACAGTCTTACATTATAATAGTGGTTGATTCATTCTAGTGCCTGCATCACACTGCTTGCGTCGGTAACATATATCATGACTTCATTCAATACGTGATCACTGAATCATACGGCCCACAATCCCTAAACTAGTGGAAATGGATTGCACGAACTTATATAAATCATCACTACGCGTTACGCATTCATTGCAACTATCTTCGTATTCAGGACTCTGTGCGCCTGCACGCAAACTGCTAATGGTGATCATAGCGATGTGCCGCATGAACCTCTGAATTGCCAAGTACGTTTTATTGGCAACAGTTATCGGATCGTCGCTCCAGCTGAATGCGTGCGCTGACCTGCGCGGCGCGCCCACTCGCCGATCTCCACACTCCTCGTGCTCTCCGGCGAAAACATGACGTCACACGCCTTCCGGCGAGGACATCCATCCATTAGCACCAAGCAATTGTTATCACGAATTCTGCTGTGTGTTACATGCTGTCTTTTCTTTCAGGTCAAGAGCAGTTTGTATGTTCTCTAATTGAATGTCAACTTCGGTAACTTTCTTTATCATTCCAATTTCACATATACCTACGGTATAAAACCAAATATATTCACGAGAAATACAGTTGCATCACCGCACCCTAATGTATTTGTTTATTTAGATTGTATAATTATGTGTTTATAACTGTTTCAAGTCTATGCCTACTTATTCTCCCGAATAATGGCAATATTTTCCTAAGCATAACCAATAACAAAAACAAAGCGCGTACGCTTGCATCGAAAGCGTAAAGGTCTTCCGATGTAGTTACCAAAGGTTAATGTTGGGACACTGCAATTATTTTCTTTCAGCATCAGTCCACTGCTTTACAAGAATGCCCCAACAAAACCAATGAATTACACACAACAAGGGTAATTCTTGGTACACACTTTTATAATCTTGGTACACACTTTTATAATCTTGGTACAGAACAGGGATCTATAATAGCAAATCACAAGCAGAAGGGAACGCTAAGAACTGAGCTCACGCACCTATTCAAGGCAGTTTTAAGAACTTCTCTCAATTCTAGAAACAACACGGTTGCCATTAACATATACGCTCTTACCATTATCATTTTAGATGGGTATTCTCCAATCATCAGCAGATCTAGAAGAAATGGAAAGACAAGCGCGTGCCCAAATGATACGTGTTGGTTTCCACCACCCATGAAGTGCTATTCAGAGGATGACACAGACGCGACGAATGGGAGAGCATGGTATCGTAGATTTGACAAACCACCACGAAAGCTTCGGAAAACCTGATACCGGGAGTGGTGAGGCAGCAAGTACCGCTCACGCGACATGCTCCGCCATATTACCATCCGCGGATCGGGAGATGTGGCTCAGGGCATGTGATGTCACTGCAGTGCCTGTGTCCGGGAATTCCTTAGCTCGAGTCCCAACGGTGGCATTCAAAATCATACATTCAGATACCAAAATAAAATCTTTTGAAGTGTAAAGAATTCTTCTATTGAAAACGAGCAATAGGTGAAGAGAAAAGCATTTATTATGCGGAGCTCAAAAAATCCTAAATATTTGATTGATTGATTGATTTATTCATGTTTCCGGGCGCGTCAACAGCTCTGTTCATTAGTCCCATTAGTGTAGTGCATGTTTTTCTCGGGAGATGGCGGTGATCTTCCCCCGCTGGATGGCGAGATCCGGCGCCGACCTACCGTCGGCTACTGGGGTTTCCACCTAGAATATTTGAAAAAGAGCATATTATGGAGTAATAAGAGTACATTTTTATAGCGGGTTACTTGAGAAGAAATGTTGTGCACATCTTACAGATGAGATCTTTTATAATTTGTTTCCACATGCTTACTAAATTTGTCTTACTGAAAACGTTGATTTTGTATCATACTAGACCTCAAGAATGTAGTGTAACCGCTTGTCATCGGCTACATTTATGACCAACAAAAAAATAGAAGCGATAATACCCGACATCATGCTCTACGCGTAGTTTCTATAGTAGCGAAGAGATGGCGTCAGCCAGAAAAGGATTTCTGAACGCACTCAGACTTTAGCCAATCAGAAACTTTTGTGGAAATATGGACGCGGCATGAATTTGTGTCGGAAGAGCTCGTTTTTCTTTCTTGTTCGAGTCGCCGAGGTGAATAGAAGGCTACAGGTACACCACACAATCGACGAGGGACACGTGGAAGATACCGGAATGTAAAAGCTTTAATAAAAGATAAATGTCTGAATATTTTTCATGGAATTACTTACTGTGAAATGTCACGATATTACATGAAATTTAAAATGAATATTAAACAAGAATGCAACGAATGAAAGAACGACAGTGGTAATAGATCGAAATGAATTTGTAAAACCACGTTGCTGCATTCTCGTTGCTAGAAAATGGAGGATTTTTGTAACATAGGACATGTTTCTTTTTCTCTATTACAGCTTTTATTTGAATTTTATTTTACTTTATTTTATTTTTGGGATTTCGTTTTGGAAATTCTATTATAGAATTTTGAGAATTTTTAGAAGTATGGTTTATCCAACAACTAGCTCGACTTTTGCTATTACGAAGTCATAACTTGGAGTTTCGGACTCGCATTCTGATGCGACCATCGCCTCTGTGAAAGCTGTGGTAAAACTTCGCTGAACAACGAGGAGACGGCTCTCGGAAATATTCCGATTCCGACGCGACAGGCAGCGCACAGACCGTCGCAGAACAACGACGACCGTGAGGCGTGAGCATCGCTTGACAGCCGACTACACAGCGCGGGACCAGCTTGGGGAATTCGCCGGTCGTGAGTCACATAAAAACAGAGACAACATTCATTAAATTTAAGTCTGGAAAACTTCCAAGATAGAATTATAATTGTACTAGCTAAAACGTTGCAATGTGAGCTTCCCTCAATAACAGACGTTGATCGGGCAAGTTTCATTGAACATTGGTCTTGCTAGCCAGTAAATTCATTTCTTTTCTACAGTCGTAAGAGGAATCAGATCAGAGTAATCCTTTGTTTAATGATAAAAGTTGTTTTTACATAATCATTTCTCTAGATTCATATGTAATTGATTTAATGCTGTTTCAAAACATTTAAGAGAAATTGCCTATGTAAAATTTTGAACAGGAGTGAAAGCCGTTCAATTATTCTTTTAAAGTATTACTTCATGGACAGTCAAAAGACCTTGTAAAACAAAATTTCGTACTGAAAGGCTACTTAAAAGCCGAATGTCAAATGTGAATATTAAGTGTAACATTATTAATGATTTAAAAGGTATTGGTGAATTTTGAGTATTGTTTGTATGCATTTTTTTTTGCAGGATGATTATTTGAATTGTGATTTGTGTGTCTCATAAGCGATATTTTTTGTGAAGTGTACATATGTATTTGTTGCTTGTTTCTTGTAAACGTAGATCAAAGTTATTATCGCTTTAGTGAAAACTGCAGTTTAGGTAGGGAACTAGCTACCATAGTTTAACAAAAAAGTGAGAACATAGGAGGATATGTGAACTCCATTGTACAGAGAATTTCATTCGTTAGAATACATGTTAACTGTTATTTAAAACTACAAAATTGTGTTTGCTTGTTATTTGATCATTAGTTTAGCAAAGACGAACCCACCACCGATAGGAATTTTATCCATTAATTGAGGTATTCCCAGGTTTGCGTGACGGTGTAACCACACGTCACGAAATAAGTAAATGATAGATTTACTTTAGTAATTTGGCGTACTACCAATCAGGAGGTAGGTACGTGTCGGTTACAGTAGATCATGTCCACAATTATTTTCATTGATAAGAACCGAAACATATTAATGTCGTGAAATTTTTTTAAAGTTGTGACTTCGTTTGTAGGGCTTTTATCTCCTGATATTACCATTTCCTACTCATTTCACACTGACATGCTCTAAATGAGATTTATTATCAATTTTTTTGAGTGTCGTAAGATCACTAGTATTAAGTATATAGTAAGGAAGTATTATTCCTTGACGAAGGACATGATGTGGGTAAGAGCAAAAACGTAATTGCTGATTTACAATTGAAGATATATTTTATTATTTCGGAGCGACTATTTTGTTAATAATCCTTGCAAAAAACGTTCATTTTCTTTCTGTATTCAACATTCAAGTCAATATGGCTTAGGGTAGGGGTCACAAAATTTTGAAAACATGCACGGAATTAACTTCTTCCCATAGCACGTCACACAGAGTTTAAAACTGTTTTTGACGTAAAAATTAAAAGAAATAAATAAATCAGGGATTTTAGAGAGAGCGTCATGGAATCTGACGACAAATCTCTATATAGTGCTGGGACTATATTGCTCGTGGAATGCAATAAAGGAACAACTCAAATATTCGAATTTTGAGTTAATCCACTCTCCAGAATTGCAAATTGGTATACTTTCCAGAAGCAACAGCAGCATATCTTACGGCGTAAAATAATAATTCTGACTCAAGTTGAATAAAGGAAAGCATAGAACCTTTAATGATAACATGAATAGGACTTTTACAAAGAAACACTTAACAAATATAATTATTTCCCCTAATAAATAAAAACGGTAAATGTGGCTCAGGGCATGAACTGATTGTCTCTGACCGGGAGGTCCTAGGGTTCGAGTCTGGAAGGTGGAAGGATTTTCGACACTAGCTTGTCAGGTACGTTGAATTCACCCGCTTCGCTGTCTGCAGAAGAATTCTAGCGGCCAGCTGCTCTGGTCGGTAGTTTTAGGCGGTTCATCAGGCAAATTCCTGAACAGTACCCTAACAAACGGGCTGCGGATTTTTCTTTTCTCTTGCTTATAGTTTTTTCGCTCAATATTCACACACACACACATGCCCAGTCGGAAGCCTAGACGGCGGGGGCGGATGCAGCACCGGTGGTAGGAGATACATAGTTCGGGAAAATCCTCAATAGATAGATAGATAGAAATTTATTCTACAATTGGGCAGATGATGCCCGGTGGCAGAATGCAAAATAACAATTACAAATAACATAATAATATATAAAAAATAAATATAAACAAACAAATTGACTTTGTCATTTCCTATATATGCAGATGGCATTTAAATTCCTATACTAAACATTAAAATGCATATACACTAACATATAAATGAATAAACATACATATTACTACACTAAACATTAAAATGCATATACACTAAACATATAAATGAATAAACTTACATATTACACAAATATACATACATACAAACATATACGCATGTATACATAGACGAAGGAACCCTCACATCACTTCAAATGAAATCACTTCACTTCACTTCACTTCACTTCACTTCACTTCACTTCACTTCACTTCACTTCACTTCACTTCACTTCACTTCACTTCACTTCAATTCACTTCACTTCAATTCACTTCACTTCATTCATGCATGCACTGCACTGCATATAACTTTATCTAAATATTAATTGTTCATTACTTTTTACTGTAGACTACGCATAATCGCACCTTTCACTTCACTTCACTATACGTTTTCACCCTATTGACTAATTTCCTATATTTTTTTTCTAAAACCTCGCGCTGAGCAAGGAAAGGGCTCAAAAACTGCCGTAGGCAAATCGTTCCAATCTACTATAGTTCTGTTTACAAAGGCGAATTTCCCTACGTCCGTTCTTTGTATTCTTGTTCTAATTTTATATTTGTGATGAAATCTATTTAAATAATCTGGTTTATCTAACCTTCCCCGTATTTCCTGCCATGCGGAGCAACCAACGTAAGATTTATACAGCGCGCAAAGTCGTGCCCTCTTCCTCCGGCGTTCTAATGATTCCGGCGTTCTAATGATAGCCGATGCGACGGGCAGGCCGGCGCCGGATCTCGCCAGACAGTGGCAAAGCTGGGCATTGCAGTTAGAAATATCATAAATGGAATTTATTTCATGGCTAGGGGTAAGATTTTTATTTGGCCGAATTAGTTTCGGTTCTAAGCATGGGCAGAGTGGTCGCTTTTACCTAACTCTAATCTTGCCTCCTAGCACAATGTGACATTTTGTGACACAAATCTTACCTCCCCAGCATAAATCATGTCACTTGACAGACAAGTATTCCCCCTGACCGATGTATTTAAGCAGAGGGGATCATCATTTCAAAATTCGTACAGGAACGCAGAGATCTGATTCCAGCAAATTCTCCTTTATAAATAGAACAATAAATGACTCGAACAATGTACCCCCTGAATCATTTGGGACTCGCCATGAAAGTGTAAATACAACTAAAAAAATGGTGATATAAAATATGTAGTATGTAAAATATAAATATGTAAACTGTACTATACGCGTGATTTTTTTAAACTTTTTACGCTAAACTGTCTTAATGTAACAATATTAGTTTTATGTACATCATAATAATTCCTACAAATCTATCACCGGATTTTAAACCGTAAGTAGATCATATATATTTCTGACACAAGACTGAACTTCTCGCCCAAATCTTGTGTCCTAGCACAAAGCTTGGCCCCCATCACATATCCTACCCCTTACCACAAACCTTTCCTCCCCTAGCACCAATCCCGGCTATACCCATGCCCTCTTGGGTCTGCCGCTGCGTCCAGACTGCTCTTGGGCTGCGTGGGCGGTGGGGGCGCGGGCCTAACGTAATTTCCGGCCGCTTCCGGCCTCGCGGGCTGCGCGCGTCATCTTGCTCCGGATCGCCGCGGAAGGAAGTCTCTCCGACATGCTGCCAGTGCGGGCGGGGAGTGGACGATGAAGATACGCTTCCATGACAATCTTCAGTTTTCGCTGCTTTCATTAGAATCGTGTCCGATTCGGTTCTCTGTTGTTATTTTTTCTAAGTTGCAAATGAACGCGCGGTTTGTCTGTGAGCGTTGCGCGCGTTACTTTCATTTCCGTGATTTGTTTTGGGCGGATATTGATTCGTTTCGGTTCTCTCGGGTTTTTATGTTCGTCTCTAGGCGAGATGTTGACACATCTGTTTACGTGCCAGTGTTGCAACGCTATTTCCCGAATTGGGTTTTGCTTCACGCAAATTATGCAACATATCGAACTTGTTTTGAAAGGAATTTTGTTGCCATTCGTTGAGTTCATTGCTATTTAATGCAATAAGTGCGCTTAAGAGAAAATACTGAGAATCGGACCTCGAGAACAACCGAGAAACAACTGCAATTCGTTTCTTCTCTTTCCCTTTTTCTCTTTCGCTCCCCCTTTTCTCTGTTTCTCGTACAAGCGAATCTATAATTTATCTACATAAGTAATATCAGCACAAATGATTGATTAATTAATGATTCCGGGCACGTCAACTGCTAAGGTCCGTGGTCCCGTAAGAGAAGTGCATGTTTTTATTGCGTGAAGTGGCGGAGATCCGGCGCCGATCTACCCGTCGGATTGTGAGGGGTTTCCCCAACCAGATACCGCCCTAGCCGGGGCCACAAGCTCTAAGCTCCCGACGAATCTTCCGCCATATGTGATTGTGTAGTGCACGTACGCCATATGTGATAGTGTGATCGCGCGCGGTCCGTGCCCCGTTTTTGAGGGTACTGCTCCGGTATTTGCTTCGAAGTGATCGGAGAAACCATGGAAAACTTCCGAACAGAGCAGTCGGCCGCTATTCTTCACGCAGCGGGTGAATCCGACCTAACTACGTAGCTAGTGTGGAAAACCCTGTCATGGTCAGCACACAAACACTATAACGCAGGGTCAGAGGCACTGTAGTGACTACACCTGATGCCCTGAAACACATATGTCGATCCGCACAGGTGAAATCGTAAATCATTCCAGGCTAAAATACGCTCCCAAGTCATTTTCGGCAACCGAATGGAGATATCGATAACAGCGATAATTTCGACTCAACAGCGTTTATCAGAAGAGAATGGTTTGGGGCGGAGATATGCTTGCGAAGCGACAGGTGTTCAGCGTGGATAAAAAAAGTAAGAGACATCTTCCACCTGAAACGGACTGAATCCTACATCCTGAACACCGGCATGAGAAGCGTTTGACTGTTGGGGAGTAAGATAGCTACATTTCCACTTGTCATTAGAAAAACTGTGTTCGAAAATGAATTCCACTGCACCACTGAACGTCAATCAATGGTTTATTATGTGCATTGGTGGATCTGATGGAATAACGCCATTGCTACGATTACACAGTTCACTTTTAATTTCACAAGAAGAAATAGAATAGCCAGGTTATGTTACTGGAATGTTTAAAAAGAGCAAAGATTGCAAAATTATTGTAATCATTGCTACGTCCAGAAAAAATATATAAAATGAATAAACAGTTAATAAATGTTTATTGCACACGTGACACAATTCAGAGTTCCAGCTCGTACTGATAAAAATGCTTCTTCCCATATATTCAGAAGACGTACAATTCTTAGGAGAAGTCATCGTTGCCCAAAAAGAATATTCAGTTAGTGGGCACAGTCGGCGCAGGCAGAATTACAATAACCACTATACACACTTTGGAGCGCACTCGTAAAAAAGGACTGCCTGCACCGTCGCCCACGGCTCCTTACGGTCCCCCGGCAACGTCACCATCAGCAACTAGTGTTGCGTCCGCTACTGAAACGCACGCGGCAGCGTGATCACAGCGGGTATCTTGGACACTTTCAGAGTGGACACGTGCAGAATGCATCACAATGGGCAAGAAGCGTGGGAGGCCGAGCCCAAGGTGCAGTTCGAGAGGGTACGCGTCACACTTGTGCCAGATGTGTCGCAAGACCCGCAGTGGCACGCGGCGGGAGACGACATAGCCGCAGCGAGGATATAAAGGCGGGCCGGCCCTGAAAAGGGTAGCTTTTGTTCCTCGAACTTTGTCGCGAGAGCATCGCGAGACGCCAGAGTGCGTAGGAGGCCGCAAGCTTGCGGGTATGAGCGCCAGGCTCTTGTTAACAGCATATTCGGCAGTTAGCAGATGCTAACGCGGAGCAAATGATCCTGTAGTAAATGGTAGGGCAGTTATGTAAATAAACTGTATATACCAATGGCATCTTGTCTGTGATTTGTTCAACCCACGACGTCACTCTTGCCTCCACCTCTCGCAACAGTGCCAGCTGCCACCATCTAGCGAGCCTCAACAGCGCGGGCTGCCCAGCTTCGCGGTTTATATCCTCATGAATTTTCCCTGCTTCTTAATAAGTTTGTACGGGAATTGTTCATTAAAATGCAGGGAAGAGCAACATAATTTTGAGCGAGTTATTGCCCAAAGATAAGCAACTTCACCTAGAAGGAGAAATTACCTTCTGTTGCCGCTTGAATAGTAGATGTGAACAATCAGCAGAGAGACTGCCATTTCACCACCACAACCATTTGTAGTAGGGATTCCATGAAACAGGCTGTGGGAAGTGGTTTATCTTTTCTTGCATTTCAAATATATACATCAGTTGTACAGTATACAATGTTTTAGCGATTACAATATTCTTTTGGCCTGTTGCCAATAATTTACATCCCAGTTATAATATCAAATAACCCTCATAGTGATCAATAGAACCCGGAAGTTTGGCAAAATGTCTTTTTATAATTGTTACGATTTTATGACTTTTAACAATAGGAATCACTTAATTGTATTTCTGAAGTTGTTTCAGCAGATTTTCATTTTGCCTTGTTTTGCCTATTTTAGCTTCTGATGCCTATTTTTGACATTGTGTCTTTTTGTGCCTTTTTATTCCTTATTTGTGGCCTTTTCTGCTTTTTTCGTTATTATTTTAACTTTTTTCCCTCCTGACCCCAATCTCTATCAAGTAGGAAACATACTTGCTATCCTGGACAATATGAATCGTGTGTTGCCTTTTTGTGGACGCGGAGGCTCCAGTGTCAGGTTGTGTTAATAAATCTAAAAGGGAAAGGAAGATGACGAGTGAAGATTTTTGATATTTGCATTGATGTTGATGGACTTGTTCGCTCACGAGAAATCCCATCCTGTGTTTGTGAATGGCGTGGGATCCCTCGTGAAGACAGAGCTGTCTACATGATTATACTTTTCCTAGTTCCTTCTTGCTCTCTCTTGCCTTCTGACGATTACACCAGTGCAAAGAATAAAATCTACAATTCCGTTTTCAGTGCTATCATTTCAAGATTCAAAAGGGAGTTCACAATACCATCTAGAGACAGGGTCGCGAGTAAAACAAATTCGTAGTCGCCAACCGGATGATCAAGTGCGATTCAAGATTACAAAGCAGAGATAGTTTCCTTCCACGTGAATGCTAATGTAAATTTTAAAGTTACAATAAAAATGTGAATCATCTTATTATGAAATTTACACTAATTATTTTTAAATGCTGATTTTGTAAATGTGTTCTACGTTTTGCCCTCTACTTCAGCCAGAATAAATGCTTTTTTTGCATGCATTTTTTACTAGCAATAAATGCCGTTTTTCCTGCTTATTGTAGGTAAAATAAATGCCTGAACTTCCGGGCTCTAGTGATCAACTTCTCATTCTCGTTGCTGGTTTATTTATAGACCATGTACAATATGTTTGATATTTGCTATCCGTATCCGTATTGATCACTTTATGGTATCCATATTTATATTATATGTTTAAATCTCTCATCGATTCATTATGTGATGCATAATGAATCACATCAAATACTATCGATCAGGACTATCGATTGTTGAAAAGTGTCGTGGCCTTCTCCGCCCTCAGAGGCTGGGCGCGCGCGTGGCCCAAATGACGCTGGAGCAGGCCGTTTTTGAGGGGGGGGGGGGCGGGGGCGGGGGCGGGGGCGCCAGGTGGGTCACGGCGCACGTGCCGTCGGCAGAGGCAGGGGCTGAGGCGCGCCGCTCGCTTACGTAAGGCCCGGCCCGCGTCCTCCTCCGGCAGTCGATATGGCGCGCGGGGGATGGCCAGCGAGAGCACTCTAGCGGCGGTGCGCGGAAAGTGACACCCGCGCTCGCGACCAGCCCGAGACCCACCCGCCTGTCGCAGCAGCCGCGCCCCGGGTTAGGCCTCATTCACAATGCAAACTTGAAACGTAGCCGCAAAACCTACAAATGACTTACTAAGCGAGACCATTCACAATGCCTTGACGTAACCGTAGACGTAAGTCCGTAAACTTAAAAGAGTTCACAAGCTCCAAGCTTTTACGTTAAGTTTACGTCGGAATCCTACCGAACGCCAATCAGACAGCAGCGTGGAAGGTGGATTTCAGATTGTGTTGAGGTAGTTTGTGGTTATGTCATTTTGTTATTGTAATATAGAAAACTAGAATGCGAACAGTTTTGATGCGTGTAGTGAATTCATAGTAAGAATTTGGGCAATTTTTATTGAGACTTTAACTTCAAATGGCGAATAAACTAATTATGTTCGACGAATTACTCGTGAATTTGGTACAAAAGAATTCTTGTTTATACGATGAAGGAACTACGAGCACTACTATAACAGCTACTCGCATATAGACAATCGATAGAAATGTCGAAGAAAAATCTAGAAATTATGGTGGAAAGATCTTTTCACCGTGCTAGAAACGAATCGAAGTTTCAGTACGTTGAATTGTGATTGGTTCAGGCGAAACTTACGTTCCAGCATACGCTCGTCATTGTGAATGCTTGTTTTTACGTGTAAATTTTACGGCTACGTTTACAGCATTACGTTACGTTTAAGTTTGCATTGTGAATGAGGCCTTAGGCGGTGCGCACGCGACGATAACAAAAGCAGAGCTGTCGGAAGAAGGGATGTTGTGAGGGGAACTACACCCACCGTCTCGACAGCGGAACTGCGTGATCCAGACGTTTGAAGACATCGCAGAGCAGTTCAGGGATCCGTTTCCTGCATTCAATTCGCTCGCGTAGACAGTTAAATAGCATTTTCGTATTGAGATTCAGGATTTCCTAGAAGTAGGAGACTCACAGCTCTAAACGTCTCCAGAAAGCAACATCAAAACAATATGAATACCTCTTCCGTTACTGATAGAAAAATAAAAGTATCGGTACATATACCCTATTTTCTTTAGACGAATTCGCAGTTTCAAATAATATTTTTAATACATTAATATTAAATTGAAACATTCTGGTTATAATGTTTAATCACCTCAATTGTCATTAAGGATGGAGTTTTGTTTTTTAATAAAAAGCATCTCTGAAATTAACTTTTTCTGCCAATTAGTTTCTTGGTCAAGTATGGTGGGATTCTCCCAGTCCATTGTAAGTCCAGAAATTTGGATGTGTTTAGAGATGATATTGTCATCACCCTTTTTTTCACTATTTCTTTGGTGTTCTTTGATTTGGTTTTAAGGTGGCGTTTAGTTTGTTCAACATGGACTTTGCTGCAGCCTTTGTAATGCAATCAATTTGTAAACTACATTAGTCCTGTTATTTCTATGGAGTTTATCTTTGCCAGTTTTGATAATGTGTTGGAGTTTGTTGTGGCTGCCAAAAACCACATCAAACCCATAATTTTTTAAAACAACTCTGATCTTGAAAGAAAGACCTTTGACAAAGGGGATGACAATAGTTTTTTTCCAGTCTTCTCAAATGGATGAGTGAGTTGAAACACAGGTTACCTCTGTATGTAAATCTACTTTTAAAATTTTGGACAAACGCTTGGTAATAGTAGTATCAATATAATCCGGGGGGGTAATCATTGTTAATTAAAATTTGTTTGATCAAATTTAGATTGGTGTTATCAAACCTCTCATCACACAATAAAATTGCTCTATCTACGAAACTGTTAATTACACTAATTTTATGAACATTAGGGTGAATGGACAAATAGTTAACGTATCTCCCTGAAAAGGTGGGTTTTCTATACCAGTTAGTTATGATACTATTGTCTTTTTTCACGACCTCCACATCTAAAAAATTCAACATAAGAAATATAAGTATAAGAGAATCGGACAATTAAGAGCATCGAAATAAGAATTATTTCAATCGTTACCATTTTTTCACTGCACTCTTTGTGACTTTTTTAGGAAGATCAACACGAAAAAATAACAATCAGGTACATGACAATGCTTTGGGTGCTCGGCACGGGGCGAGCAAGTGGGTCGCCGGGGCGCCGGCGGTGAGGCGGCTGGAAATAGGCAGGGGAGGACGCTGGCGGTCGCTGACCTCGCCCCAACTCTCTAGCGCTCCACGCGCAGCCTCACTACGTTCTCTCCAACACGGAAACTTGTTTTTTCTTTTATTGATTGATTAGCGATTCCGGGTGGGTCAACTGTTAAAGTTATTAGCCCCGTAGCATGTTTGTTGTTTTTGCGGGAGACGGCGCGATCCGGCGCCGTCCTACCCGTGGTTTTTTTATTGATTCATTTTTTTCGTGTTTCCGGGCGCGTCAACGGCTTCGGTCATTAGTCCCGTTAGTGTAGTGCATGTTTTTTTCTCGGAATATGGCGGTGATCTCCCCCGCTGGATGGCGCCGACCAACCGTCGGCTAGTGGGGTTTCCCCCTAACCAGGACTCTCCCACCAGCGGGGCACCGCCCCAGCCGGGACAAGCTCTAAGCTCCAGACCGGTCTCCCGGAATATGTGATAGTGTGGTGCATGTTAGTGTGTGTGTGTGTGTGTGTGTGTATAAGAGGAGAGGATAGGACCAGGAAGAGGAAGGACAGATCGCGCGCGGTCCGTGGCCCGTTTGGTAGGGTCCTACACGTCGTCTTGCGAGGTTTCCCTGAACTAGGTATCTCCTACCAGAAGGACACCGCCCCAGCTGAGACAAGCTTTAAGCTCCCAACTGGTCGACCGGCAAGTGTGGTAGTATAGTGTATGTTAGTGTGTTTATAAGTAAGGGGTGACGGTAGGACAAGGAAGAGGAAGGAATGATCTCGCCCGGTCCATGGTCCGTTTGTTATGGTACTGCTGCGACATTCGCTTGGTATTATGGAAACATAGAAGAATGTATACACTTTTCAAAACTCAATGTACTTTAATGAATCTCGTTTTTTTTTGCTCTCAATACCCAATGCAATTTACAGTAGATTTATTTACCGGACTTCTTTACTGAAAGCTTTCCCACCAACTACAGTGTGCTTGCCTTTAACGTGGGCAGGAGAAAGGGCCAGGTAGTCAATCATCAAAGCCCAGTATAAGCAAATATTTAAAACAATTATAAGAAGTCCCATAAAAGATATAATGTCCCATAAAAGAGGATTAATGCCTTTAAATAGGTGTCACTGCAGGAAAAATATGAAATACGAGTATACATGTGTATATGTATGAAAGACGTCATACAAAAATTGCCCCTTTACTAGATTCATACAGAACTCATCCAAAATATAGTTTGTTTTAATATTAACAATTAGGTCTTTTCAGATTTTTAAATGTCAATAGTTCATTATTGCAGATACTAAATGTATGTGATTAACTGATATGTTAGAGAAGTGCTGCTCTAAAGTGTGGCGCACACTCACATTGACATTTTGAGTTTCATCTGCCATTAACGCATTTCAATGCTTGTAATTCTCTCTTGGAGATGAATGATACAACAGTGATAGCAAGACTTCTCCTAACGCTTCTCTTGAATGTACCTACCACGAAATCTTTTTCTTTCCATTCTTCTATACCTGCTTTAAGACGCATTTGCAGGAAATCATAGTCCAGGAATTTTCAATCGCCAAGTCGTGAGGTGGATCTGTTTCCTGGCATTAAAAGATTCCCCAATATCCTCTTCCTGACCTTATTAACGTAACTACACATCAATAAGAAGAAAAAATATCGCAGGAATATATATATATATATATATATATATATATATATATATATATATATATAATAGAAACAGCTTAAAAAATCAATTACATTATTTAAATGTTTGTAATATCACTGCAGAGTGTTTTAATACTTTGAAATTAAACTAAGAGAAGATGTAGTACTCTTTCCTAATTACACTTTGCGACAACACAATCAGGAGTCACACAACAGCTTCTGAAAGTTCAAGCCAACTCTAAAACCCAATTATCGAAAATAGCAATTTCAGATATCAGTTCGTATTAAAATTTCGAGGAACGTAATTTTATGAATTCAATGACGAAAGGGTTCAAAATGCAATAAATGTTTTTCAAAAACATCTAGGTTACAACAGGAGAAATATAAGCAAGTAATCACGAAATATCTGCTCCCAAAAGTTCTCCGGGAATTAAATAGATTTATTTTCTTGTGCTATCTTATCGTATGAAATACATGTGAGTAAATGAAAAATGAACAGAAATGTTTCATTAGCCAACTACGGCGGCTAGAGAAAATGGCATTAGGGAAACTTTCATTAGTCCATTTAATAATACCAATTAGTAAATCTAGAAATTAGTTTATTAAGGCACTCACCATGGGTCCACAGCATAACCATGGCCACTGAACTCACCTGAAACAGACAAGTACATAATTCAGTGTTAATGTTTTCCCGTAATACATAAAATCCACGAAAAACAAACTCATGTCTGCAAGTTCTCGAAAAAGAAATTCCGTTAAAAGAAGTAAATAATCTTCCTCAGTTCATTCATGAACATTACCACGTAACTTTATACTACATCCATCATTTTTCATCTTTAAAGTTAAAGATGAAAGAGACTAAACTAAAAGATGAAAGAGACTATTGCCTTTATTTCGAAAAATTGCTTAGCCCCAATTTCCAAAATAACTAATTGCCCAAGAACCTTGAGTGGAAAGTGACATCTAGGAAGCCCTCAGGCAATAGAATTATTTATTACACAGTCTGTTTACTTTTAGAGTCCGTTTATTTTAATTAAAATAATGAAATACGATACTTTTAAGTATCATAAGTTTTTTATGGTCAAACGAAGAACACCTTACATTCGCAGCAAACGAATTCAAGCTAACAGAATCCAAAGGGAAAAATGAGAGAGCATTGGGAAACATAGAATACTAATTGAAGTATCTTATTTCTAACTTTAATACTCTTTCATTCATTTAAAACGATGAGATCTGCTAACTTGAAAAAGAAATAGTCTTCCACAATAAAGTTTGTATTTTACATTGCATTTAGATATTACATTACAGCATAAAATAAAGTATTTTACATGTATTAGAAAGCTACTAAATTTTGCATTTTCGTGTAAAATATATCACACATGATATGCCGACGACAATTCAAGTGTTCCGCCATCATTCCCAGAATGCCATAATTTGACGGTATTGCAATATTGGTAGACGAGTCAAGGCAATGATGGTGAACGCTTATGAATTTTACACGAAAATGCAGAACTTTTGTAGCTTTCTAAATCGCGTGAAAACACGTGATTTCATTTTATGCTGTAATATAACATTTGAATGTAAATTACATACTTTATTGTGGAAGATTATTTCTATTTTACCATCTTTATTTTTTCTTTGCAAGTATACCAAGGACTCTCAACCGTGGGGTAAACTAGTTTACAAGTTTCTCCGAAACGCTATTATCTGGAGCCAATCTGCTACACGTAACAACTTTTCCAGCCCATTACATTCATCTTTTACAGTTTACAGCGAAACATCTTTTCCACCAACAAGGTTCCACCAGCCCAGCGACCCTTTTTAAGGCCTCAGTCATGTATTGGATGTAAAGCGCGTTGCTGCTCGGAGAATACACAAAAGTAGTTCACGGTAGACTCTCCGGTCGTGACGTTTCGCTTGAATCATACACGGTGTTATTTCTGCTGTATTGAACACAAAATGCCGCATACATATTCAGCAAATAACTGACTGGTATACTCTAACAAAACAGTGCGTTCTCGAGGACATCAGGAATGCGAAATGTGCATTTAGAAAACACAGAGTCTGAGAGTATACCATAACACGATACACAATGCTTTCTGAACTCGAACCCCACTAACAAAGTGTTTATTTTATACATTGAGTAGAAATGTATCCACCATTAAAAGAAACAATCATACAAAAAGAAAGGCATGACGGCTTCAATTGTGGATGCGTAAGAGGACGAGTATAATTATAATCAGACCGCCAAGAACACATGTTCTCAATTTGTCTGTTCTGAAATACTGGGGGGAACAGCCCTTCACTTGTTCTCTGAGCCTCCGGATGTGGCTTCTTGGATGTACGCAACGGTCAATTAACACCCTACGCGTCCGCACAACGGTGCTCGAATGAGGCATTACTGAATGCACGGAGATATCACGTTGAACGACGGAAGGGAATTTGCTCAGGGACAGCCGATGGTTAGTGGGTGATGACACAAGTCTCAATCGAAATTTGGACTTTTGCTATTACGAGGTTCACCTCCAGAATCCATCACTAGCGAATTAGTTATTACACATGTAAATCCTGCCTAAAATTAACTTTACGATATACATTATGTTTTTATTACTTACCTCAATGCTCTAAGTCTAAATACAGTGACAGAGTGTTCATCAGGTTTTATTTATTGTACCACCGTCTTACAATTCCGTGTGTAAAAGTGTATAGAGACCATAAGAAGATAATAAATAAAGCATCACAGTGAAGGAACGACTGCCCATCCAGTAAACACTTGTGTAGTGAACGTAACATGTATATAATATTTAGTTCCTTGGTTGATAAAGAGAGTAGTTTAGGATGTAGAAGAGTTGTGACGGATAGAATTTGTGCGATAAAAGTTTTGTGCATTTTACGATTCCTGGACTACGAGTCTTGACCTTACATCAAAGATTCCAAGAGGTAAAGGTTAACAAGTATTGCGGGTGGCACAATGGTTATTTTTATATTACGTAAGTGAAATTATTGGTTTTGCATGATCGAGATAGAGTAGTTTTGTCGAGACCGATAGGTCAAGAAATAATGGATATCGTGCAAAAACAATAATTATAAAAACATATGAGAGTACTAATACTATGGGAGTAAATGTTCATATGTTTCTAACTTTTTATTTAATTGCTTCATTAGTTATTACTAGATCCGGGAAGTTTGACAAAATGCTTTTTTGTTACTGTTACTAGTTTATGACTTTTAGCAATAGTAATCGCTTAATTGTACTTCTGCAGCTCTTTTAGTAGATTTTAATTTTGTCCTTTTTGCCAATTTCAGCTTCTGATGCCTATTGTTTTTCAATTTTGTCTTATATTTGTCGTTTTCTGACTTTTTCCTCATTATTTTGCTTTTCATCCTACTGGCATCGAACGCGTTCAAGCTGGACAAGCAAACATGGACAACACGAAGAAACGATCGTTTTGTCTTTCTGTGGAAACAGAGGCTATATTAAAAATCTAAATAAAAAAGCAAGAGATACTACTCAACATTTTTGAATTGTTTCATTGATGCCAGCAGGCTTTGTTCGTTTACGAGGAATCCCATCCTACTTTTGAGTATGGCCTCCGATAACTTTTTTGGACAGCTCTATTTACGATATATCCTTCTCAGTCGTGGAAAATACACAAGAGCGAAAAACGAAAACAATTATTTCGTTTTCACTGGCGCCATTTCAAAATTGAAAAGGGAGTCCACTTTAGCACTTCGAAGAAACAGCGTCGCGAGTAAAACAAATTTCTTAACCAGCATATAATTTATTTATTTTATTTAACGTTAAAAGCAGTTAAAAACTGTGTGTGACGAGCTATGGGGACAAGTGTATTCTGAGCAAGTTTTTTGAAATTTTGCGATCCCTACCTTAACCCATATACAAGTTGAATTCTGAATACAGATCAAATATGAATTCTTGGCAAGAATTGATAACAAAATTCATCCCAGTGTAATAAAAACTATTCGCACACGCAAATCAGCTATAAATTTTCACTATAATTCCTCTTCGTGAAGAATCCGTAGAGAACTTCCTGCAATGAGAACACAGAGAACGATAATTTGAATAATTACTTTACACACAAAACTCTAGTAGACGCACAGATAGTGAAGTTATATTTATGTCCAGAAGCAAAACAACGGGTGATCTCAACAATTGCTCTGTTGATCAGGGAAACTGGATGAAAAACCTGACCGAGATGGGGGGCAATGTTCCAGAAGTTGAGATACAATACTTTTCACTAGTTACTTAGAATTATACAGTCCAAATGGTCATTAATACAGTCGACGTCATTGTAAAAATCAAAAAGTATTCATACACTGCAATTTACGAAAATAATTTAAATTAATTTCTAGCTTCATGAACAGATTTTCTGAGTGAAATTTCGAAAATTATGAACAGACCTCAATCCGCTGTCCAAGGAATACTCAACAGTTCTGGAGAAAGAAAATCATATGAAAATTCACGAAGAAACAGGCGGCCAAGAAACATTGGTGAGTACAGTGGCATAGAAATTATAAGAAAAAGAAACAAAATCATCACATCCATGCTCCAAAAATTACCGCTGATATTACAAAATATCTCAGATTAAATGTTTGTGCCAGTACCTCTAGAAGTAAAGAATATCACGGTAGAGTAGCTCCCATAAAATACTTCATAAATAAAATATAGTGTTTCACTACAATCGTTCGAAAGAACTTTGGGAAAATATACTTTTTACAGATGAAAGTATATTTTCTTCTGTGACATCTTCCAATCAGATGGAAGAAGTTATGTTTGGAGGAAGAGCACAGAACTTAATAAAAGGAATCTTCGTCACACAGTGAAGCAGGGCAGTGTTTGTTTAGCAGTGTGGGCAGTGTTTTAGTATGGGGGTGTATGAGCGTTGTAGGAGATTTTATAGAGGGGATAATGGATCACAAACAATATTTAAATACTCTGAAGGCTCATGTAACGTCTAGTGTTGAAAAACTGGGAAGTAGTGATGATTTTATTTTTATGCAAGATAATGATCCTAAACATGGTGCACTAAATATTCGCCTTTGGATACTATACAACATCCTATCCTTTCTTCAGACTCCTCCTCAATCACCAGACACCAAACACATAGAACATCTTTGGGATTATCTGGAAAGAAGGCAAGGCTAATCGAGGAATGGAATAATATTTCGGCCAACGTGACATCGAATTTGGTCAGTTCTATGTCACGAAAATTGGAAGCAATAATAAAATCAAGTAGCTATCCCACTAAATATTACATTTACCACAAAAACCTTATTTAATTTAAATCTATAAAACGTAAATTAATATTTTATGAAAACTAACATTTGTACGAATACTTTTTGTACTTCATTTTAGCAAGATAATTTTGTTATTAATAAATATCTCAGTTTGTACTCATTTGTCTATTACTAATTCGCAATTTGTAAGTAAATATTGGATGATTGAATCCAATTATCCACTGTGATGGATAATTTCATGCAAATATATTACATTTGGGAAATGCAGGCCTTTTTTGTTTTACAATATTCAGTGTACGAATACTTTTTACACTCACTGTATACTAAAGTAATGAATGATTGTTTGGACGAAAATACGAAATTGCTCTTTTAGTCGTGTTATGTTTTTACTGTGTTAAACAATTATTAATAAAGAAAATTATAAACTAAATGTGATAATTAAATGAAATGTTTCGTCGTTCATCGAAAAACAGATTTTTGTATTAACAAAATATTATGCAACTGAGTATCCAAAGCTTTGTACAGTACAGCAAATTGTTACTTACTTTGAATCCAGAATCCAAATGTTTTGTACTTCAAAATATTCAATTTTTACTTGCGATCCTGTATCCAAAGGAACTGGGGTTCTATCATATGGTCATTAAGATGTAGATGCAACATTCAAACGTATGACTGGGCTATATTTATACATAAGTTTTGGTTTACTACAAACCTTCGAAAAATACATCCACGTATGCCTAGTTGATTCAGGGTACAAAAACGTTTGGAAATCACGTTTCTCAGAACGATAAAAAAACGTTTGCAGATACTTTTATTATCGTTTAAGTCGAATGTACGATCAGCGTTGCATCACCGAATGAACGACGATCGCTGAAAAACATTGTTTCCAGTGTTATCTTTTTGTACCCGCCTTTGCGAGGTTTAAAATAGGTGCGTTGTATCTGACGAGATTGTATCGTGTGGATTTCGTTTTGTTCACTCTACATTATCATTCTACTCTCTACAACACTCCCTTTCCACAATATAACCTAAATCGGTTCACAAATGTTTCGTATATAATCTGTATCGTTTTAATCGTCTTGATCTCCTGATTGGGACTGGTCATTTGAGACCAATTACAAACTACAATTAAAATTATATTTCGCAAAACCACATTTCACATGTACCGCGTAGGATCAATTTATTAACGCCCTATTGACATTTAAAAAAAATGCAAAATCCTTTTCAGTGTGCTTTCAATATTTACATACTACTTGTTTAAAATCTTTAGTGATGCCAATGAAACAGGTTTTCATCACGTTAAGCAGTAAACTTGTGCCCAGCCTCTTTTCTATATCCTTAACAAAACGTTCATCTTCTCATCCCTCGGTACGTGCCACGGAAACAGCCAGATTCACAACCACCTCGATCGCTAGGCCAGACCTCCCCCCCCCTCGAGCAGTTGCCCCGTCCGCTGCGCAGGGCGCGTGCGCAAGCGCCCGCCCGCCTGTCTCGCCCCCGCCCACTGCGCACGCGTCTATGCCAGGGTGGACGCGACGCGGAGCGGCGCACATGGCGGGCAAAAGGCGAAATGCGGTCGAAACCTCAAAAGGAAATTTAGGATTCAGGGAAATTTCATTGATAACCGTGGGGACAGGAATGTTTAGAATGCGCCGACGGGTCTGGGAAAGGGACATAATGACAAAGACGAAAGCTTGGGCAAAATCGAAAAAATAAAAGATTGATTCCAGGAATTTCCGGCATGAGCGTTGGTAGAGGAATGTTTGGACTGATCAGAAGTACAAAGGATTATTCATGTTTATATTTAAGTTTTCGGACAATAAAATAATTCGAAGTTGGTGTAAGCTATGATACACAAATATCAGTAAATTATACCATATCACTAAATGGTACCCGCTATTGAAGGAGCAAGGATCTCCAATACTTATGAAATGTGATGGTCAAAGCGAAGTGTCTCAGGAGATTTTCTCGGGGAAAAGGGAATAGGTTCTCCCCTTTCCCATATCTGTCATTTCTTAATTTCTCTATCAATTACATTATCTTCATTATCGCTATTATCTCCTCACTAGATGGGCATGTTACTGAAGCGCTCCAAACTTTAAAAAATTTAAATAAATACTGAGACATCTAGATAATAATTATAATGACATAGAAATTGGGCATAATGCATGTAGATCAAACGACGCGAAAACTATTTTAAGCCGTTATTAAGTATTACACTTAATACACGTGCCTTAAATAATAAAACTATCATTGAGTCGCCATGAAATGAAACGCACATTTTCAACAATGGAACTGTTTACTGGAAAACATCCCGCCTGCAGGCCGTCCAGCGGCTCCAAACAGATGTTGGCAACGCACGATTACGATTTTGGCCGCCCCTTCGCCATTCGGTGGCACCGTGCGCTGCCGAGCGCGCGGCGGGCGGCGGGCGCCGTCGGGCGCTTGTGAAGGTCAGGGCAAGGTCGGGTCGCCACGCGACGCGGCGCGGGGGCGGACGGGGTGGCGGGGGCGGCGCCACGAGGCGCCCTCTCCGAAGCCCGAGCAGCGCCCGGAGCGATACAAACGGCGCGGCGCAGCGGGGGGCAGGGCCCAGGGCTCTCCGACGCTCGCTGCAACACGCCCTGTGCGCGCAAGTTGCCGTGACGTCTCGCAGCGCGGGGTTCTATCTCACGTCAGGTAGAGGATGCCAACTGTTGTCATGCTAATGCCATGACCGTCCGCGCGTCGTTCCCTGTTAGTATTCACCGGTAGAAAAGGACGAGTAATCAAATAACAAAATACAAAACAATAATCAAATAGATAAAAATAATTCCTTTATGACTGAATTACTTATTAGTGAGATACGTCTTTACCTACTACTTCCTTAACTATAATCATTCGTATTCAAATAATGATATAAAACTTCCGTTAATAAAGTTTATTAAAAAAAATTTCGAAAATAAGAATGTAAAAACCAAAATGAAAACAAAGATCGTCGTATGAATTAGCAATTAAAATCACATCACAGTAAAGAACAAGGTAATCTGTACTGAAAGCAGTGTTAAGCATTCCTTCAGGATCTTGTCTTGACAATCCAGAAAACTTGCGAATAATAAGTACGAATTGCATCTAGCTTCTTTGAATATGAAGAGATAACTGTGTGGAATAGATTGAGAAAAATTTGGTTGATTGGTTTGGAAGTCAAGCGGCGGGGCCCTTGGTTACAGGCCATCCCCAACACACAGATGGAGATGTCCACTTTCATTATTTTGCAACATGTAAGGAATATAAATGAAGATGTACGAATTGTAAATATGTTTCAACCACTAGATGAAAATTACACTTGGCCATAGAAAGAAAAATATAAAGATTGTTTTATTGTGAAGCTCTCATACTCCAAAGCTTTGTATCATTTTCCTTTTAACCCAGTCATGACAAACTCTAAAGATCGTTCATTTAGCATTATAGCTGGAAAGTTTCCATGGCGTCACAAAATATCGTAACTCAGAAATTTCTCATTTCAAATTAAAATGAATTATCAAGAAGCAAATCAATACCAACCTGTGAAATCAATCTAGTGGTTAAATTTTCTTTCGAAATACGGACCATATCTTCCTCGGTTAAATTTCTACTAAATATATAATTTGCTAGAAGACACACATTTCGTCACATTTATCATCAAGGTGCAGCGCCCCCGTTTTTTCTGAGGGGGGGGGAGAGCTCTGCATGTCTGACATCTTCATACACAACATTCTATTTTGATTTATATGTTTAAATAAAAAAATAGGCTTTTAAAAAAATTAAACGAATATTGTTGGAAGACTACCTATAATAATATACCAAACGAACAACGGTGATGTCTTATTAATTTCCATTTCTTGGTTATTTAGCTCCGCTTTCCGTCATTTTAGGATTACGTGCAACTTTCACGAGACGCAAGTTACGCGAGTCGTGAACCTGTAATAAAGCCTGTCGCTTGAAATCCGGGGGCTACAAATCCCGGCGCCACCCGCTCCCGGCCCCGTTGAATAAACGCTTATGCAAATTCGCCGCCGGCTCCCGCGGGAGGCAGCGCTACCTGTCGCCGACACGCGCGCATTTCGCAGGAGCTGCCAGCGGCGGCGGCGGCGGCAGGCGGCGCGCTGCGATTCCGAAGGGGATTACGCATGGGATGAACTGAAAAACAGGAGCAGCAATTGGATAATGGGACTGGTGAAATGTTCCCAGGGAGGCAGGAACCGAGCGATCGGATTGAAAAAAGAATCTTGAAAATAAAGAAGATAATAGAGAAAGAATAACAGTAAGAATAAATAGGGAAAGAAAGAAGAATTAGAGAGGTTGCGATCTGACGCGGGATTATTACGAGAACGGAAACTAGAAGCGTGATTGACGAACAGTAGCAGCAAAGAAGAATTACTGATCTGTTGACCATAATATTTTAGTAGATAACATAACAATCGAAAGTGGGCTATAAAGATTCGGTTTATTCTCATGCGACAAATGTAAAGGTCATTGGAACTGAAGGCTACTACGAGCAAAAGAAAGGAAATGTCTAGAAAGACTAGATCGTGAATCCGATCTAGAATGACAAGCGCCTGTAGGGAAGAAGCTGAATGACAGTGATGATCGTGAATGATCAGCAGTAATTGGAAGAGTGGCATACGAATACAAGAGCCTTTCAGGAAGGCAACCTACTGAAGGATTCGTGAGACGGCCTAGGAGACCTTTTATGGGCGATAAAAGAATGACGGAGAGTCGATTGACAATTGGTAGTAAACTTATTTTATGAATTGAGTAGATACAGTTAGTGTAAAAATAATGAAATTTTTATAAAAATAAATTTATTGTAACTTGATTGTTTTCTTCATTTGCCAAAAACATCATCTTTTCGGATGAGAGCCAATTCCCCGTTTTCTGAAACGAATGGTCATCTAGTGTGAAAGAAAAAGAACACACGAGTTGGAGTCACAGAATTTAATTCCGATTGTAAAACACGGATTTGGTTCCGTCTTAGTAGGGTAAGTGCTAGTGGACTCGGGAATTTGCACTTCGTAGACATTATAATGAACCATTATGACTACATTCACATTGTAAAAAAATAATTTGAGAACCAGAGCTACTTCAATGGATTTAGGACACGCTTAAATTTTCAACAGGACAATGATCCTTAGCACACTGCTTTCAAAACGAAACTTTGGTTATTTTACCATACACCAAAATAAATGCACTCTCCTCCTCAGTCCCCGGATCTAAATCTGATATAACATTTACGGAGTTTTCCAGGGGAAAAAATTACAAATAAAAAATTGTAAACAAAACAGAACTGAAGACGGCGTTAAGAGAACAGTGGAGTAATATTTCTCCTCAAATTGCGCAAAATCGTGTGAATTCCATGCCACAAAGACTTAGGGCCGTTATTCATGCCAAAGGAAATCCCACAAAATATTAACATGTCTTTTTTAGCAAATGTGTTGATTAGAACTGTAAGTATCCAAAGACTTTTTGCGCCACATTTTTGCGCAGTATTTCTTGTTTTCATCAGTACTGTGGTATTTTTTTGGCTTTGTGAAACTACTTTTGAAAAAATATGGGAAGAACGTATTTGTTGTCAAGATTTTTTTATCTTATTTATATAAAATCCCTTTGCAAAGTTTCCGCAGACCCCAAACAGAGATTTGTAAGGGTTCTCTCAATTCTTACACTAACTGTATATTGAGGAATGGTTAAAGAAGCGTACGGTGGCATGGAGGAGATTAAGTCAATAAAGGGGAAGAAAAATAGGCATGAAAAGACTGCGTAATCGGACTTATACAGCGACGTTGGAGCGATGGTCTGTGACAAGGGTCGGGTTATCACTTGGAAGACGACTGAATTACGAAGGCCGGCAGAAGTCTATGAAGGGCGACGGAGGGTCATGGAGCGGAGAACGACGGAGGGCGATAAAGATCAGTGAAAAGCTATAAAGAGCGAGAGGAATGCAAGGAGGATGACCAACGACACATACGAGTCGAAAGCAATGTGAGTGAGGGCGTAAAAGGGTAGAATTAAGACAATGGGGAACTTCGAGATTTTAAGGAGACCGAGAGTAAGAGACGTAACAAGTCGGAGAATCGTAGATTGCTTTTCATGAGTGAGAGAGCAGCACGGCGCCGGAAATAAATATCTCCGCACGTAAGATAACTTTAAAATATACAAACCAATTTGAAGATTGAACCATTATGAATGCCGAGAAAAGTAATGGGCATCAAAAGGAGAAAATGAAAAAGAGAAACAGCGAAAAAAAGAGAGAGGGAGAGAAAGGGGTAGTGAGGGATAATCGCAGAAGGAGGCAGCCATTTCGGTCGGGAGCCCTTTCCGGCTTTCACGTTAATTAGGAAAGTTGTGGGCGCGCCATGAGCCCGCCCAGTGCGTCAGGGTAAACGCATTACCCACCTCCTCATGTCCCGGTAGCCCCCCTCCGCAGGCGCAGGTCGCCACATGACCACAGGTGCGGGGGAACGCAATTACAATATACACAACACACGACCAAGAACCTCCTTGGTCGCAGGAGTTAATCGGCAGAAAAACAATATTCTCAAAGAGGAAAATGACCAGGCACAAGTTATTACAGGACGGTCAATGCTGTCGAGAAACTACCATTTAGCAAAAATATAGTCAGGAAATCTAGAGTTGATGCATTGCTAAAATATTATATTTTGAATTATTGTGTCATTGTATATCAAAGATCGAAGGTCTATCGAGTTGAGTTTTAATCCCATTACTATACAGTGCAAAGTAAAGGGATTAAAAAGACAGTGTAATGAAAAGTGACAGAAAATTACAATGTATGTTTACACTGATATTTCTATGAAATTCAAGTGATTTGTCAATTGTTCCAGTGAATTCAAGGCTTATCGAGTTGAGTGTTAATCCTATAACTTCACAGTGTAAATTAATGGGATTAAAAAAACAATGTAATGACATGTGACAGAGAAATGTCAATGTCAAGTGTATACTGACGTTTCGCAGGAATTCAAGTGAATTGTGTGCGAATTTAACGTTGGTACTCGTTACACTTCTTCTCCATGAACTTTGGTGCGTCCAGACACGAGCACCGTGGCGGGCAACTCAACTACGCAGCGACCGCTTCGAGGTACCCCGCACAGTAATCTGCCAGACGGGAAGGAACCTCCAATCCTGAGGCACTTGAGGCAATTACCTCGAAAGAAGCGCGGGCTCCAGCCTTCAGTTGCCTCCGGCACGCGCTCTGTGCCCTCGGTTTCAATCGTCTCACTTCGTCGCTCACCCGCACCCCTCCCTCTCCCTTCCGGCGCCGGCGTAACATCGATTCCACAGACATCACGTGGACCCACCACCCGTCATCAAGGCAACTCGTACGGGTTCTGAGCGTGCACTGTCCGCGCCTGCAAGCTTAAATCTTAATAGAGCTTACCAATACACACTGCAATTTGAAGAGTAAATTAATTAAATTACCTATTTGTTAAAAAGTATAGTGTTTCATTTAAAGAAGTGGAGTTATTCCAATATCCTTAAAAGAAAAATATGTATCATTGATTAATAAGTACAAATGACGAGACCCTATGCTCCGAATCATTTGGTGAATATCTTATCTTAATATATCGAACCGTTTACAAAATATTCGGGGTGGACGTTTTTATTGAGTAACCCCGAATTACAACCTCCCCAGATATTTACAAAGAAAAAATCTTTTGTGTGTACAAATATGTATGTACACTTACGATTAACAAAAAAAGGTTATAGCGGAATAAGGGGGTGAAAAGTACCCCCAAACCAAATTGATAATCGCCATACTCATACGAAAGAGAATAAACAATGCGACGGGCAGCGAAATCGCAGCAATCGGGTTGGGCTAAGTTAGGAAGGGGATTTCCTCTAAGATGCAGATAGATGATGTCTCCAAATAAATGTTACAAACTTCGAGAGAGTACAAGGGGTCCGTTGAGAAAATCATATTTTTGCCAAAAAACATGGGTTGGGAAATTTCGTGAAAGGAATATGACGGTGTATAATTTGCCCCTGGTTATTAGGCAACCAAACATGCTTTGGTGTTTGGATGGTACACGAAATACTATTACATTTTATTGTTCGGATCAAGAATGCATTCGAGTTTCCCCAGTGGATGGCGACAACCCGGCGCCGATCTATCGTCGACTAGCGGGGTTTCCCCAACCAGGTATCTCCCACCAGCGGGGCGCCGTCCCAGCCGGGACACGTTCTAAGTCCCCGATCTGTCTCCGGCATGTGTGGTAGTATCTCTTTAAGGTAAGTTAAGCGCTGCCATAGTGTCCGTATGTCAGCATGGCAGTTGAGTTAGAATTTTGCTGGGCGAGCGAGACCTCAACCCCGGGGCGACACGCTGATTAAAAATACAATTTACAGAATATGCCACACAAAAAATATTACTGTAACACAACACAATCGCACATAACTTGGAAACGATGCGTTCTAGGACTTTAAACTAGGTTTCATGTCCCGCAGGAACGAGGTCTGTGGGAACACGTGTTTACAGCACGGGTGAGAGACGTTTTTAAAAGGTGAGGGAAAGAGAGAAGACTAGTGAAGGGTCTTTACGATGCCCCCATTCCACAGCAAGGATACTCATAAAAGGATGGAAACCCGAGATCTTTGTGAAATTACATTGAAAAATTAATCTTTGACGGATAAAAATAAAGGGATTATTCGATTTTCTGTGCAAGCTAATAATCGTAGGAATATTAGAATGGTTTCTCTTGCACAATACCTGTATTGTGATGCTGTAATGCGTAGATCAAGGATAACTGTTCAGATTTGGGTGCTGCTGTGATGCAATTTTCAGTTTAACCCTATAATGCCCAAGGTAATTTTGTGCGCATAAATACAAAAATATAAAATAGATGACCCGGTTAACCTAATTTCATTAGAGAATTCAAAGAGACAAACACTACAGGTTTTCTTCAGATCTCGAGTTCAAAGCATTTTTGAGATCTGACAAAACTCTTGCGAAGAATTACCGGAAATAACATAAACAGAAACAATTTGGATAGCAAACCATTGTTTATACACGACCTTTTCACAATTTTGTGTCAATTCTTCTGAAAGCTTTGACAATACCATCATTATTGACTTTATTAATCTAATTTACTGTACAAGAATAATCACAGTACATAAACCATGCATTTTAAATATCTTAAAAATATCTTGAGTCCATTAGGCCATTGTCTTCATTACCCACTGCATTCATTGTGTCACAGTTACCTCTAGGATAATGAATGCTCTGCAGAGGGAAAAATTATAATCTTTCTATAAGCAGAAGGTCGATGTAGAAATCAAAATGCGTATATCAATAATTGGTTCAAAAGTCAGTGACTCATTATACATAAAAAATATTAGTATGTAATATTTAAAAAAAAAGTATTTTTATTTCTATGCGCCTTCCTATACTTAATTTGCGCGACACGTCCACCAGAAGAGGCAGACGAACGTGTAAGCTACATCAATGAAGATAGGGTTACCCTCGGACCATAGAAACCAAGAACTCTGAACCATGTTCTCGTCGCAGCCGCCGCTCACCGCCACTACCGCGTCCAGTACCGCCAACACCACTCCCATCGCCACCACCACTACCATCAAAGCATCACACCTGCTCGACCTCCACCGCCTCACCATTCCCGCCACCGCTACTAAACACAACCGCTGTCGGTACCGCCACATCTCCACAGCTTCCAATGCCCACACCGCCACCGCCGCCGCCACCGCCAACGTCTCCAAAAACTCCACCGCACCTCCATCACCAAACCGGGAGCGGTAGCTCAGTGCATCAACTGATGTCACTGCAGCGCCTCTCACTGGGAGGTCCTAGGTTTGAGTCCTGATAGCGGCAGGATTTTCGATACTACCTTTTCAGCTAGGTCGAATTCAGTCGCTGTCTGGAGGAGAATTCTAGCGGCCGGCTGCTCTCATCGGTAGTTTTCCGCGGTTTCTCTGATCAACCCCAGGGGAATGCCGGAGCAGTACCCTATCAAACGGGCCACGGACCGCGTGCGATCTTTCCTTCCACTTCCTTGTCCTATCCTCTCCCCTTACACACACACACACACACACACACACACACACTTACACTCACATGCTTTATACTATCACATATTCTGGGAGACCGGTCGGGAGCTTAGAGCTTGTCCCGGCTGGGGCGGTGCCCCGCTGGTGGGAGAGTCCTGGTTAGGGGGAAACCCTACTAGCCGACGGTAGGTCGGCGCCGGATCTCGCCTTCCAGCGGGAAGATCACTGCCATCTCCGGAGAAAAACGTGCACTACACTAACGGGACTAATGACCAAAGCAGTTGACGCGCCCGGAAACAATCAATCCATCACCAACCCACGCCACCGGTGGCTTA
Organism: Teleogryllus oceanicus; assembly: GCA_964035755.1. Classification (NCBI taxonomy): domain Eukaryota; kingdom Metazoa; phylum Arthropoda; class Insecta; order Orthoptera; family Gryllidae; genus Teleogryllus; species Teleogryllus oceanicus. Next base: position 56,998,789 of record CAXIVR010000004.1, read on the forward strand.
AACACGACCACCACCGCAACCGCCACCGCCTCCACCGCCACCGGTCAAGGCTGCGGGACACGTGACGCGTGCCCAAGGGGGGGCCGCGCGCCGCTTTGTTCACCTGCGCCCAAGGCCCCGAGCGCGCCTGCCTGGTATTTCAGGAGCGGTTGCCACCGGCCGGTGCGGTGCGGCGGCGCGCGTCCTATATTGGACGTCCGCCGCAGCCGCCAACACCGACGAAGCCCCTCCATCAGGGGTCGCTGCGCCCGCTCCAAACGGATCTTCATAGAGAAATTACTCTAAGAAAGCACTCGTAGAGAAATTAATCTAAGAAGGGACTCGTAGAGAAATTACTCTAAGAAGGGACTCGTAGAGAAATTACTCTAAGAAGGGACTCGTAGAGAAATTACTCTAAGAAGGGACTCGTAGAGAAATTACTCTAAGAAGGGACTCGTAGAGAAATTACTCTAAGAAAGCACTCGTAGAGAAATTAATCTAAGAAGGGACTCGTAGAGAAATTACTCTAAGAAGGGACTCGTAGAGAAATTACTCTAAGAAGGGACTCGTAGAGAAATTACTCTAAGAAGGGACTCGTAGAGAAATTACTCTAAGAAGGGATGTCATCAATCAATAGTGAAATTATCTAAGAAGGGACTCGTAGAGAAATTCTCTAAGAAGGGACTCGTAGAGAAATTACTCTAAGAAGGGACTCGTAGAGAAATTACTCTAAGAAGGGACCAGCTTCACAGGTCGAAAAACAAATGAATGTCATGTCAATGTCAATGAGTCGAATTCTTTTGCAAGCGAGCAGTGGCGAATCCTGAACATTATTTTAAGTATACCGCACTTTATGGAAGCAACCTCTATCGTTGTCTTTTATTTTGAGTTTTGTGAAATCCCAATACTACGAAATCCGGTCCTTAATAATTGTTCTATAAGACAATTATACAATCCACTACCTTTTTGACCATTAACACGCTCCATTTTCACAAAAAACTGGAGAGGATCGTAACTTACGAACGACCAGAGAAGGACTGTTCACCGCAATATTTTGTGGTACCTAACGACTGTCCAGACGTACATCCTCCCCTCTCCCCGCCCTTAAAACATGAGGAGCCCTAGGTTATCGCGGTTGGCATGCGGTGCCTTCGCCTGCGCTAGCAAATCCTCTGGATAGCATTAAGAATTTTGAAACTTCTCACTCTACCGCACTTCATGCGCTTACGGATGCGGAAATGACTCGCTCTCGATAGCAAAACAGAGCAGTACTTTTTCGCATCAGTTTTAAAGCTTTCAAAATCTCAATAACTTTTTAGAGGAGTAGCAAACTTACGAAATATTTCTTATACACTTCGAATTACTAGGTATACCGGCGGTATATGCGGTGTATCGGGGAATTCCCCACTGCAAGCGAGTCATCTGCATAGGAACGCATTGGCAAATGGAGCCCATGGTCATAACCTACAGTTATGTTGCTAGTAGTAGGCCAAACAGTGGCTGTCAAAGTGGTCCATTCTTAGAGTAATCTCTCGTTACCGGCTAACCTTCATAATTTGATGTTCAGCGATTCGAAAATCTTGGGAATGAGACCGAATGAGATAGCTTTCATGGATGCGAGTCGGCAGTTGCAGCTATGAAGTTCGGGAGACATAAAATCGAGTTCGGGCGATGATAGGTTTTCTCAAGGTACTCCAAACGGATCTTCTTGTACTGACTTAACCTTTATAATTCAAAGTTGAGCAATTCGAAATTCCTGAGAAACAGATTAGAGGCGAAAGCGTTAATGCTTTCGAGTCGGTAACTGCAACTGTGAAGTACGGGATTTATAAAATCGAGTTCCGACGATTTTTTTTGGTACCAGATCAATGACTGCATAAATCAACTGGTCAAAAAACCGCTATCGCTCAGATTTGGTGCAGTTGCCAGCGCCATTCAGAGCAGAGCTGCGGGTTTCGGAACCGCTCACGCAAATTATGTGTTACTAGCGTACCCGCGCGAGAACTCACGCATGTTAAACCCCGCCCTCTTCCCTATTTTACTATTTCCATATTAAACCTATAGTATATGTTTCTTCAAGATCCTCTTATCCTCCGTCACTTGTTCTATATGTCTCCTAGTAATTGATAACAATACAATACACACTTGTCAATACGAAATATTATTTAACGTTATTACCGAGCAGAGAGGTACACCCGTGTAATGCATTCGCGTAGAATATCAAGTAATTAGTTTAATTTCACATATAGTTGCAGATTCTACATGCTCTTCTGCCTCCTCCTCTACCACCTCTTCGGTGGGGTAGAATTCAGAAGTGTTGAACCAGCAAAAATGTAATAGAATGTTCAAAAAGATTTCATCCTATAGATTTTGATGCGAGGAACGTTTCTTTGAGGCCGTTTGCATCAAAATTTTAGTTTCTAAGGCCCTTAAACGCTTCGTTTCCGAGTTATCTAACTATGTAGCTACCCGATAGTGCGGATTGCATTTGACATGAAAATGTAATGCTTTTTTTAACAAATCCTTTATATTCTTAAACTCAAGGTGCAATTCGTCACGTCTTCCTGAAATTTTCTTTCTTTAGAGATCTCATTTATAAAGATTGGTTGTGTGTAAGAGCCGCAAAAGATATGTATACTACCGAAATATTATAGGAGGCCATGATATTTGGGTTTCTTAGTCACCGTGTGTGCGCTTCCCAACAAAATACTTCCACTCCTTCTCTGACCAGGTAGCTCAGGAGCATCTGTGTGAAGAATGAACGCTGTTGGTCACGGTCGATGCAGATGCTGATTTCGTTTGTTTTGTGATATGATGAGAAATTTACCCAATAATCATTCATCGCCTAATAAAGTCTGGATCGTTCCTCTCCAAATTTATATGACACCTTCCTTCGACTCCTTCCGACAACCGATGAGGGACTAAGTCTTAAGTTGACTTAGAAGAAATAATGTAAAAGAAAGGGGAGTGTCCAATATCCCGGGAACCTGTCTAGTAAGCCTTGCAAAGTTTTGGGCGAAGGTTGTATAAATCCAAGTAGGCTCGCACGCTTCTCGATGCAAAAATGAGTGCACATGCACACACAGATGGTACTGCCTGGATGAGATTTAGAGATACCGTATGCATTGACCGGTCCTTGGGTATTCGTTTCTTACATGTCTCTTGGTGGCCTGCGCCAGAAGGAAACTTCTCGAAAAGCACAAGGAAGCTCTCACAGATGCAGATCTTCAAATCCACGTGATCTTCAAATCATATCAAGCCACCATCAAAAAACGCTACGGGCAGAGATAAGGCTCACTCAATTTGTCACTTCCAATCCTTGAGCGATGATAAAATATTCTTTAAGGACCACATAATGCATCTGCACGAAAGACATTTGTAGTTTATTGGATGAAAAAAAATTCTTCCACGTAGTAAACACCATTGTTTCCTTTATATAACGTTTCTTTTTTACAAAGGCTAATTTTAAATTATTATTATTATTATTATTATTATTATTATTATTGAGAGGATTTTTATGCCCTAAAAGTTCTGAAATATGCTCTTTAATATGCATTTAAAATTAACAATATTTCCTCTATAAACTTTTCTTAGCCGGCCCGGTGGCCGAGATCGCTAAGGCAGTAGTGTCGTAGTGATCTCGGACCGAAGGGTCGCGGGTTCGAGTCCCGCCTCGGGCATGATTGTATTTGTGTTCGTCCTTTCACCCCTTATCATCAATCACCATATCGTTTCATCCACATAGTTACCACACCGTTAACAGCAATAGTGGTCGCTAATGACCTTAGATGTTGAAGCAACCTTAAATAAACCAATTAAAAAAAAAATTCTTAATAAAATTCAGGAGAAGCATTCTTGAAATGAAAAGGGGCATTTTTCTGCAAACATAATATAGTGGCCTATCTTATTTCGCGAGAAAAATAATTGTAGTAATTATGCACCTTAGTGAAGTACATTTTATGTCGTTTCATTTTTTCTGCCTGGATTAAAAATATATCAAGAAATATCCTACATTTGAACAACTATTTTATCATCTATAGAAAAGAACAAACGGAGAACTATTACAAGCTCCTTGTAATCAGTGAAAACTCACAAATAAATAGATTCTATGAAAATATGAAACATATTAGAGATATGCCTCTATTTTAATCAATTAAGCAAATATGCTCCCTATATACATTAATATTTACCAACACGAGCAATCAGCCAAATGTTCACAAATATGAACTAACATTAGTTTATACAGCATCCAATTCTAACCAAATATCAAGAAATTTCACCTAGCTATACCCTGAAGAAACGGACAAAAATATGCAAAATCATAGAAATCCGCTCTCTAATTATTATTATTATTATTATTATTATTATTATTATTATTATCATCATCATCATCATCATCATCATCATCACAATTTAACTTGTTTCCACTCGTGCATCTCGGTTACCATGAACAAGAGATACACGTTCCAACTGTCATAATCAGCACTGGATCAACCAACAATGTTCAGAAACTTCCTCACGATGTTACACGTGTCCAGTATGACAATCTTTTGCATCTGGATGTATAACCCCTTCTTCAGATGCAGTTCAGCTAGGGATTCATGTAGAAACTTAGGAATTTCACCAGTGGCGCCTAGAATTATTGGTACAATCGTCACCATTTCCACGTCGCTCCACATTTCCTTTATGTCATTTGCCAGAGGTTGATATTTTAGAATTTTTTCACTTCTTTTCTTTGGGATGTTGTGAGCTAGCGGGACTGCGACATCAATCAGATACACCTTTTTATTTTTCTTGTCATGCCATACAATGTCCGGTTTATTAGATGATACAGACCTATCTGTTATTATGGACCTGTTCCAGTACATTTTGTGATTATTTGTGTCAATGACTGGTTCGGGTGTGTACTTATAGTATGGTGTTCGGTTACCCGTCAAAAGGTTATTATTGTGGCATAGTTGCTGATAAACCACTTTACAAACGTCGTCATGTCGTTTTGTATATTCTGAGGATGCTAGAGAGCTGCATCCACTGATAATGTGGTCTATATTTTCTCTATGTTCTCCACATAGCCGACATTTGTCATCACGAACGTTATTGTCTTTCAGGATAAATTTACGGTAGTTTTTAGTTGATACTACTTGGTCCTGAATAGCTACCATGAAACCCTCTGTTTCAGCAAAAAGTTCTCCCAAGCACAGCCATTTAATTGACGACTTACGGTCCATCAGTTCTCCCTCTATCTGGTATGGGTAGCGTCCGTGAAGTTGCTTCTCTTTCCAGTTGCTGATTTTCATCTCATTGGTCTGTATTTGCTTTTGTAGGTTCATTGTTTCATCAGACAAATTCAATGGTGTAATTTTCCGGTCAATGTATGTTACAATACGATGTATCTTGCTTCCATTAACTTTTTCGTGGAAGTACTGACGCAGTCTCTCCAGTTGTTGGTGATGGAGATTCACTATATCTATGACACCTCTTCCTCCTAAAGACCTAGGTAGGTGGAATCTCTCAACTGCGCTTTTAGGGTGGTGACATCTAAATCTGGTGCAAAGTACTCTGCAGTTTGTATTAAATGCATCTAGTTCGGTTTGTGTCCATCTGACAATACCAAAGCTGTAAGTAAGCACTGGAATTACATAGGTATTTATAGCCTTAATTTTCCTGCCAGCACTGAGTTTAGTTTTTAGAATTTTTATTATTATTATTATTATTATTATTATTATTATTATTAAAGGGAAGCATAGAAGAAAGTAAGAAAAGATGAGACAATTATGACAGAAATACTCCTATTTCTGTAAGAGCGAAGTCCTTTTATGGAATTTTATATTCACTGATCGCGAATCCTGAGTGCGAAAACGATTTCATTATCTCTAGATTTCAACTCATTTATATATAGGAACAGCCGACCGTGAACTTAGGTGAATTTTCTAGATCCATCTCATACAAATCAGTCCTTAATACAAACAATTGAGATTAACACTGCTACATCAAAAATTTACTTTACGTAATAAATAAAATAATAATCCTATACGTCTTTCGATTAAATGAATTTTTAAGGGGAATATCATTACCACGTGTATTCACGTGGCTTATCTAAAGGGCTGCATCTATTTCGAGAATGATAGAGAACATCCTTCATCCCGCAATTTCCGGTTTGCTACGTAGGGCTGTAAATGAGGACGACAAAAACAAGACCAGCGAAGTTGCTCATGCATTTTATGCATCAAAAAGTTCTCTCTTTGTTACCGTTCAACAGCCCCTAGTCCTTTACACTTGTTAAGACACCACATACATAATTCATTTTATATTCAACAAATATTTAAAACTAGAATGAATTATGCAAACGTTTTGAAACGCGTTTCAAATCACAACCTCCCGCTGGCCTCAATGAATTTAGATTTTATCTGCCATAGTTTGAGAGTACATCTTAATGGGAATTCGCAGATCTCCAAGAGCAAGTCCATCTTTTTGATAAGGTTATTTCCAAATAAAAATGAAAACTATACTGCAAACAACCATAAAGCTGCATATAATAATTTTTTTCTAAAAGTTGGACAGTTTCTAGAGGGCGGTGGGAACGGAAGGAAAGTTGATAACGGAGCAAATTTTCTAGTAATACGTGAAGTACATGCACGGTTGCAATGACATTTCTGACTTGCACGGTTGCAATGACATGACTAGATACCGTTAAACAATAACTGTATTTACGCTGAAGTGGAAATTCATCATATATTTCAACGCGTACTTCTTGTAATACATACTCATTCCGTACTTCTTGTAATCTAAGAGTATGTTAAACTATCACATCGTTTTCACATCGAAGAACGCGTTACTATTCGTTTCCCACAAAATTGTATTCATTGACTTAACCTGGCTTTTGTTCTGAGCGTCGCAAAATATTGTAGATAATGGTTCTATACGAATCTGATTTGATACACGAATGTACGAAGTAATTTCGTGCATGGAGATGAGCATTAATTTTATTTTACAACAGAACGTCTTCCTCTGTATGTACTTCAGTGAGACTTAGGGTTTGATAGTCTACATCTCTTACGTTTGTTCAATAAAACCTGACAGCGACCTTTGAAACCTTGGTCAAGATAAGAGGTTTTAGATGTACTGTATTAAGTGAACATACACCACAATTGGTCACAAAGATTCTTTCCTTGTTTGACACACAATGCGAGTCTCAGGATAACACTGGGTGAATTAAACCAAAGAAATAGAGTTCACTTCGATCATCTACAAATCAAAATTATCTTCAGAATGGATTGTACACTATAAAATACAATCATTTAATTTTCGCCTGAATAATAACATTGTCTCCAATACGAAATTAAATGAACAAAATAATAGCCATATCTTCCCGAGATCATTAATCCTCAACATTTTATTAAAATGAAATACTTTTTTAGTCATTTTCATACCAAAAAGGTGATTTCTGTGCGTCCTCTTACATTCCTGCACAAAAATGAATTAATAGGCGTGTCGCTGCCCCTTGTATTAAAATGAAGGCGGCCCGCAAGGCGCGTCCCGCGACATTAGATTCAATCGATTGAATAATATCAATTTTGGTGAAGATCCTGAACACGGTTTAGCCGCTAGCGTTGTTCATAGACCTACAGACAAACGTTGAAGTAATAGTTTGACATATGAAGTATGTACAGCATGTATTGAACTATTATTCTTTAAGTTTCAACCCACTCAACTCTAATTGCTGATGGACCCACACATTTGGCTGCTGGAACCGAAATAAATAATAATTCTTTTATCAAGTGTGCCTGCGCATATACGTACATGCAGACACGTCTTTACAGGTTGAAGTCTAGAAAGAGAATAAATGTTTATCACCCGCTGCTTTGAAACCTAAATGCATCTGTTCTTACAGACGTTGCTTCGCTAGTGGGTAGTTCACGCACACATCGATGTATGTGATAGTGCATCTCGTCTCTGAGCATCAGCCATTGTACTGTTTTGGAGGCAACCAAAGCTGCATTGATTAGCGAGCAGGGGGCCAATATGTTCGTCCAGGGAGGGTTAGCCCTGACACTAATACCCAGAATGGCATGATGACGCAAGCTCCTCCATGTGCAAGCTTGAGTGTGAAGCGCTAAACGGCCTCGGTATGGAAAGTACAGGTTTAGCGTTAGGAAACGGCAGTCCAAGAGTCTTAATAAATATGTAAGAGGCAATGAGGAGGCTTCATTCGTTGCTATGTGTTCCCGGAATGAAGGTGTTTTTTGCAATATCCTTACACAATCTAGGCTGTCAATCATGGCGACAGTAGTCCGAAATTATTCGTGAATTGTAATGTTCATTTTCGAACATGATGTGTAGGCAAAAACGGATAATGACAGGGGAGACAAAAGTGACGCGATAAAGAAACTCCAGTTCTGGAGACGATGGCACAGGACAATGATGTAAACAGAGTTTAAAATATAAGGGAAATGATTGGGGATACTAAGAGTTTTCGTTTAAAAAGAAATTTGAAGTGTCTACTAAAAAAATTCGTGATTTATAAATGAAATGTAGTCGATCCTTCATCTTACTAACACGTAAAATTTTATTAACTAAATTTGAATAATGATTTAAAATTAATAGAATGAATGCTAATCTCCGACATTTGTCATTGCATCGTATTCAAGTTCAACTTCGTAGTATAGTTGGTCTTGGCCTTCTTGTTGAGCCACTTGCAATGATATTTGAAAAGCAGACGTCATGTCGTGAGGTTTTAGTTAGCGAAGAAAAGATAGTGACACAGAGGCAGTTATACGTTTTCAACCCTGGCGGAAAAGGGAAATTTAAAAGAGAAATCTTTATCTCTTTTTTCTTTCCTTCCATATTTCCATCTTTATACGAAATGTTGCACACTCCATTCCGGCCGATTAGCGTTACCCATATGACACCACGAGGAAGTTATGCGATTCACAGATTTCAGCTATGAAATTGTCTTGCGACACTTGATGAAGAATTTGCGATAGTAAAACTATCGCTAAATCTCATCTATTCGCATTTCATGAAGGATCTTTAAATCAATGTACTTTAAAGACGTTCTTGTGCCGTTTGGTGTTCAGGACCTCCATAATTCAGCAGGGTTGTCTTGTACGAAGATTTTTCAAGTGACCAAATCATCTTTGCACAATTAGCTGTAGCGGTAGACTGGAACCAGAAGTAACGGGATCCAACAAGAACCAGCCGGACTTGAAAGATCAAGACAAACAGGGCTGAAAACGTCCAACTGAATAGAGCAAATAAGCATTGAATAGAGCACTGAATAGAGCAAATAGGATTCCGAGGCTGAACCGATAAAAATTCTTCCCGTCTCCGATGTTGTAGCATGCAGGACGTTCACCTATCCACTCATCCAAATTCACATATCCCATTCATCCATCGATCATCCATCCTTCCATTCACCCACGCAAACATACACACGCCCATAAAAGCCTAGAACAGCTCGCTCATGGCGCATAGCGAAGTCGCTAGCCTTTCACCACTGAGGTCCGGGTTCGATTCCCGACACCTCATGTGAATTTGTTTCAACAAAATGAATTTGACTGCTTCACAAGGGCTACAAGGGCCCCTGTGAAGTGTCCTAAACCCTACCCCTATCCTTATTCCTTCGAAATTCTCACCGCTGGGTAGTGTACGCAGGAGCGCGTAGTTGGACGCGTGCACGCGGAGATGCTACCTGGCAACTTCTTGACAACTGATTGCGACATGACATGACACGACATATGACAGATAAGTGGATAACATGACTAATGGAGGATTACTCCAATGCACAAAAGATAATGCAAGATTACTCCCCAAGCGCAAAAAGCGCTCAATGCCCCCCAAGGGACACGTTGCATCACACACACCGCCAACCACACTAGGAAACATTTAACCCGCGTGCATCAACATGCGACTCACCGACACCGCGGGCAGTGACAACCTTTTGACGCGGTGGGAGCGCTCGCCACTCCCACGCGTTAGAGCTCGCCCGCGAATTTCCGCCTCTAGTTGTTCACGCAGGCACGCACGTACGCACGCACGCACGACCGCTCGCCCGCTCACTCATTCGCTCGCTCGCGTTGTAATAAACGACGGGCGGGCGCTAAAACCTCTGTTTAACGTCTGTGTCACGCCCGCTCGAGGTTAATGCTCGAAAGTTAGGAAGGCAAACACGGCAGCGACAGAGAGAGAGAGAGAGAGAGAGAGAGAGAGAGAGAGAGAGGGAGAGAGAAAGACGGTTGGCCGAGGACTCCGTGCCATTAAATGCGGTGTGCATGCATCGTTGATGCCGCCGGTAAAGAGGTGGACATATTCGTTACGTTGCGTACGTGACAGACTCGCGGGCGGTCGTAACCACAGCGAATGCGGGAAAGGGGGAGCCATGTAATGAGTGTCTGGCGGGGGCAAGACATAATCCATGTAACCGGGGGGCGTGAGTTCTAGTATACGCCGATAGTTGAGTTCAGGAATACGATGACTAGGAGAGAAGATGATGAAACGAAGGGAGATTATGAAGGAGAATTAGAGGGTTCGAGAGATGCCAGGTCAAAAGAGCGTATTTGTAAACAGAGGGGTGCGGAAGTGGTGAGGGCGCTGAGGAGGACAGTTAGTGGGATCTAGGAGTAGCCGGGCTCTGGTGTCTTTGGGCACTGGGGTAGTAACCGCGAATGTGACGGGGATAGGAGGTAAGGAGAAGGGATCGTTGTTTGGGAAAGAGGGGTCTTGCAGCAGAAGGGCCACGGCGAGGGTCATGAATAAGTGGGGTCATGTGGATGCCCCCGGAATGGAGGAACTGCCCATAGTTTAGGAGATATAGGATTTTAAAACCAATCCTTTTTTCTTGTGAAGATCGTAATAGTTCAACAACGGTATAAAGCAATATTCCATCTACGGCCATAATTTCTGTAAATTTACCAAACATTTATTCAACCAAAATCTAAAACATTCGTTAATAGAGCAGATAATTTTAAATCTGCTATGCAAATTTCAGCGTCGTAGGGCTAATAGTTTAGGAGATACAGGAAAGCGATGTTGAGAGTGATATAATGTCGCGGTTGCTCGCTCATGGGACAGTAGGGTGGTGGAAAAGGACGCGCGAAGAAAAATTACGAGAGGACAGAAACAGTAACGGAAGTTATTTAACGTTATAAAATTATTTTCGTGCAGGTGAAATGTTAAGAATACGAATTCCGAAGATTGTTGATGTAGGTGAACAAGCAGTTGTTGGTTTAACGTAACGTAGCTGGTGGTGTAAATGGGACGTGTTTCGCAGGTTACGCCATAAGATATACTATATCTGTTGAAAGTAGGAAGTAACAATCTCGACGGAGAAATAAAAAAAGACTGCAAGTGTCAAGATTGCGAGGAAGTGTCAGAGGCACGAGATAGAGCTCTTAGAAAAGGAGCTGATAGATAACGAGTTTCTGCGCGGGGCGACGTGACACAGTGGTGACGTAGCGTGGGGTTGTAAAGGTATGAGAGAAGGCGTTCATTGAGAGAGCTCGTTACGAGCCACAGCAGCCGGCGGCTATGACGCGCTCGTAGTGCTAAGACTTGAATGGGCGGGGCCCCTGTCAAGCGGTGCGTAAATCAACTCTGGCTCTACAAACTGTGAATGAAAGCGGTGCAGATTGCAGTGCTCACACGTGCGGTCGTAAAGGTTAATTGCATGCTACACTGATGTAGATTATTGTGTAATTGTCGGTATTTATGGAAATCTCTTATTATGTGAATCTTGTGAAATGATTTTCAGAGAAAATAGATATGTGTTAAATATTACAGGAAAATACACATTATTTGATATAAAATGACACGAACAGCAAAATTGTGTTATCAAACTTTTCCAATGTACTTCGTAATTTCAGCATTTCAAATTTGGCATCGTACAAGCAGCAACCCAAAAAATACACTGTAGCAAGAACATTGCTTCCTACGTTTAATTCTCGAATACTAAAAATAAAAAGTGACATTCTGGCTTTACTAATTTGACAAAAATAATTATTTCTGCTTTCTTCCTCAATCAGTATTGTTCACGCCACAGTTTACGCTTTTCTATTTCCAGAAAATTAGGCACGTTCCTATCAATCTTTTCATGAACTACGTTAAGCTAGTCCTGCTCAGGAGGCCTACCAGTATGACCGGCCCATAAATCCGCCAAAACCAATTTCGGGACCCCAAGCTGAGCGAGTTGCCTTATCACACGTATCCATTTCCACCACGTTCAATTTGCTCCGGCGCCTGCTCGTCGCTGCTGTATCAACACCCCTCACTCACTGGAGCGCCTCGCAACATCATTTCTCACGCGATCGTGGGGCGCGGCGTACTCCTCTGGGGCAGTGCCAGCTCCGTTCCCTAGTGTTTACTCTCCACACATCTGGCTGCGAGTCATAGTTCCTGAGGACAGGGGAGCTCTCGGCGAATACAGTCAAGTAAATGAAAACAGAAATTATAGTTTTAGTTCTTATTCTTCCACATCTTCCTGAGCTTCTCTTCTAATCTGATTTTCCATCTCCCTTGATATGGACCCGAAATACAGTCCACTCCAGTTATAGTGAGCTTCTGGGGACTAACATTTTTGGTTTACTATATCCGAAGTTCATTATATCTGACGATGTTAAAATTAAATAGAATTTCTCCATAATTATTGATTTTATTAACATACAGATATAGCAAAATACATTAACAGCAAGAACGGATAATTTCAATACATTTATTTGACCTTAAAAAATGAATTATTTTCAATTTTTCTTTTGTACTTTTTCATTAGTAGTTTCTCTATGTCTTTCTCCAGTCCTGAGGGGAGGTTTCTTCGATTTTGACCTTTGGTCGACGAATTTGTGGCGAGGCAATATACTCTTTTCGAGGAAGGAATTCATTTCCAGGACGTTGTATTTCCTACGTTCACTATAGCCGAGGTTCAGGTTCACTATAACCGAATCTACTTATGCCTAATTGTAATGCAAGTGAAACGGGCCCAGTGACTGAAGTTCACTATAACCGAGGGTTCACTATATCCGAGTTCACAATAAACGGAGTTGACTGCATTTAATTTATTCTTTCTGCGCCTCACTACCCAACTTTTTTACATTAAATATTATTCCTTGTACTACCACCATTTCGGATTTTGACAGTGTGGTTCTTAAGAAGATTCTTCGATATTACAAATTATTTAACGTATTGTTTCATACTAGCATTCTAGTAATATTTTTCTTTCTTATGCGTTCACCAAGATTATATTCCTTGTTTTCAATTTAATGTTCATAAAACCACACACGTATTATTATTATTATTATTATTATTATTATTATTATTATTATTATTATTATTATTAGTATAATAATAATAATTAATAATAATTTCTCGAATGTTATGTAAAATTACCACTTGTTCAGTTCGACCCAAATGAACATCCTGATTGCAAAAGCAGAGTTGAGTAGATTGCTAGACAAACGAGATCCCCACCCGCGCCGCCGAGGAAGAAAGCGCCTTCCTTGACTCTCGCAGCCCCTGGGGTGGAGCCAGAGAGCAGGGCAGCGTGTCCTCCCCTCAAAGAGGTGCGAGGGATCTCATCATTGACAGCAACCCCTGCACATTACGCCCCGCGTCGCTCACGACCAGGGGCGTCCAGAGGGTGAGGCAGGTAGGGCAATTTGCCCCAGGGCCTCACCTAAGTGGAGCCCCGAAAATGTATACATTTCTTTCAATATTTTTTTTGATAAAAAATTTAACTGTATTTCAAATACGATTAACTTCAAAATATGTCAATAATTAATGATAAGAATAAATAAGGGGAACTTTTGTCAGGCACTAGGCCCCTTGTTTTCGCTGGGTGCCTTTGCTCACGTCCCGTCACGCCATTCAACCCTCTACTACACGCGCACCTTTTCTTGAACGATGACCTTGCTTCCCCCTCCCTGGAGCCATAAACAGCTGAAGGCAAAAGATCGCAGCGAGCACTGATGACAACATTCCCAGCATTAAAACTTCGTTGGCACGAAACAGAAGCTAGTCAAAGCTAGTTGCTTTCATAGTCGAGAACTTCTGTTCAGCTTTATTACCATTATCTAAAGAAATATCTGAGGCAGGTCCAGGACCTTCAAGGAAGGCACCTAAAACTCCTATGTACTGTCCCTGCTGTTGCCTACCCAGAGCGATGACCTGCCCGCACACATAGCGGGTTTGAGTTTCATCTACCAAAGGTTGGCATTACTGAAAATACTCTAGTGGCTGTCTTTGTAACTAATACCCCACTCCGCCCGCATTTCGTCAATCTATCGTTCAAGAAAAGTTGCGCGAGTGGTACACTACATAGCGGTTCCCGCCAGGGGGAGCACAGTTCAGTGGGAGATTTGCAGACTTTTCCTTCCTTCCCTTTTCTTAGCGTTAATCCTTCGCTGTTGCTGGTCTTGCAACTGCCGAGTCGGCCGGTTGTGAGGGGATGGGTTAGGGCGGTACTCCCCAAGACGCCCCGTTCCGGACTAGGGAAGATGGGGAACCGGGTTCGTTAAAATCCCTGTTTTCGAAAATTGAAAAGTTCAAAATTTTTCGGAATTTCTAAACAAAATATTAAAGATAGATATTTTTACGTTAATGAAATCTGTTCCTTAAAGATAGATTTTTGAAATAAGGTCAGGTAGATTTTCTCGAAAATTGAATATTTTTCGCGTAATTTAGCGTGAAAATTCGGGCGAGAAAGTACGTGCTGTTTTAGCCCCACTAGTTTCTTTTAGGAAATGGAAGTCTTTCTCAACAACAAGAATAATAATTTAACGACTAGACTTTCTTCTTAGAGGTTCACAAGACCTATTAACTTCTCAAAGCACTAAGACGTTATGTTGCTAATATCTGTAACAAATCATGCACACTATTACATAAAACCCACAACCAGTGAAACCGAGAAGCACTCGATCTTGTCTTCGACGACCCCACGAGGCGTTCTGCTTGTATATCCAGGGCTTTCCAACATGATGGTAGGTGGAGACCAACGACTTTAATAACCCTCTACAACAAACATGAGGAAGCACAGATCGCCCGTTTGTTTAAGTACTCCAATTCTCCGGGCACTAATCGAAGAATCAAAGAAAAACTATCGATGAGAGCAACCAGATACTAGAATTCTCCTCTAGAAAGCATCTGAATTCCACCTACTTCTCTTGCTAGTGACGAAAATCCGCCGTTACCGACGACACTGTTGCCTCAGGACGATTTGGTGAACGAGTGAAAAAACACTTGCAGCTGTGCATCTGTCAACATATGCCAAGCGAGAAGGAGTAGACCGGAAGATAAAATAATGGAGAGAAAAAGAGAGAGACTGGTATGTACGTACAATGCAGTAACAAACCTACAGGGGGAGCGTGCATTGGATATCGCAGGGGTAGCGCGTCTGTCCAGCTCTCCGTAGTCTCCCGCACCTCAGAGTTGGCAATTTGGTGGACGAGTGAAAAAAACGCTTCCGGCTGTGCATTGGTCAACTTATGCCACGCGATTCACGATACGTGTGTCGAATCGGGCTCTAAGAGCATCAACTGCCACCGACAGCGAACGCATGCAAACATTGCAGGGTAAGTTGCCGGGCGGCAGCCGACGCTCCTTAACGGAGGGAGGGGCTCGGCTTCCAATGAAAACTGTAGCATAAGCGCAAAGGAACGCTTTTCCTACCCCGTTAACCTTTAGGCCCTTATAAAGGAAATAATGAACATTTTGTCGTTGGTTAATGAGCATAATATATTCATCTTTGTTTTTACAATGCACATCCAAATGGAATTAATATGTCAGATGGCAATCGGTGGGTTCTAGGTTGTGGAGACAACTATAAAGGAAAGATAAATGCAAACAATCATACATCCTAGAATATCATTCCTATAAATATTCGATAAATTCCTAAAGTAAAATTACGGTGAATCACTCTTCTTTCTACTCCTGTCTTTAACCAATCGAAAAGCCAACATAAAACCGATAGCATCGACGTGGAGAGAAGGGAACAGCGTTGTAAAACACCGTCGTGTCCGCGCGTCACGCAGCCTTCCTATCGCCAACGCAGAAGTGGTGACCTCCGCTTGTCCTTGGAATGAGGTCTCTCGTAAATCGAACGCAGCGCGTTATCGAGAGAAGGTTGCTCTCGCCGATCGACCATCACACGCACGCTACACAAAGAGAGACCCCAGCCATCTGACCTCGTCCAGTTCTCAAATGTTGCGGAACATCACGAAGTTCACGAGTTCGAGACATTTTCTGAACGTGGAAAATTTAAGCTTTATTGAAAGGTGTTTGTAAGAGAAATATCTTCAAGAAACGCATTTGTAAAAAAATAATGTCCACTACACAGAATTAATTATGAAACTTCCAGTTGTGGTCATTAACAGTATAACTTGGTTCATTTCCTAGTTCAGTAGTTTCTAGTTCATTTCTTCTTCAGACAAATTATGCATTATGAATTATTATCTCTTAACAAATATCGTTAATATAATTAGACTTCTTGAAACATCAGTGTATGTGCATTAATGAAGAAATTTCTGTTAGTTTTAATACCTTCACGTATTGCGTTGTAATTGACCAACAAACGTATCGTCTTAATCGACCAAACGCTTTCTGATAACTTTTTCAATCATCTCTCGGTATCGTAGCCTTGTGGTTATATATAGTAAATGAAATGATATTATGAAAAATTTACAGCACTTTCGATATCAAATTGATATTAAAAATTATTGTTTTAACACATAAACCTAATAACGATTCCTTCGATTCGTAGATAGTGAGAACCCCAATTTATTCAATAACATTTCATGGATGGAGTTAGGGGTGAAGGTGGGAGCGAAAGTGGTGGGCAGGGGAAAGTGAGAGTGGGGTAAGGTGTGGAGAGTGGGTGGAAGTGGAGGGTGGACTGGGGCGTGGAGAAAAGTGGGGGAGGGGTGAGATAGCGGTGAATAGTGGGCGGGGAGGGTCCTAACTGGAAGCGTGGCGTGGAGCGGAGAGAGAGGGGGGTACGAAGAGGCTTGGCGGGGTGCGGAGACGCGGGTCGGTTCGCCCGGCGACACGCGATCTGGTCGCACGTGGCGAGAAAACAACTTCCCCCTGCATCTTTTATGGATGTGCTACCAATAGCGACCCATTCGAGACGGTTCTTTAAAGTAAGATTGTTTACACGTTGGCGTTAAGTGGCGCGTTCAGCCACTGGTGTTTCCTGAGGCGGGCATCGTTAAATTGTACAAACTAGTAGTGTTTGTTGTAGGCCAAAATACAATTTAACTAAGAAATAATGGACGTGGACCTGCAACGGCTTCTGCATTACTAGAGGCATAAATCACGACGTCAATAACAGAAATGTGCCAAAAGAGCACTCGTATACATTACTAAAATGTATTGAATTAAAATAATTTTTCATATTAACTCAAATTACGTGATACATTCGTTCAAAACATTTCTTTTGAGATTGGACACTCCTGTTTGTTGCCTTTTGGTCATTTGTTATATCTTTCTATAAATGTACAAATATTCTTTCTTCGGAAGTATAAACGTATTTTATGACAGTTCAGCTTTTCTACAGTTTCAATGAAATTTTATCTTCAGGATTTGACTGCAATATCTGCACCGTCCTGTAACATTTTCTTGTACAAATAAAATTCAATACTAGTTCATAAACTCTTTGCAAACTGTCAATATTCTCAAACTGTTGTTCTTCCAAAATAGTTTCCTAATTAAATCCGAAATCCCAATGAATTCGAGGCATATCTCTGGATTGTCAGGCGTGCTGCATCGTAAACCATCGCAATATCTTGGTGGGGAGAGTAACTGGAAGAAGCTTTGCCTAATAAATACTCCGATCTACATCACTATTTGTTGGGACCGCAACATTCCAGACTACAGTACCGGCAGGGTATAAGCGACTCTGACAGTTCAATGCGCTGTTGCCACGCATTTCTACGCACATGGCACCACCTACATACGAGATAAATGAAATCTCAAAACACCAACACTTACTGACAGGCGACGACACGTCTTGATATCACGTTCGTAACCTTTGCCACAATCGAACCTCATCGCCTCCAAACTCGCGTTGAAAACTTTGTAAGTCTGCTCGGGGGGGCCCAGTTCACTATTGGGCCTATCTGCAGTGCGGCCGCAACTCTACCCACAACATTGTCGAGAGGTAATAATATTCCGCCGCTCACCTTTTCTGCCTCGAAATATTCCGGTAAACTTAGAAAAAAAATCACGATCCTAGCTCTTTAACACTACTCCACATTTCCGCGATGTATTGGGCGTAGCCCTCACGAAATTTTCAGTCTTGGACCAATGCGCTCGAAGTCACACATCAACTGGCCTGACACGCATCGACAGAGGGACATTTCATTCCCGCTGATATTGCTGATGACAGGGATCTGCGCGCTTCTCGGGCGACTTCGTGTTAGTCAGATGAGCGGTAACGCTGAACCGTGGCTGTTAGTAAACAAATCCTCGCAAGCTGATTGCTTCAGAGCAGGTCACATGACGTACGCACGAGGCGAGAGAAATGTGTCCCTTATACACTGCCGGTACTAGAGTATGAAACAGATTTTGAATTCTGTGGTATTTTAGAAATGCTGGTCGTTCGGGAATTAATCACATTTACTAAAAGAAAATATTAACATAATTACTTTTCATACCCGATTGTTTACACTTCATTACCATTTTAAAACAACAAAAGTATATCGGAAAAAATTAGCGATACAAGCTGACCAACCAGGTCTGATCAGATATAAACAAAATTCGAAATTCTTATTATTTCAAAACATCAAAATTATACCTCGTTTAGTTCATTTTCGGTATCTCATTGTTCTCTTACAACATTGGTTTCAATATTTTAATTTTTTTTGTTCCACTACAAATCAAAAGGTTGGACACCAATTTTCGAGCATTGTTGACGTATTGTTTAACTCCTCAATCTATCTGTACCCAGTGCTTCTTAAGATAAAAGCGTTGTGTACAAGAATTTACGACGCAGAAATTGCAGGATGCGATCCCGGTAAGGTATTTTAAAACTCACCTAAATGGTGCAACAAGATTTCAAAGGTCTCCTGTCTTGCCTTTTGGAGTGCGCACCTGCGAGCCGATCAGAGAACCAAAATAAGGGTGACATTCTTTCATGTTTGGTATGCAAGGAAATTTATCCATCATATTAATTATATACATTAATTTATAAATGTATGATGTACTCACATAAGAATACTTTTCCGTATATTTAATGTATCCGTCTAACACAGTCAACAAGAAATTGGGAGTCCAAACGATAGTTCATGCAGGATGTTTAAAAAAGTGCACAAACTCTGAAGACGAATAGAAGGGATCAAGGAAAATTGCCGTGAACTTTGGCTCAATGAAGTTGGGCTCAACACTAAATTGTGTCAGAAACCATTCACGACAATGATTTACGTATAGTCGTAAAAATGTCGCATTGGGAATAACGGGCTATTTAATCATTACCTCGTCGAGTGACTAGGCAGTAGCGAGCCTGTTACCCGGTAATCGAATATAGTTTTTACCACTTACTAATATATCAAGATATTTCTAATTTTCAAAACCATTAACCACTAGCATAATCATTTTGTTAGATTTATTCTTTTGAGAAAAATCTTACATTGTAATTTTGTCCTTTACCATCTTGTATGATTAATTACTTTTTTTATGTTTCCAAGAACCATTTGGATCCAGATGCACATTTTTCACGATTTCTTTCAACGATCGTATAAAAATGTGGGGGTATATGCGCCTCTACGCGTGCGTAAAGTTAGTCTTTTCTTACAACGTCTGAAAAACGTGTCGTCATGGTGGGTACAAGACTTTTTTTCATGGTGACGTCACTTTGCTAAAAAGACTTAAACATGGTAGGTAGATTTCAAGAGAAGTACGAAAATAAAACATACATTAACGGCAAAGCAACTTTAATTGTATTATTATTATTATTATTATTATTATTATTATTATTAATTAGACGATTTCCAATAACTATTAACTCTATTATCACATATTTGGTAGGCAACTATTAACACGTTGTATTATGATAAATCTCGTAACAGAATTTCATCTATTGAAACTCATGGCAAAACTCTTATCTCACTAGAAACAAAAATAATGGGAAACTCATTGGTCTACTTTTTAGAGTGAGAGAATAGAACCACAAAACATTTTCAGTAATCTGAAAAGCTACCTTGTTTGTGTACTAATTTCTGAACTGATAGTAAGTTTTTTTTAATCAGTTACAGAACATGAACTGTTACAGAACATGTACCAGTTACAGAACATGAACTCGTAGAGGAAACAATGCTTCGCTACCACATGTTGAAGCCCCACGAACTGTTACATAATCATTGGAGCTTCTTTTCGGAAACACTATGAAGAGAAGCGAAGAAACAAAACATAATTTGTAATAGAATCTTTTTTATACGATCGAAGAAAAAAAGTGTTCAAATTTCGGAATGATTGTTTTGCCCGATTTCGATGTTTTCCCTTGGCCTATATGTCTGGCAAAAAAAAACTCAATCTCGATCGTGCAAAAAACATTCATTTCATTCGCAATTTTTATATTAATGAAAATAATTATTTTCGTTAAGTCCCCTAAAAATCGCTGAGAACGCATACAAGTAATTATCCAACTACTCCACTGCACCGCCAATTACTCCAACTGCAAACACAAAGTGCCTTCCATACCGGCTTCCTGGAGCAGTGAAGCAGCGTGCGCGCGAGTGTATGTGTGTGTATGTGTTCTGGGACGGAGCCAAAAGTCCTCTGGGCTTCCGCACTGCGGTCGCACGTGGTTACGAGAATTAGAGATGAAAAAGGTGGGGAACGGAAAGAATAATATTTACTTTGTATGCGCAGCGGTCTAGAGCATTACCCACGTGAGCATACAAATATTGAGGTAGAAGAATAATGGAGAGTTAAGAGGAAATACTGAAGATAAATGAATACATTTGGAAGAAACGGTTTTAAGATACATTACGATGTATGCATACTATCGATCACTTTCGTGAAGAAAACCATACGAAAATGATTGTCCGCGATATTGTGTGAAAGTGTTATCAGAGTACGAAATGTGTCCTTTGATTTTCTCCACGTAACACTTACTAGAACAACAGTTTGACTAAAATCGCATTTCTTCTACAAACAAACAGTATTATTTTAATAAATAAAGAACTGTTCCTACAGTCGGAACCAAAGCGCTCAATTTTCGAAAATAGTACATACGAAATATATTATATATATATATATATATATATATATATATATATATATATATGAACAGAATTTATTCATTTTTTCGATTCCAGGACTCGGCAATAAGAGATTTTCTGTAGAAAATTCGCAGTTTTCCGGCGCACCATTACAATACTTCCTCTTCTTATTAAGGACGAAAAAGTACAAAAGAAATATGAATATTTTCCATATGCCATTACAAAAAGTGTTTTTGCGATTACTCTTATTTGTGTAGTTCCCTTTTGTAATTTCGTTGTATAAATTGAAAAATCCGAAAAAGCAGTCAGTAGATACACAAAACTATCTAATGCAGATTGGCGTGAGTCTTTTCACGAATGGAGACGGAACTGCATCCTAGTGGTGAACAACGAAACTTCACGCGTTGATACTAGCGCTTGCTCCCAGGCATCGCTGCTAAGAGTTGCAGTATCCACCGCAAGGAGCGCCTAACTCGCAATACTATACGGCGGGACACGTGAAGTGATTGAACGGTATGACAGCACACAGTATAGTTTTAAAGGAAAATAGAACAAGTGCGACACATTTGTTTTCTTTGGTATAGACAAAAACGCACACATACTTCTCCACTACTTCATCACACATTATTAGATATAGATTTCAATAATAATGCTTGAAATATACAAGATACATAACCTAAGGTTAACCAGAAAAGGTACCTCAGAAAAATTTCTTAGAAAAACAAAGACATAGTTTCAGATACTACTCGTTCTGAGCTAATTAAGAAGGATGAAAGTTGGGTCTTTAGAATCTAAATTAAACACGCGGAATAATATTTACACATTTACTGATATTGAAGAAACAAGTGGCCGGAAAAGATGAAATACAGCAATGGCTAGAGGTGCAACGAAATTGGCACAGACCTTTTCGCACAATTAATAGTTAGTTTCCTTTTTTCTTTAGTGTAAGTTAGCTTTTCCGGTATTGCCCCAACCTCTGCCCAGGTGCTAGCTATCAGCGGCTAAAAGACATTTTTTCATATTTTCCCAATATTCGGTTCCTAATGGTTGAATTAAATGATGAATTTAAGAATATTAAAGAATAGTAAAACCAGTTACTATATGTAAATTTTCATTGAAAATAGTGTAGCCGTAGTTGAGAAAATGTTGTTTTAGGTTTTTTGAACACCCACAATTTTGAGCTCATTTTCACAGCAATTTTTCCGTTTTCACGGAACTTCGAAGGAAATAATACGGATCACTTGAACCCACAAATGCAATAAAACATAAAGAACGCAAGTAATGTAAATATTAACGACGTGAGTGATGTATCAAAATTATATTTGTATAAATCTGAAATATCAAAAGAAGAAATTAAAACTGGGTTTGTGCCATGTTATTTAGTGCATTCAGCACTATCCGTACAAAACGTTTAATGGAAAAAATTGGAGCCGCTTTTAAGTACCCCACAAATAAAAGATCCTTTTTCAAAATCGCAAGGTTTTGAGGCGGTCCAGATCAGTCGAGGGATATTCATTTTGGAAAAAATTCTTACGAATAGTTTACGCGCTAGAGTTCATCACAAAGGCGGACAGACGGGTGTTTTGAAGAACGTTCGACGTATTAACAGTATTTACATTAAAAAGTAGAATTCGATTTTCTGCATGAATTTCTCTATATTCCGCATATACGTACTTATACGAGAACATAAAAACGAGAAGAATCCAACGTTATAAAGGTCCTACTGAATTTTATTTAAAACTTTATAATATCTTATGTACCACCGAATATGTAAAATGTATCATGGTATTTTATTATGAATTACTTCCAATTTTCGAAGATTAGTTTTAGCAATACCTCCTCATATCAGTCGTGCATTATGTCAATGAAAGTCGAATTACACATCGTTTAAGAATAATAAATCTGATTAAAGGAAACGATTTAGAATTTTGTTTATGAATGAATACATTTCTCATAGTTGAATGCCTTATTATCTTTGTTATGTGGCATTATCAAGTCAATTTTGTGCGTACATGAAGTTCGAGATTTAAAAGGGGTATTATTGAACAAGCCATTTTAACTGTTCGGTTTTTGGCAAATGATAGAAGGTATTCGTGATGTATTTTGTCACGAGATTTTTCTTAACTTACTTAATTTATCAATTACAAAACAAATTAAGAGCATTGATGTCATATTGGAGATTGTCTCATTCTAAACGAAGGTATTAACAAGAAATAAATATCATCTGCAAACTAAGTGCTACAAAAGTAACACAGTTTCAAGGAATTGTAATATTTTTTAACTTAAATTTAGAAAAGTTCTTAGAAGTGGTTCACGACACATTTTGGATGCTAGTTGGTGAGCATATGTTTGTGAACTTGGAATTATGATTTTGTGAATGAAATGTTATCCAAATATGAAATTTGAAACTGATTCCTTGTATTAAACCTTTCAAATAATACAGTTGATATTTTTGTTGGAAATCTGTGAAATGGTTTATTATCGGAAGGATTAAGAAGAGAGAATGTTATTGTGCAAAACTGTTTTTTCCTCTATACGTGGATATAAAGCTCAGATTCGTAGCCAAGTTTGTAGATCGTAAGTCGGCGGATACGGCATTTGGGATCACTGCTCAAGAGACAAAATATGTGGGAACAGAGCGAGAAGGGTGGTGTGTGCCACACTTGTGCTTCCAAATCGCTTAATGAGTAGCACACTCACCCATCGATGTACAGCACGTGGGAAGTAGACGTCAGAACACTCACCTGGAACATAAGAACGATTATAAAAAAAGAGTAAAAACGGATGTGAAACAAATTGTTCATAGCAAGCTCTCTACAAGGAATTTACGTATGATACTAATAGATTCCTCACATACAAGTCACAGGGCCGTTTTAACAGCTTTGGGGTAGGTTAATTTGGCCCCATCCCTTTTCTTACTTTCACTGATCTCCCCATTCCCCAATTTAAAGGCTAGTTTTGTAAAAAAAAACTAAACTTCGCATCACTGAGTAACATTCTCGCATCCACCAGCAACGTACCGTGTTATAAATATTATCCAATAATGCGCGACATATCATTCCTTCATGCCAAGTTTTAGCATATGGTTTAACCATACATAACTTTTTTTAGAATTTTTATTTTACTTTTTAAAATTTAGTATTAAATATTTTTTGGCACTATCGGTGGCTCTTGAACACTAGGAGCCTTAGGCCTGGGCCCTTCGGGCCCATGTGTTAACAGTAAATAATTATCAGTAAATTATAATCAGTAATTATTAATAATTATCAGTAAATAATAATCTATTTATTTATTTATTTTACGTCAAAAACAGTCAAAAACTGTGTGTGACGTGCTTTGGGGAGAAGTGAATTCTGAGCACGTTTTCAAAATTCTGGGATCACTACTCTAAGCCATATACTACTTGAATTTTGAATACAGAAAGAAAATGAGCGGTTTTTGCAGGGATTGTTAACAAAATATTCGCTCCAATGTAATAAAATCTATATACAAGTATTTTTATTCTATTAATAAGTACTTTTTTTCAGTAATGAATTTGGGCTCTTATCCCTGATTATGTCCTTCGTCAAGGAATAATACCTTCTGCAACGACATCATGGAGAACGATAATTTGAATAACTGTATTTCCTACTGAATTCTAGAAGACGTACACAGATAATGAAGTTACATTTATGTCCAGAAGCAAAACATTCAAGTGAAATGCCACTTTAACAAATTACGTTGCAACGAAACAAACTAAATTTCACTTTGCTGTATACATCCATCCATTCATAAGGAACACCCAAGGTCTTGTGTTACGTTGTGGAAACTAGGTAAGTCGCGTAGCAGAGATGCTTTCCTCCTTTGACAAAAAGCCCATGATAATAATGTAACATCCGTGTCAATGTAGTAAGTAGCAACCACAGCAATTTCTCGTGGATCATCGCGCATTAGACAGAATAGTAATTTCCTCTGGAAAATATATATGAAATATCAACACTGTGAAAAATGAAATATCACAGCCACAAGACACGTTAATATTTCAGTGATTGCGAACGTGCTTGGGATTTTAACGTAATAATTTAAACGTGACAGGAAACACAACATAAATATTAATATATGGTTAATGTATATACAGAGACGTGAAAACATTTCTGCAATGTACCTAGATCCATTTTGGCTAAGATCGTATCACAAGCATGGTCGTATTTATGAATGGACCTACTCAACTTCAATGGAATGCAATGGTCTTCAAAAGAACTATAGATGAAATCCACTTGGTGCTCAATGTAAGAAGATGATTATACACTTACTATCAGGTCATTATCACATCATCAAATATTGCAACAACCTGCGCATTTTCATACTTTTTTTTCAATAAATGATTCAGGGATTTCCCCCAATCCAGTTTTGTGAACGAACGTTGGGTCGAGGTCACGCGCGCAAATCTTGTCAATTCTACGGAGCGCCGAAAGTATTTTGGGACTTACCAAAATGCATGAGATCGTGATCCACAAGTCTAAAGACTGATTTAAAACTGACCTTGTAATACGAAGTTTGGACATGAACATAGCACTGCAAAGTCCATTTGTCCCAGAGCTCGTTTTACTCAAATTTCAAGCCAACGACCCATACAAGAAGGAAATGAGATAATTGAATTGAATTTGCCTTATTTTACGTGGCGATACTCAGGCCATGAGGCCTGCTCTTCCGTTTGACCACGCAAATTTCGTCAGATAATCGGAAAAGAGTGAAGATTCATATAATAATTTGTATAAATCATTGCAAGCTTCTATACACATATTTATACTCAACTTTACATTTCAATTTTTCACTCCGTTCATTCAGATAAAAATAATAAAGAAAGTTTATCTTTGCTATAACATACTCCTTAATGTATTAATTAAAGTATGCTGCACGAGGAATTTGGCAAGCTTAAGCCCCAGAGATTACTATAAGTTCTAAGTTTTTTACTCACAATAAAATACCTATAGAGTAAATTCCACAGAAAAGACATTTGGGGCTCGACCGCGAGACAAACCCTATTCCGAAGTCCAAATCCAAACAGAGGAGTAAAAACTTGTACCCGAGGATGAGTAATGTCTTAAGGTCCATATGCTTGTTTCTCTTTAAGAGCATCGATTCCTCGCCTTCAGTTCGCGGTGCTGTTCGGCGCTGCTCCAACGCACTGGTTGCCATGGTGACCGTCGTCGCGTGGCCACCGCCGTCCCCCCCCTCTTCCTCACCCACGGGTCCATCTCCAACATCGCCGCCAGGGCTCGGTTTTGCTCCGCCCGAAACTCGCCCACGCTCGCACGGCGGCGGAATTAATTTCCGAAACCAACCAACCACCATCGCAATTGCCTGCTCGAGGGTCGCGATAAAATCTCAGTTGACTGAACATAATTATACTAACAACCCTTTCCCGTTTAGCAATTTGAGATTTTGATAGACCGTTGAGTAACATGTAAATGGGTACTGACAGCGTTTTACAGGCAGATATTTTTAATACATCGGATATGTTACATTAATTATTACAAAAGTGATTAAAGATCAGTGAAAACGTTTATCAATTGTATTAATTCTTTAACATTTTGTAATCTTATAGCACAATTAACACAATAATCTGAAGCTCTCCGAGTTTCCAGAAAAGGTTGAGTGTATTTAATTTGAAAATAAACTAGTAAATAATTATTTAGTGTTAAATATTTGGGCAAGTCAACTGAAACAACGTTCCACAGCAAGTGCAGGGAGGGGAAGAGGTAGGGGGTTAAAACTCTCCCAGCCTGAGGCTCAGGTCAACGAAGTAAAGAGAGACCTCACACTTTTGCCTTTTGATAGTTAAAAATTAAGTGGACTAATTTTAGAGTTTATCAACATCATATGTACATAGGCAAGTAACACCGTAAAGCTGTTCTTATATACCTTTGAACGGATTATTTTATTTCACGTTCTGTCCTGGGCAACCTTCTGGAGGTCTCCGAATCTCTTTCCTCTTCAATACTGTTGGCAAAGACGGCCAAATGAATTCAAATTTGGCGCCGTACTTGAAATACAATCAATTAAAACTACTCTTTGGGTTGAATTAACAGCAAAGGGTGTACATTTCCAACGTCCCGCCGTAGAGATAGTTAATTTTTCTCTCAAAACCGCCGGCTACCTTCCAAAGAGAGAAGAAATTCATTTCGCGAGTTTCAACTGCTGAACTGCTTCCAAAGATGACCACGTGAGCGCACCACGGACCAGACCCAAAGACGTGTACAAAAGCAGTTCTTTGATGACAACTTCTCAGACTTCAACTCTTTTCTTCTTAAGAAGCGACAAAGCCACGTTTGAAAATCAGGGAAGCCGAGCAGTTTCATGACAACTCGCCCGAAAGTGTAAAAAGTTGGTATGGCACGCGTATGTATCGAGTGCACTGACAGTCAATTCAGTTGCGTTAGGTTGGTGTTGCGACTCGAGATCTGTATGATTCGTGAAAACAGCATGGTTGGTACGTAAACTTAGTGCACACGCACGAATTCCGAGAGAAAATCAGAAGGAAAACGATTTAGTTTTCGTCCAGTCAGTAATACTGACAACTTCTTTAATACTTAATGATCCTTACGCCACGAAAAGTTAACAGTCTGGGCATTCCTCATTTTCAGAGTCTGCCCTCGTGACAAGAGTGAACGAAAAGACGATAAGCAGTTCCTTGGCACAATCTCTTCAAAAAGCTCTCCCAATATTTCGCAGCCTCAACAGACCTTCCTCTTCTCCTTACTCCTTGCAACTATTTCCTTTTTCAATGACGTACAAGAGTATGAATAAGTTCAAATAATTAGTTTATTTAAATTACAAATAACCGGTAGGTAATTTTTAATGTTTGAAAAGAACATTTCAAGGTTCTTTTCCGTTATACGTATACCAGTTCACTAGGCGAGAGATTCAGTTCCTTTGACACACGAAATTTCGTTCATCTTAAAGGAATCGGTTCCCTACAATGTAAACGTGGAACAGATGAACGTTGTGATACATGTCAACATTTACGCGGTACATTTAAACATTAGTGTTACATAACATTTCAATTTGAAGATAATTTATTTTGAAAAATTTTAATAAACAAATAGACATTTAGAAAAATAATCAGCTATTGCTTAGCATTAAATATTTTTGCGATGTGTTGTAGAAATCGTTCATCTCGGTAGACAATACACAAATTTAAAAGATTTACAATGCAAAAAAAAAAAAAAAAAAAAAAAAACACAATTCCACCTTTCACTTAACATTTGCTTATACACCAATTACGCAAACAACACGAGAACTTCAACTAAAAAAAATTCACCATGCAAGCATAGAAAAATGACGTAAATAAATCAAAGTATGTAATATTACAATAAAGTGTGTAGTATTCCTTTTTCCTTGAAGAAATAAATTGCCTCTTCCTACGTTTTGAACTTTCTCAGAAAATTGAAGGAAACTCATATTGGCTCTTCGTAATAAGAAATTACAATTATTCAATTGTTTCATAAAGAAATCAAACGTTTCATGATACATTTTTCTCATTGTGTCGGCGTGAAGTTGCGTGTTCTTTTGTTGTGGAATTTGTGTGTTTTTCCGCCCCGTAAGTCTTTTAAATTGGTTTGAATTGTCTACCGAGATGAACAATTCCTACAATACATTGCAAAAATATATAGCGCAAATCAATAGGTGAGTTACTTTTTGTCTATCTATTTACTACATCGTTTAAAAAAAATATCTTCACAGTGAGAGTTTTATAAAACAGCGTGAGCGCCGGAGCGAGAGTAGAGGCGCAAACCAGGTCTCGAGAGCGAATTTAGCACGTTGGATCCGTCAGGTAGCGACGTGCGTTAGCACGTCTGGGACCACTTGATGTCAAAATGCGTTGCTTATAAAATTAGATATCTAGCGTAAAAATACGAATAATCACTTCACTAGATCAAAGGAAGTGTGTCCACCGTAAATATCCGTTTTACCAACCAGTAATATAAAATTAGTCGTATTGTAGGTTTGCGGGGGGTTTCGGAGCGGCAGTAGCCAATAGAGGACTAATAAATTAGTAGTATAGTAATAGAATTACTATTAAATTGTAATAATACTATGTGTTTTGAGTACAACTTACGTTTAAATGTTGCGCGTGAATGTTGATTGGTATCACAACGTTCATCTGTTCACAATGCAGTGAATCGATTCCTTTACGGTGAACAAAATTTCTCGTGTCAAAGGAACTGAATCTCTCGCATAGTGAACTGGTATACGTATAACGGAAAAGGTCCCATTTCAAAATTAATATAAGGAATATTTCCCATAAAAAATAAGCATAGAACATAAAAGTATCTGGAGTTCATTTGTACTCCTTTGGCACTCGACGTATGCCTAAATACTTGGCCCTCAAAAGGTTAAGTAATTAGTAATCAGTTGCCACATAATTTGCAATATGAATCACATTGAACTATAATTTATGGTAATTAGAAAATGAGGATTTTAGTATTGGAATATTTGAAACACCATAGCGTTTCCCGAAGTACTTCTTTTCCTTCAAGTTAAAATGCTGGGGGCTCAACGACCACTACTTATCATTCAAGAATGAATCTTTATTTCATCTCATTGATGTATATTCACACAGGGCGCATTTTTTGAACCGCCAGTGGTTTTTATTAATTTCTGCTAATAGAGAAATACGTCTGACGGGAGACATATGGGATACTTGTTTCTAAACCTGGTCTTCCATAAACTAATTTTGAAGTTAGAACAGATTTTTCATCTGTACAAGTAGTGTATGAAGGCATGTAGAGTCCAGAAGGCCTAGAATCTACTTGTGCTCAAAGGTAGTTCCTTTAGAGGAAAAGGAAGGCAAGGTTCGCTTATTAAACGGAAAATCGTAAAACATTTAGGATAAGTCTAGTTAATTTTGATTTTTAAGTTACACATTTTACTCCAAACTTCTCGAATTGCCTCCGAACATGTGATTTGTTATATAATATGTATTTCGAAACCGTTATGTAAATGAAAGATGTTACATTACGTCATCTGCATACGAAATTGTTGTATGAGAAAAGGATAAAGGGAAATCATCTAGATAAATAGTAAAAAAGGACAGGGGATTCGGGAGGTATTTGGGGTGTCCCGGACATGATTCATTGACGAGACGTTTGATATCTGACTACTCTTACAATAAAATTTGGGTTATCAGGAAATTTTGTTACGTAGTTCAAAAGTAAATTGCATACACCATATTGTAACCATATTGTGAAGCATGTATACCAAATTGTGATGTGTAATGCATTGAATCAAACATGGCCAATGTTCTAAGTAATTTTGACCGGGAGCGGTAGTTCAGTGCATCAACTGATGTCACTGCAGCGCCTCTGACCGGAAGGTCCTGGGTTCGAGTCTTGACGGCGGTAGGATTTTCGACACTAGCTTTTCAGCTAGGTCGAATTCAGTCGCTGTCTGGAGAAGAATTCTAACGGCTGGCTGCTCTGATCGTGGTTTCTCCGATCAACACCAGGCGAATGCCGGAGCAGTACCCTACCAAACGGCCCACGGACCGCTCGCAAACTGTCCTTCCTCTTCCTTGTTCTATCCTCTCCTCTTACACACACACCTTACACTAACATCCCCTACACTACTACATATTCCGGAAGACCGGTCGGGAGTTTAGTGCTTGTCCCGGCCGGGGCGGTGCCCCGCTGGTAGGAGAGTCCTGGTTAGCGGAAACCCCACTAGCCGAAGGTAGGTCGGCGCCGGATCTCGCCATCCAGTGGGGGAAGATCACCGCCATCTCCCGAAAAAACATGCACTACACTCACGGGACTAATGACCATAGCAGTTGATGCGTCCGGAAACACGAAAAAAATAATCAATCAATCTTTGTACTTTTCGCGTTCCCATGTATTTTTGTTCAGGTTATAAACAATAATCTAGCTTTAAACATCACCGTCCGCCCCACACACCCTTATCCTTTCGCGTCCCCTCATGGACGCGCTCCGCCAGCTACGGTCTGTCCACCTCGTCCGACCACCAGGTCCTTAAGTTTGCACAACAAAGATTTTTTTAAAAATTGAAATTGAACTCAAAATTTGTCGCGTTTTATTCCTAATTTGTGATGCAAAAAAGTGTTGTGTCACTCTTCATCTGACCCCCCTATACAGATTCGGCTAACTCGACATCAAGTACCCACCACAATTTCAAGAAAACAAAGAAATTACAGAGATAAAGAAAAAATAACTACATGGGAATTTGTCGCTTTTTTAATGCTTAATAGTTCCCAAAAAATATGTATTGTTGCTTTTCAACTAATACTGGAAATGCGAAATTTTGCCAAATTTGTATCAGGAAAACCGACGATTACAAGAAAACCATAAATTTCAGAGATAAATAAAAAATAACTGCGTAGGAATTTGTCGCTTTTTGTTGATAAATTGTTTGCAAACAAGAAATGTTCTTGCTCTTTAAATAACGGAAATGCAATTTTCTTCTAAAACTTGCAATTTTCCGCCACTCTCCTACATGCACACCCCCTAGCAACATTTTAAGTTCGTGAACCTTTTTTTTGGGGGGGGGGGTCGGCTCCCTAAAAATGTTGGAGCAAAATTCGAGAGCAATCCCTGAAATGGTTCAAAAGATATTAGGGGACGAACACCCAGAT
This sequence comes from Teleogryllus oceanicus, assembly GCA_964035755.1. NCBI lineage: Eukaryota > Metazoa > Arthropoda > Insecta > Orthoptera > Gryllidae > Teleogryllus > Teleogryllus oceanicus. The sequence goes on from CAXIVR010000004.1 coordinate 57,030,601, forward strand.
ACACAAATCCACGTACATCTATTTTTATACTGGGAGTCCCACCTGGGCCACTCCCATAGCTTGTAACGCTCTCGAAATGCAGTTTTCACTCAACAATTCGTAGTCATGGGGAAAGTAATACGCTATAGAGATATTGTTTGTACTATATCTGGGATTCGAGAAATTTAATCATATTTCACGATTTAGAAGTAACTATATATTGTTCTCACTAGCTATGGACAGCTCATAAAAAGTGGAAAATTATCATTTGTTAATGTTTTGATCGTTTTTTAGTGTAAAATTATACTGTCTGACATCTGATTCCAAATTAAATGGACAATATTTCTTTCAGTTGTCTTCGCAACCAATGGCGGATTTATGTAATTTGCCGCCCTATACAAATTGATTTTGACGTCCCACCCCCGATTAATTTAATGAATTTTGATTTTAATGTTACAAGGCAGAAATTATATTTATAATAATAAAAATTTTTAATTGTTGAACTTTCTGGTTTCAAATTTGTCGTATCTATTTGAAGTAAAATAAATTTTTCAATAATAAAATGAAAAGTGAAATTCATTTACATTCGCCCAATGTCAATCTTAGAAGTTTTAGACATGCTTCACAACCCAAAAAGATTTTGCAGTCCAAGTTTGAAATAGATGCCAAAGGCGAAATCAACATTCATCAATTCAAACTCAATATTAACAATCAGAATGCGAGATTTATTCCATTGATTCATCTAAATTGAACTTGTCTTCCACTGATTGAAAATCCAAAGAGTCTACCACTGAAAAGATAATAGATATAAAGATATAAACATGATCGTATAAGGAAAACAATGGTCGTTTTCAAACTTAACAAGAATCGGGCTCAATGTCAAGTTGCTGTAGGTATAATCCAGCATTTTAAAACATTTCAAGTACAAGCGAAGGGAATGAACTGTTGAAGATTTTTAATAATTCTCGATATAATTCATCAGATCGTAAATAGGTTGAAATTTTGTGCTATTATTTGCTGTAACTCAACTATTCACTTTACTCTTTAAATAAAATGCCCTCGTCAATGAAACTTTACAAAAATAAAATAAGACATAGATCAATATAAGATGAAATAAAAATATGTACATAAATTATTTACACATATGCTCTATGTATCTCCCACCGACAGCAATGCACATCTATAGTCGTGTGTGCAAGAACTGAGGAACTGACATCATTGCTTTTGGAGCACTAAATCAATGCTTTCGAACTTCAGTGGAATAAAAGTCCAATCAATGTAAAAAAGATCTCATTCTGATCATTAATACTAATGTTTGTTCCCGTGTCCTTCGTGCCAAGACTGTAATTACGCTTGTGTACCTCACCGTCGCCCTCTCAGCCTCCCTCATCTTAACAGTCTCGGGACCGAGAAAGCAAGCTTCCCCAAAGGCAATGGGTACTAAATTAAATTTCTTAATAGTGTTTGCCGTATGATTCAGCTTTATAACGAGAAAACTGTATTTCGACATCGTGAAACGTTTAGAAATTATGAGGGTGTGACGTCGTGGGAACATAACAACAATTACAGACACGAGCTTCAGATATTTACATATTTATTAATACGTATTTACCAAAAAATAGTTTGATCCGTTATGTACAGCTCTGATAGACCCTATACCCCGATCGCAGGAGCGATTCTTAAAATATACAAATCTGCTTGACTCGTGGCCCTCGCCACTCCTCAGTGAGCTTACGCGCACAGCGTAGAGCCCCGGTGATCGCAGTCACCCGTGGAAAAAATGCTCCACAGCGCCGTCCCAACACATGAGTTGCCCTAGTTCGTCTCCGCACCGCCCTGGGCGCGAGTTTTGTGCGTTCGCACAAGGTTTTCACTCAGCTCAAAAATCCATCCCCGCGCTTTGCGTTCTCGCTTATATACTTGAGCACGTGACAGGCAACGTCATCTTGCTTTCGCGCGGCACTTCATGCCACGTGACTGTCGCGCCGCCATGCATTTTGGGCATCGTTTCCCATGGATTCGTGGAAGTTCCCAAAATACATCGGGGTGCCTCCTCCCGTAGCTACCGTCTATGCATTCTACTTCCTTTCTCTACCCAGTATTCTCTGGCACCCTAATCCTGTGACGCGGTGCCTGCAAGGCGCCGGTCTTCCTGCTTGTTAATACGATACGTTACAAGGGGTTGGCCCACAATTGATGGAACACCCGGTACATTTATACTATTATGGTTCAAAATTTGATCAATTATTTCGAATCTTTGAAATCACGTCTTCGAATAATTGAACACAAATAATTGAAAAGGCGCCTTAACCACGAAAACTGAAATTTGAGTAGATTTAGTAGTTTTCAGAGACGAACAAAAGTTTCTTCGAAATATGACCGCTAAAGATGGTTCAGAGTATCAACTGATATCTCTGCAGTAAGTTCATCTCCCCGGGAACGTTGCAATTTTACCTTCATTCTTTGAGTGCAAGAACCAGACAATAGCTGGATTTATCCACTCCAACAAAACCTAAGTGGATGAAAAATGAAGAGCAATAGGAAAGATATACACGAAAAAGGAAAATGACAACGAAATATTTTACTTGAGCCAGATACGGACTAAAAACCATGTATTTCTATTCATGTAAGACAGGATGTCATAAAATGTACACTACGTACCACGAAATTAAAGAAAAGAAAGGTTCAAAAGAATTTGTATCACATCTTAAACAATATATTGCGACGGCACACGTCCTCGTATTTCGCGACGCGCCGTGCATTCACCAACTGATGAAGGGTCAGGGCGGCTATACCCCACGAGATCTTATTCTAGCGTGGGTGTCACCAGCCACATGCGACGTCTTCTCCGCCGCTCTGTCGCCGGGCCCTACCAGTTGTTTATTCAAATTGAAAGTATTTCTTTCCCAGGAAACCCTGCTTGGAATATGACTGAGGAAACTCACCACATTAACAAAAGCGCTACAAGGCTTTAGAAACTTCATTATAAAAACTCGATGAACAAAATTGACAAAACTTTAAAACAAACCCTCTGCGTGATTTCACAATATAGCACAAGCAATCATTAGGTTCCTAATGTAAAATCTCAAAAAGTACTGCCGATTTTATTGTTAATAATTCTGCGATCACAATATAATGTCTGACGCTACTGATTACAAATTTCATTAAACCATAATACAATGCACTCACCCATACGCAACCAGCTGGCGCGGAAATAATCGTACTATTGGCCATCCCAACTTTCTAATTACACTTTCTACCACCTTACATTATGTATCCTAGTTTCTTTATATGAATTTTTATCAAATAACAAGGCAGATTAGTGATGCCTTCACCCACAAAATGAAATTTAACACAATCCCAAATGCAAATTTTACAAGAGGGCATCGGATTACTTATACAGAAAAGCAAATTCTCTAAGAATTCTGTGGATTTACGGGTACTCACTATCGTCCCACGGCTCTCGGCGGCGTGTACCTTGGGCTTCAGCTTTTGCCGCAAGCGGCGAGCCCGCAGGGTTGAATCGGGGTGGATGACATCGTCGGGTCCGCTCTGGGATTGAAGGCAGCAGTTTGCCTCGCTCGCACGGAAGCGGTGTTGCTGGCGGCGACCTTGGGCGGCTGGCAGCGTCTTCCCGGCGAAGCTCTCCTCGCGATGATCCAAACCTCCTTCCCCCTTCTCGGTTGCGTGCGGCGTCGAGGTTTACTCACGCCCCAAAATGTCCGTGAGAAATTTATAAACTTAATTCACTTATTCTTTGCTACACGTTCTAGTAGATGGCTCTTCCTGGCGGCGTTCGGCTCGGATTGGCGATTTTACATTTTTTTTATGGTGCAGCTCACGTTTACGTAATTGTAGATGAAACGATGTTGTGAGTTTTTACTCCGCTCTAACTCGAGCCTACTGAATTTACTAGTCAGTGTCAGGTCGGCCTTTGTGCGAAATTACCTTTTAACTTTTCGTAGCTCGCGCACATCACTTAACTGAACTGCTTCGGGAAAAACTAATTATTCCACGAATACAAAGTTCATTTCCGCCCTTAAATCTCATAGCCAAATACTTTCGCCTTGCCCCCACGACGAATTTTAAGAAGAAATCAATCGACTTGCCCCTGCGACGGTTTTCAGAAGAATGTTCGCTTGCACCACCTGCCGAGGTGATGATTTTCGGACACCTCGCATGACCGATGTCGGCCAATGGCAGTTTTAGGTCTTATCGGCCTTCTCCTCATTTGCTGACATCTTTTTGGTCGCAGGTTTACACACACCCGCTTTTAAATGTTGTGATGGCGACACTGGGGTTGTAGCCATCTCTCAATTGACCCATGAGAGAAATGGATCAAGTCCGTTTCGTCTCAATATACATACATCAAAACTGTGACTGCTGACAAGTGCAAAGCGACTGCTGTGCAGTGCAAAACAAGAATATCTTGATGGTCCAATTTTTAAGCCCATTTACTGCATCAGGAAAATTTCTTCAAATCCATCAGCACTTCTCTAAACATGGACATTCATTTATTCTCTGTGATCAGACCTTCGCTTAACTCGAGAAAATCAAACGGAAAAGGATGTCTTTGACCCGAAAGAATGATAGGATATGGTAGCATTAGCTTGTGGGGAATTTTCAATTGTTAGAGTGAACCAGAATGTGCTATTAAATTACAAATGTTACCTACAGCCATTCTTCAAGAATGCAACTGAGTCTTTAAGAATTAGCAGATATCGAAACTTCGTTTGTGAAGGAAGATATATGTCTGTTCCTACTGAGTATATTGGTATCAGTAGCAAGTTTTGTCTTTTTGTAGCACAACAGCTCCGTCAGTTGCATGCACCCAAGGCGAACACTGACGCACTTCCATTGAATTCTAAAAAGTACAATGATGTGAAGTACCTGTCGCCAAAAGTACATTTCGCCCACGCACATTGACATTACACCAATCTACTCTCTACAGACGACAAAAATATAAAAGAGGAATCTGAAAAAGACACTGACGTGTCGTACAATAACTAACATTTCTTTTGTGTATAAAATTAATATGTTCAAAAAAGTTAAATATAGTTAATATGTCGCCTATTACAACTTTTAAGTTATTATTTGTAAGTATTTTTCAAACAAAAAACTTAGAAATAAATCATACATTATTATTCTTACTTGAAACCTATTTACATTTGAAGCGCTAAAAATAACTCAAATTTGGCGCCTAACTTCAAATAAAACAAATACAACCTCTCTTTGGCATAAATTAATCAGCTAAGAGTGTGTATTTCAAACGTGGCGCCTAAACGATTTTCCCCCCAAACACCGCGAACTTCATTACAGAGAAAAAGAAAGCAAAAGTCCTAAGAATACTTTCGCTTAGAAATGCTTCCGACGTGGGTATTAGAGCGCAGCACTTCCCGCGCCGACGCAATGAAACGACAGTGTTGATGTTCGGATCTAGTTCTAATTACGCTCGTACCACGTATTGTTACAAATGATCAACCGGACCAGCTGTGTAGCGGACAGTGTTGCTAGACGTACCTGGATCCTGGTATTCTTTTACCAGAATATTAATGAAAATATCATATACCAGGATAAAGACAACGTTTAAATACCAGGATTTTAGGTCTACAATAATCGACAATGTACGATTTAATAAGATTCGTGTATATTTTTATGCAATAATTTAAAACTAACACCAATATCAAAAATATAACTAAAAAACATTGAGGGTGACATGGATGGTCTTTTTCTGGCACATGCTGTAGTGGAAAAGGTTAGAAAGTCTCAGCCTTCCATTTAGTTTATTAGTATAAAATGAAACGTTAACGAGTAAAGTGTAACGAACTTCGTATGCCCGTTTAAAACATAATAGTTATAATATGAATAATTTCAGAATTTCAGTTATTACTGGTATCAGGAGTTTTGGTGAAAGTACCAGGATATTTGAAGATTGGTACTGGGATATACATTTAATCTTCTGGAAATGCTGCTTTCCACATAGACCCATCTTGGTTTATCGATATAAAATGAATCAATATCGAGCTACGTTTGACGAACTTCCTGTGCGCGTTTAAAACATAATGAAGTGAATGGAATGAAAATATTAACAATTTCAGAATTTAAATAGTCATTGGCATCAGGAATTTTAGTGAAAGTACCAAGATTTTTGAAGATTGGTACTGGGATATACATTTGCTCGTCTGGCAACGCTGGTAGTGGATCGCATCGTATATGAAGCGAAGATATGTTGCATACATAGACGCTGTTGGTGTTTTTTAAACGTTAAATTAATAAAATGCCGTCGGCGTCGTAAATATTGAACCCGTGGGCACATATAATACCGCGCTAAGTCAGCTGCTGTTTCACGCGTTAATTTGGAGAAACGGTTGAAAAATAAGGCCAAAACGATGACGAATATTATTTTCTTGAAATTCTTAATGTTGGAATCAGATTCTAACGCCGATGTATACATCGCGGGTTTTTAGAAAGTCGCCAAACAATAAATTCGAACTCTCCCGCCCTGCTGATGTTAAAAAAAAAAGTTTGATGCCATTATAGATACTTTGAGTGCAAAGAACCAGATAAATCCTACACGTACTTATCTAATTATTACATATATCCATTAAAATAATTGCATCTAAAATTCGAGTAAATGTTCACATTGTTCGCTACCTTAATCTCACAAGTAAATGAAATGAATTTCATGTTTAAAGCATGGTGGAAATAATGTTTTTCACATATCTCTGGCAAGTAAACGTTTGTTTATCTGATTCTTGCACTCAGGACTTCGACAGTCTTCGAATTTTGAAAAGTGGGGGTGCACTTTGATACAGGTCGTTAAATCGTGAGGCAATACAAAAATAAAACCTATTCGAAACGTAACTTTTTGAAACACCACACTATAGGAACTTGTGCACATTTGATGTTTCGGCCCCGAGAAAGCCTCCTGTGACAGGAAAGGCGAACAGTGCGCCAAATTATGTCACACAGTTTTTAACTGTTTTGACGTAAAATAAATAAATAAATAGCAAGTACAAAGCCGGCTTGGACCGGATAAATGTAAAATAATAATAATAATAATAATAATAATAAAATAATAATAATAATAATAATAAAACCTTTAAAAAATCGTCATCGAGCGGAATGTCTTTTAGGAGCAACGGACACGGACGAAGTGGCGCTTTTGGAAGCGCGCTCCGGGACACCATTCCTTTGGGGCTGGGGCTTTCCAGGAGCCACTTCGTCTGCGAATGACCTCTGGGAAGGGCACGCCAGCGCACGTGGCTCTCGGTTCGCCCCCCCACCTCCCTCCTTCGGCCGATTTTGGCCTCGGCTCTCGAGGGACGCATCAAGGACAGATTTCTTCCGCGCGTGGGTGGGGTGGAATGACATGAAGTATTCTGTTCTAGCAAAGTAGAATGAGCAGTAATGTTATGCAAATCCTCTGTAATTTTTTGAATTTCCTTTACTATTGTTTGGTTATATATTTATATCTAAGAGTATTTTTGTAACTTCAGTTATTAGTAATTTTATTGTTGAATGTATTCTGCTCCTCATCAGTTCGGATTTTTTCCAGAATAAGCATCTATACTGATGTCTCATCGATAAAGCCATTTTTGTAAGAACCACAATTGTTTCTTCTAAATGCTTCTAATTCTTCTAAATGCCTGATAAAAAAAAGTAACGAACTGTTGATGGTTTATTCGGTGGTCAAAATTGGATGTCGTGGTTCAGAAAATAGCATTAATTTTCAAGAAATACCAAGGTAACTGAATTACAATATTATTACGACAAAAAATAAATATTGTGCTTTAGTATAAAATGAAGAAAATGGAGTACCCAAGGAAGGAAATTTTAAACTATTTATTTATTTATTTATTTTTGTATTTATTTACATCAAAAACAGTAAAAAACTGTATATGACGTGCAATGGGAAGAAGTGAATACTGTGCACGTTTTCAAAATTCTGTGATCTCCACACTAATCTACTTGAATTCTGAATACAGGAAAAAAAGTTCCGATGTAATAAAATCTATTTCCAAGGATAAATCAGCAATACATTTTGGGCTCTTATCCATCGTGTCCTTCGTGAAGTAATAATACTTTCTGCCGCGACAACATGGAAACGATAATTTGGATAACTATATTTCCCACTGAATTCTAGAAGACGTGCGCAGATAATGAAGTAACCACCACAGCATTTGCTCAATGGATCAGGAAAACTGGACGAAAAACCTGATCGAGATGGGAATGAAAAGAACAGTGAAATAACAGTAAATGCTAAGCTAAAGGGTTACACGCACATCATCGGTTTACTGTTCATACTCGATAGAGGTTCACATTCCTATTTAAAATCCCATGAAACTCAATTCTAGACAGCATGAAGTGCCCTATATTGCTCTAGTGGACCTTCTATCCCCTAAAATCTACAGATCTTTGTCATACGCAACAGATGTGTTAGATGGTAAAATATGTCTCCCGGTTTCATGTTCAGAAGACATGTTTCGATAGTCCTCTTCATACCAATTTTCGTGGAAATGATTTCCATGTTTCGATTTAGTAATATATTTCTGTAGCACCAAAAAATTGACCATGAAATTGAGGCTTATCTTAATTTGGAATTCTCGAATTGCAAGTAGTTATTCCGAAACTAATTGACAGCGTAAAAGTAACTGATGAGGTAATAATGGCTACATGATGGTTAATAATCAGATAAACATAGTCTGCTACGCAGATGAAACAGTGCTTACAGCATGCTCTGAAGAGAATCTGCAGAGATGTATAAATTCATAACGACAACAAAATTATATAATATAATATAATATAATAGTTTCAACAGAGAAAACCCAATCAATGGGGCAGCCTGTAAAATGTAATTTAGAAATAGAAAGGGAAAGACATACAGCAAGTGATGAAGTTTCAATAGCAGGGAGTGGATATCTCCAGTGATCGCCATACCTGCAAATAAACGAGGGAGTAGGCCATGAAATGTGTTCGCGTATAAGGATACTTTACAGACATAAACTGAAGAATAAATCTTTGCAATACAATGCAAGCTTCAAACGGACAGACTGACGAACCAACAGACGGCCATACCGAGAACCGGACGGTCTGACAGACAAACTCCTGTATTCATACATTAACTACTCTTGATAATTGCGCATATCGATGAATGTATCTGATCATTTAAAGTAACTATGACAAACTGGTGAATGCCGGACGGACAAATGGAACACCTCTTATAAGGAATGAGTAACTTATGAGGACGAGTATTGAGAAACACGAGTGTGATAGGTCACAATTTGCGACCAGTTATTTTTCCTAAAGTTGGTTTGTTTTGGAGCGCAATATAACTTGATTTACAACAAAAGATAGGTGACCATTAAACCAATCATATACTACGAAAGAAAACCGACGCAGGTTTTGTGGCTGTGGGCGGAGGCGGGGCGATGGCAGGGCCGGGAGGGAGGGAGGGACGGCGTCCACGGGGCTGAAGGTGGGAGCGGCGGCAGCGTGCGGCCTCCAGGGCGACCGTCTAGACGCCAGCCCTTCGCAAGGTCGTTGACATCGACATGCGCATTCCGATCGTCGTGCAAGGCTCGCCGCAGGAACGCCTGGCTGCCGACGGCCATTCAGCTGATATACAGAGAATGCTTGAATCGTAATGGCACGGAATCACCGGAAGACGGATGGGAAACGGTATCAACTCAAAAAATGGATTGGTTGTAAAATGAGAACTGCAAAGGGTTGTCTAGATTGCGACACAAACTCCTGTATTCATACATTAACTACTCTTGATAAATGCGCATATGAATGTATCTGATCATTTAAAGTGACTATGACAAACTGGTGAATGCCGGAGAGTTAAAAGGTTTTAGAAATAGATTACTACAGATCTCTCTTATAAAACACATTTTGGGATACGATGAAAAAATTACAATGCTAGCGTAGCGAGTGATAGTTTTGAGAAGAGTGCTTCAAGTGATTTGAGTTGTAACCTTTGATTTCAAATTATTGAGCAGTACGTAAACATTACAGGGAATGTCATAATGAATGAAATCATGAAACTAATCATAACAAAAGAAAATTTCAAACAAGGAAAATGTGGTAAAAGACAAACATTGTGAGTTTAATTGACTTTATCTTGCAGTGCTTGACGTCGGACGAAGTTCCACAATGTCTTCGTACTAATGTGTTTTGAGGATAATTTGAGAGAATATTTTAATACAACTAGATGGTCCATAACAATCGAGAATTATCCATGATTTAGAAGCTATTTGTCGTGGTAAACTATCCTGCCCGAATGAATAAACCGAAACAGGGAACAGTCATTTGGCAATAATGAGATTTTAAAACTTTCCTTAAGTAACAAATCGTTTTCACTACAAGACATTATTTACGACGAATACTTTCATTCCAGAACTTTATCTACACACAAAAAACAAGCAATTATGCCTTCCAATCATAAAATTTGATCTTCCTCAACACAGAGGCCAAGTATTTCTGAAATCAAGTATAATGTTTTCATTGCTCTGTAACCCAAAACGCGAAACGACAGTGCGGATGTTTTATGTCGCGTTATTTCACCAAGAAGTTCCTACGCTCCCAGATTCGCCAGCCTCCCAGACAGCAACCACGAGACGGCCAGACAGCCAGCAGCTGGACCCAGGCAGCGCCACCGCCGCAGCCGCGTGTTCCTGCAGCGAGCGCCGAGCACGCGCCAGGCAATCAATATGGCGCGCCCGCGTGGTAGCCGGCTCTCGTATCCACGGGGCGAGGGCGGCATGGGCGGAAAGGACGGCGTGGGCGGAAAGGACGGCGTGGGGGGACACGATTGTGTGGACGATGAGGACAACATGGACGAGGATGACAGCGTGGGCGATGACGACACCGTGAGGGCACACGGTTCTTGGATGGAGAGGACAGAGGGAGGATAGCGTGGACAATGATGATTATAACTGGGGCGATGAGGACACCGCGCACGATGGAGTTGAGTGTTTGAGTGGTGAAGACTGAGTACAAAGAGAGTGGTACAACAACGTAAAGAGGACTATTCAGACAGAAAAGGCAATGTAACCAGTGGGGGAATGAACAGCAAACCTTGCAGTATGCTTTTGTAGACAGAAACAACGTAGCTACTTGGCAGTGTCATTTGAACAGCTTGACAGTCAAATTAGATACGACATTACGTGTTGGCAATAGGATGCACGAAGCCAGGGAGATTTTGACAAAAGCGATCATGATTCAGGAGGAGTTAACGGAGTGAGGGCACATTAGGAGGTAGACGGTGAAGAAGATAAGTGAACCCAATGGAAACGAGGTGACGACAGTCGGAGTTGATATCGTGGATCGGAGAGCGTCATGTCCCGGACGGTGGGCGAGGGCGAGAGCGAAGGTGAGGGTGAGGGCGAGGACGGGGGCAGGGGCGAGGGCGTGGGTGGCGGGGGGCGGGGGGGGGGCGGAAGGAGGGCTGTCGGCGGCGGCGTGGCCGCTGGCGCGGCGCGCTCCGCCCGGCAGCGGGCGCGCGGGCCCCGCGAGGTCCCGTCGTCGTCCCCGCGGCGCGGCGCGTGGGCTAGCGCCGCGCCGGTGAGGTTGGCAATACTCCTCAATCACCCCCCTCGATGGTCACCTGCTGCCATGCGCTCACGTAGACAACACTGAGGCAGTTGTCACATCTGGCAGATCACTTCCTCCGAAAGCAAGCCTTGAATCCGCCTGATCAGGAGTTGCACACCACGCGGTGTGTTTCAGAGGTTGGCAATACTTGACTACTGCCCAATCAAAGCACACATCTCTCACACTGTCACTTGCTTAGGTTTTACTATATTTTACGTTCACCCAGATTTTGATTCACTATGACAGTTCAGTTCATGGATGGCATTCACAAATTCAGAGGCATCATCAAATTCCATCGTCATTCCGTCAGGTGCATGCTGTCATCCTGTCAGTTACTCAATGAATACGTCTGACAGTTTCCCCTCAATGACACTCAGTCCAACACGTCACGTTTCACAGTTTAGTAATATCTACCTATTCTTTAATTAACACACATGTTTACTTATCAAGATGCACTGTTCACGAACGTGACAAGTCACACATACATTAGCAACCGAACTGCCTCTACGTCACATGACACAAACTCAACATAGACTGACACGGACGGTCGCGACATGCAGCGGAAAGGCTGCCCACAACCTTGAGATGTCTACAATCGCCAGAACACGACCACAACGCACTGTCAGCTCTTTCGTGCTGGCGGCCAGCGAGGTCGGGGGAGTGACAGCTCCGCCGACACTAGCTGTCAGGGTGAGACGTCTAGCGGATAGCACACGGAACGACAACCTCGTGCACAGCCGCGAGACACTTCGACTCGCAACTCCTTGCCACGCCGTCTTCGTTCACTTGCCATCTCGTCGCATCCATCTTCCAATTCAGGTCAAAACATAGCCACACGCGCACTTGACCTATCATTTGGTGTCCTGCGGAGGATTTTGGCAATATCCCCCCCTCTCCTCGCTGGCCAGCCCCTCCATTTCGTGTTTACTTTATCCCCTCCAAGTGCGTCATCATACGCGAGGACCAATCACACTAACGGAAACATCTGGAATCTCCTTCGTATTGATTCCGGGTCTGCTACCATTTATATAGTTCTGTTCCTTCCCGCCAGGCTGTCATTTTCGTTGGCCATCTGTTAGCCGAGTGCCCAACTACACGCCGCCGCACGTGACACTGCTCGCTCGGTGAGCTCGACTGGTGCTGCTCCCTGGGAACTCTTGGCAGAACTACAAAAGTCAATAACCGTATACAACGCCTGCCAAGAAAAAACCTTCCCGTTTACAACCCACTTGAACGAGAAACTTTTTTAAACTAAAACTAAATAAAATTTAGAATTACTTTTGACGAATAAAATAAATTTTTGAAAATCGCAATCAGTCACTTCTCAGAGATTCTCTTTTGGGTCAGTTTGTACGTCTCCACCACCCACGTTTCCGCCGCGGTTCAGTGTCGTATCTGGGGGAATGTGTCGGTTGCCTGGCAACGGGTTACAAAAATTAGGTACATACTCAGAGGGGAGTGGGCCAGGGTACACTCCATGCCAGCAGTCGCAGCCACTTCCCATCCGCACGTGCTGCGCTTCGAAACGAAATGAACTCGGTCTACTCAACAAATTTTATCACTGAATGCATAACACACACAGAATGCAGGTGGAATGTGATTATTTACTTCTCCATTGAAGTGTATGGATCAAAATAAAACACAACATTTAATAAATAGAAAATACGAAACCGTGTAAGTCAGTCGTCATGTCAGTGACAGAATACTATTTCAGGGACGTCTGTGGTGAATTACTTACACTATTATTGGTGGATAGAACTGTCAAGTTCAATGTGAACAATACAACATGTTCAAGATTTCACCGAAACAATATTGCGATACGATATATATTTTGATAAGAAATTATATTCCCAATAAGTTTATATGAAAAACAAATTCTTTTAAAGACAGTTTTTTCAAAACCGGACACGATTTCTTGCGTCCGTTCAACACAATTTAAACTGTTGTTAAATTGGTTTTATTCTATATTCATCTGCTGTAGAGAGAACTGTCTTGAAATAATTACTACCGAGTGATCGATGTTTATTCAAATGGCCCGACCACCTGATTTTGCTCAGTGCCAGCGTTATCTTTGCCCCTGCAGCTACTCTTCACTGTGAGGTCCTGGGTACGAGTCTGGACGGAGTTTGACAGCTTTTCGACACTAACTACACAGGTAGACAAATCAACCACCGTTTGGAGAAAATTTCTAGCGGGTGACTCGTCGCAGACTTTCTTCTTTTGGAACCTCGAAGAACGTAAGGAAGTAATCTCCATTTCTTTCGAAAATAGGTTCTCTTGAGTAGTTCATTCGTTTGAATTTCGCGTAGCACACTCATACAAATGTACGTGTTTTTTTGTAACACAAATATGTACTGTTTCTTTATCATTCTTATTCTAAGACATAAACGTTGCTTAAACAATGCAATAATAACATTTCTGGAGAAAATGGAAAATACTTATATTTATATCAACCTTAATCACCCCCAAGCTAGAAGTAGATTCGAACATGACAAAATAAAATAGCTTAAACAAGTATTTGATTATGAAATCCATCGATTTGATTAGAAGCTTTGATGGCGGGAAGAAATTCAAAGTCAACAGGGTTAACATGACCCTCTTTTTTGGCACAGTCGGGCAGACTTTGTATATTTATTTGTCAATTTCTTTGAAACTAGCGCGGAAGCTCCGTAAAGGTCGCCATCTCCGTGATCTCCCACGCGTCCGAAGCGGTGCTGCGAGGGGCAGAGCTTGGTGCAGATGACCTCACGCTCGTCCTCTGATCCGCAACCCAAACACAAACACGCGGGCGCTAAACCCCATCTCGGCCGCCCCGCTCGCTCCCTCTGCTACGCTATCAACGCATCTGTTAATTTAGTCTCAGCGCCGAACGCTAACTCAGATTCGTGCCGATAAAGGTCGCGACGCCTCTTGTGGTTGGTTTCTGCCGTGAAGTCAGGGCCGCATGCGACTATTTTTTTTTTTCAGGAAACAAGTATTGCAAAAGGATAACTGGAAACATCGAGTGGAGGCATCGCATTTACAATGAATTTTATCCCCAAATACATTAGTTGACTTAGCGCGTCAACCACTAACGGCTCGGCTATTAATCAATGTGCTTTATTAGAGTCAAAAAATACTCGCGGGCCCATACATAGTAAATTCAATAACGTCTAGGCATGTAACATGGTCGGACCCATTTTAATAAGGTTTCCTGACTTTCGAGAAGTTAATGAACAAATTTATTTTATTTATAGCGCTCATTTTGATTTGTTAAACTTCATACTAACTCTTTTTCAGTAAAGGCCAAAAGGAATCGTAAACCTTTATGTCCTCTCCTTTCGTAGGCCTACAGTGGCTCTGTCTTTCTCTCTATGAATGGTGATTGATGGTTCAGCGATCACAATGAGTGTATGATAATTACGATGAATAGTTTTGGATGTGATAATGTTTAAAATATGTTCGTTCTATCTATTACAACTTACGGAGAGGAATGTTGTACTACCAAAGAAAACATAAGGAAAAAGATTAAAGCTGTTGAAATGGATTTCTTGAGAAAAGCCTCCATACTTCACCATACCCCCAATGAAGAAATAAGAGAAAGAACTGCCAAGACAGTCACTATTTTCTACCATATAGAAGACCGTTAGTATGGTATGGTCGCATCGGTAGAACGGATGAGGAAACAGAAAAATATTTTTTATTTACCAGCCGGTAAGGCAGAGAAGAGAGGAAGAGAGCAATTTGGCAATTTGCCACAAGCAATTTGGGTTCGGAGAATTGAAAAAACAATAACGGAGAGGAACCTGAATGGGGAAGATGCCCAGGAAAGGTTGCTGTGGAGACTGGAAGGCGGGACGCAACAGATGCCGTAGGACCCCCGCTTGATGATATTCAGAATGATCAGATAGTGAAATAAGAAACGACCCACGGCACGACATGGATAAAACGTTAATTCCTTATACACGTTATCCAATCCACAGCGTTGGGCTCCGCGTTCCTGTCCGACACTGCAAGATTCTGCGCAACTGAGACCTTTATATATTCGCCTTCTGAATCTTCTCTATTCCGGACAACTAAATATCTATTCAGAACCTCCAAGATTGTTATTGTATAGGTGTACTTTCATTCATTAACAATTTCAAGAAATATCTTACTGATTTTTTCTATAAATCATAAAATACTCTATTACTACAAAATATTTCGAATTGAATACAGCTGCGAGGCTGAACAAACAAAAATCAATGGTCCTACACCGGCAGATACTTTCAGCGTCCTTCACGCTATCCGATGAAAACGTTTGATAAAAAAATCTGGTACCATTTTTGATCCTTCATGTAAAGTATCCTCAAACACAATATACGTTGGAAACTTCCACAACCTCGAGTTCATTCAGATTCATTCCGGAATACCAAATTTGAAGAAGACTGGCTGAACGGTTGAGGCCCGAGCGTTGACCACAGACGGTCAGACAGTCGTTTCCGCGTCAATCGATTTTTCCGTAACAAGGACCCACAAAACCTGGATTCTGACTACTCCACGTGTCAGGGGATTTGTTTTGCAGATTTAGCAACAGGATTTATCAAAAAATTCACAATGGAAAAAACTTTAAACAATCCCAAAAGAATTCGCTCTCGATATCCCAAAGGCATGTTTAAACCCCCATAATGTATTAAATATGTACATCTTCATCCCAATGTATGTACAGAGTGTCTCTAGATTTAAGAATGTATAATGTATGTAAAATTTGTGTATTGTATGTCAAATTGTTTAGTTGTAAGTATTAGAAATATAAGTATTATATCCTGTAAATTAGCTAGTAGTAAGATACAAGAGTGAGAGGTTGCATGCTCAAACGTGAATGCCGAAACGTTATGTATTACAAATAAAAATGTACAAACCCCTGAAAGGCAAAACTGCCGAACAGGAAGAAAATAAATTTAAAAAAAAAGTATTTATCAACTTTTTCGTCACCAGAGTCCGGCAATAAGAGTTCTTTTGTCGAAAATTCGCCCTTTTCCTGCGCACGATTATATAACTTTCTCTTCTTACGAAGTACTTTCATAACGACGAGAAAATATAAAGAGCAACACGAACTGTAGTCTCAACGACGACAAAAAATTCAATTCTAGCCAATTACGTTGTACTATTGGCATAAACTGACATTTCCCGTCCTGTAACCTCAATGTCCCATGGCTGGGACTCCTCTCCCAGATTGGGGCTCTGGGCAGTAGGCTAGTTTGCCTAGGAAGAAGTTTGTTACTGCATGAACGTTATTTTTCTTATTCCAAGTCCTGAAGCGAGTGGAGATATGAGTGAAAGTTTTTAATTGCTGCAGTTCCCAATTTTTGTTTCTAGACGGGTCTCAAGGGTTTTACAAACTTATAAAAACTAGCTTAGCGCGGCGCCCCCAGCGGATATTTTCATGTTAAAAAGTTTTATTTATGCTTTGCAAGTTCATATTAACACATTTTAAACTTGTTACAGTTGGCAGGCACGTTCATTTTCAGACAAAGAAAATTACATGAAAACGTATTAAAATTTTTTTTTTAAAATTGTTAATTATCGTCAATTCGATGAATTAAATCTAAATGTAAATCTTCGAGAGTACTGTAATTCACAGTGATTCCCATATGATTCGTGGCTGCACTGAAACCTGATGTAATAAATATTTATTTTATATATCTTGCTGACGATCTGCTTGCTAATTCTTTGTATCCGTATTCGATGAATGAATATTTCATTACCAAAATTTTTTATATTTACTGATATCATACAATTTTGCTCATTGCTTTCTTGGAATTTGTATAATTTCCTTCATACATCCAACAACTCTTACTTGTCTTCTCTGAAAACACATTATTGCACGAGTTTTCAATATTTTCATATATTACACGATTCAACGACAACCTGTGCGTAAACCAATTCCCCATAATACAAAAATCAAAAATAGGTTTTTTATTTCTAGAATCCTTCCAGAATATTCTGAAGGGCATCTGTTAAGAATAGGGCTAATTGATTTGCCTTTTCAAGAGGAATCGAATGAAAGCTGCTGATCACATTTGTTGGTACCGTAAGACACTCAAAACGCATTTTAGTTGGTTAAGAAATGAAGCTAGTGGTTCTACAGAATGGCACAAACTTTCTCGTACTAGTTACTAGTTTCTTGTCTCTTTATTCTGGGCTAACTTTTTTGTAATATCCCACCCTCTTCCCAACAGTTTATTTATTAACGTCTAAATTGTTTTTCACATATTTTACAATTTTTCGATCCAATAATAGTGGAATTGAAATATGAACTTAAACATATTAAAGCAGAGTACAACCTGGTTCTGTAGGCACAATTTGAATGCAAAATTTGGAATAGTTTTTGTGCAAAGGTCTTTTGATTGGCGTAGTGACCACCAAATATGACAGTTGTTGTGTCACAACATGCAGTACAAATCTTAATCCTTTAGGACTTCGATGCTTGGACACATTTGAACTTGTGGCATACAAATTTTGGGAAAATTATCAAGCAGATAATTATGCAGAACTAGTACGTAACATTATCTGAATCTAGGTTGGCACACGTCTTTAAAATAACATTTTCTGCATTACCACCTTGAATTTTTTCCCGCCAAATCTTTGCGCTGTCAGTGGTGAGCATGGTGAGAGGTTCCATAAGGAAATATCAACAATGGAATCCTGATACTAAGTAAATTAAAGTGATAGAAAGATAGGGGATTTCTGCTGTTTCTTCAAAGATCAATCGCAAAGCAATGTAAACGAAAAGAAAATGTCTCAAGATTTTTTAAAAGAGTTTAAGTATTTATTATATATTGTACATAAATGTGTATCATTTTTAAAGTTTTGGAAATATAAATTAACATAAAAGTGTGCGAAAAAAATCAATCTGTACAGTGTACTGAATAAGAATTAGACTTATTTTCATAATGCTGTAATTAAAAAAAAATGTGACGTGCTAGAATAAATCTAAATTCAGATACGCAATCAGAGCATCGATTTTAGTACTATATGGGTGAATTTTTCTCAGTAGCAGACAAAAAGTTGTTTTTTGTAGACTAGGGTAGTCAAAAGATCCAAAATGGCGTTTATGTCATAATCATGAACTTTCTTCTTAAGTGTTGCGATTCGAATCATTCAAATCTCAAAAGAATCGTAGAATTGTAGCAGGACGTAATTATCACGTGAGGTGTATAAGATTGTATCATTGTAGAAAACTCAAACAATAATGTATTTTTCTAATTTTTACTTCATTAAATGGTTTTAGAAGATCGAAACTACAGACTTTTTCTCCATCTTCCTTCTTCTTCTTCTTCTTCTTCTTCTTCTTCTTCTTATTATTATTATTATTATTATTATTATTATTATTATTATTGTAGAAAGATGGATCTATATAAAACAGGATCAACAGGAATAATTCAACCGTTCTTATATTATTATTATTATTATTATATTTAAAAATAAAAAATCTTTCTCAAAAGATTGGATTGGAGGACGCCCTTCCTAGCGGCCTCTAAATATTAGAAACGTATTATTATTTATTTCAGAACAAAACTACATACATTGTGTATTACACGGAAGCACTACGACTACGCTCTCAAATAGAATTTTCCTAGAAATGGTAATGAAACTCCGATCAGGTAACATTGACCGAAAGTAAGGTTGGCCACGCGTGAATAAAGCAAAGCTTCCAGATTACAGGCTTGTCCTCTACGAAAACAAAGAAAATTACAATTGAAATAAGGGCAGAGAGATCAATACCAGAACACAAAAAGGGCGTCGGATGTAATTTCATAACAATATTACTTATCAAGCACACAATTGTATTGCTTCACCACCCTAATTTGACGTTCTTCCCTTGTGATATGGGTTTTGACTCTTTCATTTCAACGTTTCCTTTGCCATCGATTATCCATATGTGAAGCTCATTGAAAGCCACAAATAACTACTTTCTGGTGTGTGATTAGAGGAAAGTCAGAAACGTCAGATTTCTTACTTTTTCGGTTAGAAACTACCTTGGAAAATTCGTTTACTGGAGGGCTCAACATGCAAAGCACAACTAAGAAGGCGTTCAGATTATTCAGGAACGACCTCTACCTGGATTATATTTATTCTTAAGGGGCTACTTAAGAAAAACAGTATTTTTTATTATCATGACTGCAGTATATCCTCTCTCCAATTCTTTAAACTCATAACGGGATCCACTAAACAAATACTATGCAAACTGGGACCTAGAATCGGCAGTTAAATATATAGGTAATTGTCTCCTGAGGTATGGATTCTAATACAAACTAACATGACAAACGGATCGCAGATTTACATCCAGCCCACGAACCGCGTTGTCCAAAATCATCGCAGGTCAGTCATTAACGAGTTCAGTTCGTACACGCTGAGTACGACTTTTCCCTCGCGAGGCGAAGGCGGCCTTTTATTATCCATACGTTCCGGGCGTGCGTTCGTGTCGCGCGGCTCTTTATCAGTCACGCCACGACCTTGCGGGCGCCGCCAGCGACCTTTCGTGCCAGGGCGAGCGGCGTTTGAAGAGCAGGACCTTGGCCGAGGCGCCGGCGCCGGCCGCGAGGCCACGCGCGGGGTGGCACGCACCGCCACCCCTGCGATTGGTTGGTTGGTTAGTGATTCCGGGCGCGTCAACAGTAGGTCATTAGTCCCGTTAGTGTAGTGCGTGTTTTTTTCTCCGGAGAGGGCGGTGATCTTCCCCCGCTGGATGGCGAGATCCGGCGCCGACCTACCGTCGGCAAGCGGGGTTTCCCTCTAACCAGGACTCTCCCACCAGCGGGGCACCGCCCCAGCCGGGACAAGCCTAAGCTCCCGACCGGTCTCCCGGAATATGTGGTAGTATAGTGCATGTTAGTGTAAGTGTATGTGTGTAAAGGGAGAGGATAGGACAGGGAAGAGGAAGGAAAGATCGCGCGCGGTCCATGGCCCGTTTCGTAGGGTACTGCTCCGGCATTCGCCTGGTGTTGATCGGAGAAACCACGGAAAACTACCGATCAGAGCAGCCGGCCGCTAGAATTCTCCTCCAGACAGTGACTGGATTCGACCTAGCTGAAAAGCTAGTGTCAAAAATCCTGCCGCCGACAGGACTCGAACCTAGGACCTCTCAGTCAGAGGCGCTGCCGTGACATCAGTTGATGCACTGAGCTACCGCTCCCGGTGAGAGGCGGGTTTAATTGATTGATGATTCCCGCCACGTCGAGTACTATGGTTATAGGTCCCGTTAGTTTTGTAGTAGTTACACTGCTACACAAACCGGGAGACCAATCGAGAGCTTAGAGCATGTTCCGGCTGCCCTGCTGGTGGTACAAGGTTGAGGAAAAATCCCGTAAGGTGACTAGTAGAGGCGGTGTCAGATCTCACCATCCATCGGGGGAAGATACCCTCCATCTCCCGCGCTAAAACATCACTACACGTTCGGGACTAATGATCTTAGCAGTAGTCGCGCCCGAAATGACGCAATCAATAAATCAAATTGTCATATACGGACTGAAGGTGGGGCCTGCGGTTTCGGGTTTTGGTAGAGGAATTTGAACGATAGGGGTTGGTCGGAGGCCGTGGAGACGGTAATAAAGCAAAGAAGTGAAGAATGAGCTGAATTTCTGAAATGCTGCTGGAAGATGTGAAGGTCGAAGGGTGGGGTGCTTTGGTGATTGTGAGGGTGGCGTGGCGACACTGCAACTGCGGGTACCAATAGAAAGAATGTATGGTGTTGAAGGTAATGTTGAGGGGGAAACGCCGGTAGCCCAGCGGAAGAAATTCATAGAATAAGATAGGGTGATCGAAGGGAAATGTAGATGGCGGGAGAGGGCTAGATTTCTAAAGGATTACGTGGGGACAATGGTTCGATGGGAACAATGGGAGACGATGGAAGTAGTTGGAACGATCAAGACGCCCATGTTGGAGCACGAAATGCACTTCCGTGAAGGTCACCGCACATCGACCAAAATGGGGCAGATTTCCACCCGAGTTTTCATTCAGGGTTGCTTTTGTCGTGACCCACCGATATAATAGAGCCAACCTGCATTATGTATGATGTCTAATGATTTTATGGCACAGTTTGTTTGATGGTCTTCTATATTTAACCTTGGCTTCCTTTGGTGATAGAGGCCACAAAAGTCCAAGGTCACATTAGAATCAGCACCAAAAATTCAGAACAGCAAAAGTATTCGAGAATTATATATTAGAAAATATTGTAGTATATATTTTACACTTATCTATTCATTCCATCCAATTACTGATTTGAAAGATGAAAAAATCCGCATTTTTAAACAACACAAAAAGAACAAAACAAAACAAAAGAACTTGGACAATTCGTCCCTGCTTGACTGCGCTAGAGAACAATAAAATTATAGCGTTACCCCTTTCTCATGGAATGGATGAGTCATAAATTTCATACTGAAGTAGAATTACTAGGGAAATGCTGAGTATAAGAGGCACCGCAAATAAACCTACATTAATCTTCTGCAAAACTTGTGAAAGATTTTGTTATTGATTGCTAGTTGCAAGGGGAACTCACTAGAAACTACAGTTCATGTGCAAGAGCAAAACAAAGCACAAAATCAGCATTGCTTTCTCGATTTTTCGACACGTCATCTAACAAATACATTTAAAGATGTGTATTATTAATCTCGAGTATAACCATATTCAGATACGTAAAGAGGTCATTTCACAGTCGTATTTAGGGAACAAATTTATCCTCGTAGTAAAGGACTACCTTCGTCTTCTTCTCCTCTTTCTTCAACCACTTATGTCAGACACACAGTATGACATGCCGGAACACGTCCGTCATAGTTTAATACACACATTTTCGAACATTTCTTCCATAATTTATCATTTTTCATTTGAAACATATTTTTAGTAGGTTTTCTTGCGTGTATTTTCCCAACACATCGCAATATTTAGCTTTGTCCTGAGGCTCAATTCTCTACCCTCGTTCGCATTACGGATTATCAATTACATTGTAGGTAAGTATTTAACGAAACTTGTTTCCTGTTCCAGAAACGTGTTCCCACTTTTCTTTGTTATTTGTGTTAGATAAATGTAATACACCTAATGGAAATATCGATATTAAAATACATTAATTACAATAGGTTTAAGAATCCCTCCACTTGCATAGGGCTCCATACCGAAATTACTACATCTTCAAATACACATAAAAGCTTACTCGAAAAATATTCTCTTCGTCTGGGATGACAGTTTTGCCTGTAGTTCAGCAATATTTCTAAATCAAAAAGTCAGATTTACAAATGCTAATACTCTTTATTTTCTATTCACATCACTCTTGTAATAATTATGTTTTTAGTTCATGAAGTTCACATGGTGAACGACATTCTGATGGCCAGCCGAGAATTACACTTGCATCTTTATAGTGATAGACATTACTCCCACATTACCAGGATAATATTTTTCCAGACTATTACACTCGTGAAATTGACACCAGTACCCTTGAAACTACGAACGCATCTGGCACATCCCAAACAGAGCGGTATAAGTCTAAAAAATTGTCGCTTGTTCTGTTCGATGATCCTTACCACTTCTATTAGCCAATTACAAGCTGCGATACATTACTCACAGGAGGTGAGGCCTTAAACTAACGAATTTTCACAGGAAGTTAAATGAAACATATTAATATAATTAATAACTGAAACTTCTCTAACGGACATGATTTCATTCCTTTCATTCCACCTATGCCCTGAAAATATCCAATGAACTTGCGGCATTAACTATGATAACTCTACCGACAATATTTGCTGGGAATGGTTAATCTTTCATAAAATTCGGCAAAACATTGGGTTCTACAAAATGTGGTCATTCATAAATGTTCATACTACGCTACATTTTTAGGCTTTTAGGAATTCTAAAATTAACAAAATTCACGAAAAATCCTATTTAGTCCAAGTACACTATATTTTATTTATTGTGTTCCATTTTTTATTTCTTCCATTTTATTTCTCTTTCATTTGTAATTTTTTTTTCATTTCCACTACGAATTTATTCCTTTGGTTT
Source organism: Teleogryllus oceanicus (assembly GCA_964035755.1). NCBI lineage: Eukaryota > Metazoa > Arthropoda > Insecta > Orthoptera > Gryllidae > Teleogryllus > Teleogryllus oceanicus. The sequence goes on from CAXIVR010000004.1 coordinate 57,054,187, forward strand.
ATTGATGATGCAATTTATTCTTTATATATTTGCGCGTTATTTCCAGCCGGTGGAGAAGGGGTGGAAGGGGCGGGAGGGGAAGGTCCGTCCCGGCGGTCGATGGTGCCGCGGGAAGAACTCCCCCCTCCACCCTTCCCCACTCCCGAAAGGGAGGGGAGAACGAGATTCACAAACCCATCATTTAAATTGCGACGCACAACTCATAACAAATGTTTGCTCATTCGGTTGCTAGTTAGATTTCTTTGTAATCACACCAAAAATCAAGATATCCACCAAGAAATTGAAAATTGGACATTACTAGGTAAGAGATCTATTCAGAAAGAGAAATGTTAATTAGTCACGGAGTTTCCCAAAACTAATTTAGTACTGAACGCCAGAGTTTTAAGAAATCTAAGAAAGGGTTTTCTACTATGACAGAAATTGATAATTTCACCACACTGTATTTTACCTCAATTCTATTTTCTTTGATACGATATTGTTATATGTAATCATATTAATTAAGTTATATGTATCAGTTGTATGTGTTATATGTAATCATATTAATCAGTTAATATGTAATCATATTAAAATTACATTTAATACTATTGTGGTAGATACCTCATTGACCCCTAGATAGTTTATCATGGAGTATCACAAAATCTCCGCTGCCCCCACAGAATTTATTTTCAATGGTATTCTCATGTCTTTTCGAAGTCAATTTGTATTCGAAAGAAGCTAATTCTCCACTCAACTTCACACGAAAAACCAGGCATGGCAATCAAACGGCGATTTTTAAATAGAGCCCATATCTGTGGCGACATTTTTCGGCACATAATGCTGACACCACTGGCACGAGACAAACGTTTTCTATAGGAACCGAAAAAATGCTCATTCTAGACCATTCATATCGGAATCGATGATGGTAAAATATCATTTACTGTAATACTAGGCACTGACGTCTTTAGGCAATTCTCCCAAAACTGTGGTAATTCTTGGCAATGAAAAGAGATTCTAATAAGTTTTGCTTATGTTACAATCTCTTCTTTATTTATTTTCTCAGGACAACCCTAATAAGCCTGCTTGTGTGGGAGTCTTTCCAATGCTTTACTTAGAATTTTCTACATACTAAACCTCCAGAAATGTCTCCTTGTAACACAACCATTAGAGTTTTGTCGCTTTCGAAGTGGGACATTAGTCTGCAATGCCCTTTATAAACTGCTTTATTTTTTTAAAACATATTTTCTAATGTTTCTAGTATTATATTTTCCCCTGTATTTACAATTTTCAAGTGAGGTCACCTCTTACCATCTTCGAGCGTAATGGGGTTCTACATTATTGATATTGACGATTCGACATACGATTTAAATACAGCAGTATACCACAACATGATGGTCGAAACGTCTGCTCGACCGACTGTGACGCGGTTCGTCCCGGTTGATTGGTTGGTTGGTTATTCCGGGTACGTAAACAGATTTGGTCATTAGTCCCGTTAGTGTAGTGTATGTTCTTTTCTCGGGAGATGGCGGTGATCTTCCCCCGCTGGATGACGAGATCCGGCGCCAACCTACCGTCGGCTAGCGGCGTTTCCCCCTTACCAGAACTCTCCCACCAGCGGGGCACCGTCCCAGTCGGGACAAGCTCTAAGCTCCCGACCGGCCTCCCGGAATATGTGGTAGTGTAGTGCATGTTAGTGTGTGTGTGTAACGGGAGAGGATAGGGCAAGGAAGAGGAAGAAAAGATCACGCGCCCTGGCCTGTTTGTTAAGATACTGCTCCGGATTCGCCTGGTGTTGATCGGAGAAACCACGGAAAACTACCGAGTAGCCGAGCGCTAGAATTCTCCTCCAAACAGCGACTGAATTCGACGTAGCTGAAAAGCTAGTGTCGAATATCCTCCCGCCGTCGGGACTCGAACCTAGGACCTCCAGGTCAGAGGCGCTGCAGTGACATCAGTTCACGCACTAAGTTACCCCCGGTCGTACAGCCAAGCTCTTACAGGAATAAATCTTATGAGATTTAAATTATTACAAAACTAGTCACTAACTCAGAGTTCCAACTGGCGGCCCGCAGTACATAATAAATTACTTTATGTACTTCAAAATATTGGGTGGGGGCGTGTCCTCAACATCACGAACTAGGCCCGCGGTATGGTGTGTACTGTGGCTCGTTTTCAGCAGGAGGGGATTTGCCATTGACCGCCAACTGGCAGTCGCTGTGCATTTGTGGAGTGCCCTTGCGAATATCGCTTCTGGGGCAGGCACCGCGCCGCTCGCGAAATAGGTCACGGCGGAAGGGCGGAGGACGGGGCAAGGACACGCGTGTAGCGGGCGGCGCGGCGCAGAAAGGCGGCGGCGGATGCGGGTGGAGAGCAGGCGATGCGGGGGATGCGGGTGGGAGGAGGAGCGGGGTGCAGTAGGGTGGAGCGGGGTGAAGTAAGATAGAGTGGGGGGAGCAGGGTGGAGCGGGGCGAAGTAGGTCGGAGCGAAGGGCGGAGCGGGGGAGGGGCAGAGGCGAGGGGCGGAGCAGGGGGAGCGGGGGGCGGAGCGGGGCGGAGCGGGGCGGAGCGGGGCGAGCGGGGCGGGAGCGGGGCGGAGCGGGGCGGAGCGGGTTGAAAGGGGACTGGAGCGGCGCGGGGGCCCGGCCACGGGGGGGGGGGGGGGGGTTGGGGGGGGGGGGGCGAGGCGAAGCAGGGCGAGGAGGTGGCGCGCCGACCCGCTCCGTGCTGAAATATTGACGTGTGACGAAAGCACAGGCGGCGGCGGCCCAACCCTGGCCCGCCATCGCTCGTCCCTCGTCGACCCGCTCCATCCCGCCCTCAATTATGACACTCAGCGTCCCCCCCCACCGGCGCAGCCTGGTCTCGAACCCTGGCCCCACTGCCTACCTTGGCTCTCAAGTTCAACAGTTTTGTTCACAATTGCCTGACGTTATTGAGGGTAGGCCGTTTTCAAAAGATTAAGTATTCATTTATAACTTGAAATCTTTTCCTAGATGAAAATTAAGATACATGATTTGAATTGATATAAACTAAAGCTACAACCGCACATACTTTCTCACATTATTTCTAAATGTCTAATTTTCGAAAATTAAGAGACATCCACGAAAATGACACCTGCGCCATGCTTTTAATAGTCGCGTGCTTTATCCTAGTAACAATTAGAAGAAAAAAATTGGAGCGTGTTTTTAGAAATAGTTTTTTATAAATTGCATTAATTTCAGGAAAAAAATTACGCGAAAATGACTACTTTTTTTTTTCACAAAATTTTTCATGAACTTTTTTAAGAGCTGATTTTTAGAACATATTTTGTGTAAGACAAACATTTCTATCTTCTTTATAGTTTTGAAATGTTAACCTTTGAAATTTAGCAAATGCACAGAGGCCGTCAGAAAGTAGACTAGCATGTTTTTACCGTCCTTGGATATACACGAGGAGAAAATTTGTAAAATGATTGAAAACGTTTTTGAGAAACAGAAACAAAAACTACGCATATTTTCGAAAATTTGCTCCTGACGTTGTTTCAAGATTTCATTCCGATTTCATTCAGGAAAGATATCTGTATTCAATAATGTGGTTGTAGGAAGACACTGAAAAATATACATTTTTGCAATCTTGGAACAATCATGGATTTCAAGCCTCAAGCAAGTGAGACTTGCACCGTTCTCTTGAGCGTTCTTTACGCTCTCTGGCGACAAAGTTTAATCAAAACAATTGAAGTCATTTTTTACGACTGTCGACGTATCATCACGAAGGATAAATACCTAATGACGTGAAAAACGAGAGTCAGGGCGTCCATTAAATCTTTCCCTAATATAGAGACTCACTAATGTACGGTTAGTACTAGTACGGAATATCTGGACTCTACCTTAAATATCATGAAGATTTACGACCTCTGCAAGGAAAGTTGTGTTAATGAAAGACGCTAATGTGAAAAGCTATCTATCGGAATATATTTAATGAAGAATTCAGTTTGGATTTCTTTCAGCCAAAGCGGGTAGATGTGTTCTGTTAGGAATACAGAATGAATGTGTTTGAAAATAACTATTCTAATGATCTGAAATCGAAGAATAATGACAATGTAAAGTAGGAGGAAAACGGTAGAAAAGACTGATCGGAAGAAGAAAGATCAACATAATTTTACTGTCCTTTGATTTAGAAAATGTGATAGAGATTCCGAGAGTTATGATAAGTAATTTCTTCTACAGAAGAAAATATAATTTATTGAATACGACAGTTCATGGTTTTCCTCCCAAACACGTATATTGCGCAATTTGAACAGATATTAGCATAGGCCGTTCGGGAAATGATATTGCAATTGCCGTTTTCCATATTTTGAAATAAATAATACAAACGTCACCTATGGTAAAGCGCATTATAATGTGGAGTGTACAGTGAAGCAAAAAACAAAAATCAGATGATGTATGTGGCCATGAATCACTATTTCAGACGACTCCCAGAAATATATGATACATTCATGAAATTCTTTACCGGTGATCATTCGTGTATTCAGGAAGTAGACTATGTTCCTTCCCAGATACAGCGAGCCATGCAAGCTAGTGAATTCTGGTAACCCGTTTCTTTCATTAGAATACTTTTGGCAGTAAACTGAAAAATAAATAATGTTATTAGGAGCAAACAATGCATTTCAAGAAATTCCATAAAAGTAACAACTATATTAATAGAATACTATTTTCTCAAGCTTTGCGACTAAAAGTCACTCGAAGACTGGCTGAAGTAGAATACACAATTAAGCATACTGATTTAGCGTTTTACACTGAATATTCTACCTTAAATGTCCACAAGGTTGCTGGCGAAACGTTCTCCAAGATACATGTGCAGAGGTACGTGGGCAAAGATAGATTTTAAGTTAGGAAATGATAGTGAATTTAACTTACTTGCAGACATGTATGCTAGCTCTAGGTGAAATTATTTCAAATAATTGCTAAGAAAAGCGAAAATAGTAACTTTATAGCTAAGCTGCAATTGACTTTATGATGTTTGTAAAATATCTTTTCAGATCTAGAGTAGTGTATTAAAATAAAAATAAATAAAAAAATAATAAAAATAAATCTAGAGTAATTCAGTAATTTACAATAAGAAACGTTTGTCCACTTCTTCTTGGATAATTGCAACTAATAACATTAAATTAAATTGTCAGTATTGTCAATTATAAGGTCAGCATTACAATCAGATTTGTAATAGAACGTATACATTGAGCAGATATCTGAAATTCATTAAAATTTAATAAAAGATTACAGTTACATGAACAATTGCAATTATTAAAGCCTTATACTAGACAAATTTTCGTCATAAGCAGAACCTTTTCGCTCGAAATAGAAATTTCCTAGTGATAAAATTTCTATTTTAATAATTTATCAGTCTACAACTTCGTTTTTGGATGTCAAGTACACTGAAAAAATTTAAATACTTTTAATGAAGAAGATTTTGCTGGTGAGAGGGCCAAATCTTTGATATGCTATCCTGTAAAATTTACTGCAGTGCAAACAGAACCTTTTAATTTAAGGGTCACGAAATAACTGTCCTAGAAATCTCTACGTAAATCTTCACTACAAGTAAAACAACTATAACTAATGAATTATTACTATGCTGTTAAACTACTGTAAATGCTATTAAGAATTCGATAGATGCGACCTAACGTTCAAATTTGTCTTTCACAATAAATAGACATGATCACTTTTCAACGCGAAGATAATTTTACGTTCATGTTTTATAACAAAATAATCATTGCTTAAGTTTCAGGTTTTTATTTCAATTTATTAATTTTTGTTTGTGTTTAGTCTAACTTACGTTAGGATTGATTTATATATTACGAGTACACGGGAACATAAAAAATAAAATTATGAGGTTCTGAATATCTCGTAATCTTCTAAATGCAAACCGGAGCAGTATCTGATCTCTTCCTGACCTGCGATGAGAAACGATGTAAGATATCCTTTATTTCGCAATACTTGCCAGTGATCGAAAATATTCGAATTTCGAAAACTTAATGAATTTTGGAACTATATCAGATATGTAGAGGGAAAAGACAAGGCAGAAATGATTGTCAGCTACATGAAATGGAATAACAAATTCATAATAAAAGTTTCAGAGTGCTGATTATTAGCATGCATTTGGATATTCAGAGTTCTTTCGATCTTTTCCAGAAGGCAGACATCCACAAAGCACATTTGTACATTAGATTGAAACAATTATTCACGGAATATAGCCAAGGGACTCACTATTGGATAAAATGACAATAAGGGCAGGCCGCCAATTTTGATAGCGTTGAAGCCATTTATTATTTCGAAGCATCATTTCCCCGATTATCACAGGCGGCTCCTGTCACTATCATTTATTTATTTACTCGTATTTTACGTCAAAAAACAGTTAAAACTGCGTATGACATGCTGTGGGGAGTGGGGAGAAAAAACCGCTCTCATGTAATAAAATCTATTTTCAGGGATAAATAAGCAATAAACTTTGGGCTCTTATCTATGATGTCCTTCGTCTGAATTTCCTTTCAACGCACTAAATTTCCTAGATTGGCGTGTTTTCGCGTCGTCGTGAACATTGAGCGCGTGCACCGCAGTAGCTTTGTCGAGGATGTCTCAATCGGCTCTTGTTAACATTGTTGACAACAGCAGGTGTAAATGAAACAATTGTCTCTCAATGTGTGCTAGCTCGGATAGGGATTTGACGGATCCTCTCGCGGAGTAACGCAAAACAGGATGTAGTACGTAAAATTCGTGCTCCTTGTGTCTGGATATAATGTTTCACGTTGAGGAACGCCGGAAGGACGTCCTCGTCTCTGCATCGTAGTAGGAACGCTAGCTGGCAGAGCTTGCGGCTCCGTTTGTCCCGTGTCTTACCGTAGGTCTTGGTCGATTAGTAAATTTCCTCCCCGTAGAGGCGTATTTAATGAAGTCTTAGGGTCGGATTTATAAACCTCTGTCAGGCGCCTGCCAGGCCTAGCAGGCTGCCAGTGTTCGATTTTGCGATTTATGAACGACCCCCAGCCAATTCCAGTCGCCCCTTGTCCTCCTACCAAGCCCCCAGATGGCAGGCCTCTAGGAGCTCTGCTGACAGAGCTTCATACCGCGGGCAGAATCATGAAGATCTTGGCTGTCCGGGTGACGCCGCGTTGAGGGCTGAATTGCCGACGTTTCGATCATCGTTTTGTGATCTTCTTCAGGGCTGGTCTGCGCCGGGGTGATCTACGACGCGAAAACATGCCAATAATTTGAATAACTATATTTCCCACTGAATTCTAGAAGACGTGCACAGATAATGAAGTTACATTTATGTCCCAAAGCAAAACAAGGGGCCATCTCAGCATTTGCTCAATGGATCAGGGAAACTGGACGAAAAACCTGATCGAGATGGGGGTCATTGACCCGGAGGCTGCAGTACAATACTTGTTACAGGTGTTTATACACATTTACACAGTTCAAATGGTAAATAATGCATTATGTATCATTGTTAAAATTAATGTTACTTTTCTTGTGATGCTCAGTATAGTCTCTAATTGTATAGAAACAGTTATGCAGCAGAAACGATTTCACTTTGGATTTAAACTTTTCTATCGAACTTAATCGTTTAATGTCATCTGGCAAAGTGTTGGAAAATAATGTACATGTATTGTGAATTTTTTGTAATGAGCTGTTGATACTGTCACGTGATGAATATGATTTCTACGTCAAGTGTTATAGTAACTAACTGGAGAACAGTCTTCATGAAGCCTGGCCAGGGGTAATTCAAAACATTCTAAACATCAGACATTTTTGCCGCCAAGTGTACTATGTTAACCTCTGATCTCAGTTATGTTGAAATGCATGTTGAGGCGGAAAATGTATTCCTCCGTATTTTAAAATTACAGACAATTATTTCTTGGTGTGTCTATGTTCACCAATTAAGGCTTGTGAGCACTTATGAATACTATTTTCTATTCCTAGAAAGAAGGCCCTAGAAATTCCTAGAAGCCAGAAATATCCCCATTGTTCTAAACATAAATGGCATCAGGATATTCTTTAAATATTATGTCGATACATTTAATTTATGCATATGGAATGGAGCGAAGTCAAGGAATACAGGTTGTCAGGGCGACCAATAAATAAACATACCCCGGGAGGACGAACGCTCACGGCAAGGCGACACCGGAACAGAAAAAACCGGAAAAAAAAAAATTTTATATATTGCAGAGTCGTAATAGCAGGAATTTGAAGAATGTTGGAAGCACTTTATTAATTAAAAATTAGAAATTTACTTACATTTGGACACGTAGGGGAGGAAGTAGTAGTGGGGAAGAAATCGTAGATGTTTGTTTCAATGAACCATGTTTTTGAACATTAGGAATAGCGAGTAGATACCCGCACGTGCTATAGCATAGGACAGTTTCGCGGCGAGCCGGGAATGAATTGATAGAATCACGGGTGACATTTTTAAGAGAAATTGACATCGGGGAAATTACGATAGGCGGGACGAAACATTCACAGCAACAAGGCGACATCGAAGAAAGAAGACGTGGAGGACATTTTATCCGGAATTCAACCGAGAAGTCTTCAATGCCCGCGAAGATATAAGTAAGCCATGAACATTTAAACTGACCTGTACAGGAAGGCTATATCTTTTACAAAAAATTAGGATCAATAATATGAGCTCATTAAGCATTGTATTGGGTAAATTTTTGATAAATGTATGATTTATTTTCTTGGAACAAGGCTGATAATTTGTAGTCAATTGCCATACATTAAAAAAATTACTTAAGTAACAGAACTACCAGAAATCGCTTGTCTGTACAGACAGCACGTCCGCATACAGCAAAGTAATATAGAGCATGTTTTATGTTGATACATATCCACAAACAAGATGGTAGTAAAATCAACCTTAATAAATCTTTCATTATAAAATACATCAATGAGCAGAACATAGCAAATTACGTAAATATACATAGTGATATTAATACTGATTGTCAAGATTCATTGTAATTTGACATTTATTCAGAAATATTAACAGAAAATAGTTCAGGTCGGTATAAATTTTAGAGAAGTCGTACGGGAAAGTTTCACTATTGTTTCAATAATTGAAACAAAGACGATTATTACGTAATTAAAGCAATTTAGTCTTAAGAAAAGGGTTGTACGTTTTCTGCGGTAAATCTCAAATCTGTAGACTAAATTGTTAAACCACATAAATATATACTTCTCAATCAATGAATCAATATAGCTTAAACAAGAGACTTTCCTCTAAGTTTTTTCCTTCGAAATCCCTGACTGACGTAGCCCGAAGAGGCCCCGCCTTCATCCGAGGCTGGCTGTGTGCAAGGACCCTGTCTGCAAGCGCGTCGCCACGTCAACGTGAGCGACCATCGGGGAGTGGGAAGGGGAAATGATTCAGGAGGTGAACGGGGACAGGGGAGGGGGAAGCGGGGCGGCGGCGCGGACACGGGGCGCCAAGAGCTCCGACGCGGCGAGGCGCGGGCAGCGCGCGCCCTGAAATATGCATGCTTGATAAAAGGCGGCCGGGCCCAAATATGGACGAGGGCGGGTGGGGCGGCGCGGCGCAGAGGGGAGCGCGACGGGGCGGGGCGGCGCAGGCAAAGCAAGGTGGGTCGGGCGAAGAGAGTGCGGCGGGCGGGGGGAGCATTGGGTTGGGGTGAGCGTGGCTGGGCGTGGTGGGTCGGATTGGAGCATGGCGGAGAGAGGTGGAGGTGGCGGGCAGGGTGGTGAGTGGCCGTCGGGGTGCGACGTGGAGGGAGCGAAGCGAGGGGGTGTTGCCGGGCGGGGCTGCGGCCGGAGAGGGTGGTGCGGATTGGCGCGGGGCGGATAATTCATTCTTTATTCATCCCGCGCGCCCGGCTCGCCTGGCGGGGGAATTAAAAGCTACGCCCCACCCCCGTCTCCGCCTCCGCCGCCCACCCCGATTGCGGGCGCCGCCAACACAGCTTGGAGCAGCAAGCGCCGCATAGAGGATCCCCTCGATTCCTGGAGGCCTCGGTTCCGAGCGGAAAAACTCCACTGCTTCACAATTGTGTACACACACAGGAATTATGTGCTTTTTCTTTCTTTTTCAAAGAACGAAACAAATTCCGATTTATTGAACAATGTTTCTTTCAAAGCAACTATAATATGTAGATCAAACTACCATGTTGCTTAACTTTGGTAAAACTAAATTTAAATAGAATTTTGTAAACGAATCAGTTTTATTGTAAAATGGAATATTAATTATACTACTTAGAAGTACATTGCCGATAATAGCATTTTCCAAATACAATTACTAAAAATATAAAAATAAAAACAAACAAACAAGTATTACGATAATAATATATTTTTACAGATTGAATATCCTCACCCTATCCTCTGACATAATAATAATAATAATAATAATAATAATAATAATAATTATTATTATTTATATTATTATTATTATATACTAATTTTAATATCAACACACTCTGAAAAATCACAATTTATAGAGTTTTGAAATAATAAATCTGAATGAAATAAATATTTTACAAGCACTATTGAGCTACATTTAGATAGATAGATAGATAGATAGATAGATAGATAGATAGATAGATAGATAGATAGATAGATAGATATTTTTCTGCAGGTAGGTAATACAACCTGGTGGCAGAACACTACAATTTACATATTACAAATATTAACTTTAAATTATTTAAAGACAACAATAATAATAACAATAATAATAATAATAATAATAATAATAATAATAATAATATGCTAACAATACTAGCATTAACTACATTTTATGACTGACCTGCACAGTTATTTTAAACTATTGAATACAAGACTACACGACTTTTTAATTACACTTCACTTCACTTTCACTTCACTTTCGCTTCACTTCACTTCACAACATTTGAAATTAACTTCTCTTTCTTCTATACTGCACAACACGTCACCACAGTCACTCAATACAATATACTTTGAATATAATTATATATTTAATAAAGGAACGCATTTAATAGTAATTAACACAATAATAGCAATAAAAATAATAATAATAAAATAATAATAACTGATATAATAATCGAACTTACTAAATTAATTAAGTTTACAAATACCATTAGTTAATTTATTTTTAAATCTTTGAACACCTAGAGGAAAGGGTTCCAAGCTGTCGCAGGTAATTTATTCCATTCCGTTATAGTTCTATTTGTAAATGAAACTAAATTTGTAAATGAATTTGTTCTCAGAAATTCAATTGTACAACACCCACACTTACCTATTGCAAATCGATACATTTAATGAATTGCAGGTAAAAAAGGAAATATATTTGACAATGAAATAAACCCACCCAAATTTGATAAATTAATTTTATTCTGTACTTCTCTAAAAGAAGGAAAGGCATTAGGCATTATTTGAGGTTGAGTATTGGATATTCTGTTTTTTCTTGTTTTTCTGGTAGTATTTACTCTATTCAGATCCCCATTTTAAGGTGATAGAACAGACAGCAGTAAAAACGTTGATGAACCTTACAAGTAAATCTAAAAATAAATCAACTTGTACAATACTGCACACATGTACAACTGACTTTTATCGTGCTAAACCACCAGCAATGACGGTTTACCAAATGCACTTCTCACGTTTTGTTGATAACAACAAATCTCCACGGGTACGTACATCAGCAACCCATTCCATTAGAAAACTCAACCGGCTGGGAAGCAATCACGTATCGATTCTCGGAGCTCCAAACAGAACGAAACGATTTTCTAAACACAAAGCGACGCAGGCAGGCGGCATTACGACGGAACGAGCATCGACAAACAACGGCCACCTTGGCCTTAATGCCAAAAAATCAACAGCGCGTCCGTTCAGAAAAGAAACCAGTCTGCCGCAGAGAGGTGGCTGTGGCGGCGGCGGGAGTGGGGGCGATGGCAGTGGTGGAGGCGGAGGTCGACACAGTGGAGAGGCAGAGGAAGAGTCAGGCGAAGGAGGCGGGGGTGAGGGTGGGCTTGGTTGGCGGGGGGGGGCGGGGGGCGGGCGGTGGCGGGGCGGTGGTGACGTGGTGGCGGTGGTGGCGGTGGTGGCGTGTGCGGGCATTGGCGTCGTTTGGGACGTTGGCGTTCTTTGGCGTCGCTGGCGGTGACATGGTGGTAGCGGCGGTGGCGGTTGCGGAGGCGGGGGACGGGGGCGGTGTCGACGGTGGGGCGTTTGCTGCGGAGGTGTCGGAAACGCTGGCGATGGAGGAGGGGGCGGCAGAGGCGTCGACGTTGTGTACACAAAGCGCCGTTCCCTGGAACGCGCAGCGGCGAGGCGTAGCGGAGTCTTCCACAGCTCGGCCACGCCAAGGCCTCAAGACGCCACCGCGACCTCGTGCTGCATTCGGCGCGACCCATTTGCACACACATGCCACTTGCACACACTGACGCCCGAGTTAAAAAAAATATGGATGCTAGACCTTGGTGGAAAAATGCTACATTGAAATATCGCCAGTCTCACTAAAGAAGTTTGGTCGCATACCTCACGTCTTCCACACTACTATGTAAAAGAGAAACTTCAATTCGCAATATCTGAGTGTCAATAAAATACTGAAATGTTAAATAGTTTTCCTGCGACACTATTTCGCGCACTAATCACTTTAACCGCGTCGGTGACACACGTCACATGTACACAGCATTGCTCATATTTTCTTTAAATATTGTCTTAAAAAAAGTATGTAATGTCTTAGCGCAAAAATATCGTCACGACACTCTACAGAAGTCATTTTTTTCTCGCTCGCGTATTCGTCTGATGACCTTTCGCACAAGCTGGTTCTACTCTGCTGAGAAATGCTCACAACTCTGCTTATAAAAGAACGTGCTCTGTGAAGAAGTCTCCGAAGGCAAATGAATTCAATTTCTTTTGTCTGTTCCACACATCTTGTACGATTGTCGTATATCTTTTGGTGACAAACTTTGACGAATAGGAATACAAGAGTAAAATATTACAAGATTGACTTCTCTTTTCATTGCGTTACTTTTTTCCGCTTGCCTCGAATATCCCGCGTTTATTCTTTTCGGCCTTCGCTCAAATATCGTCTGTCATCTATGAAGTAACGCTTGAGCAACTATTTAAATTTTATTTGATAATCGAGCTTTCAAAAAAGAATTTGAAGGAACAGTTCCATACATTTTAAAGAAAAAAAACAATAATTACTAACTTACTTCGCAGCGAAGGAAGGAGGGACGTGGGAAGACCGAGAAGAAGCTGGAAGGAGATTCTGTGAAGACGGAAAATGCAACTGCCTAAATCGTGAAGTGGGGAGGAAGAAGACGAGAGCATCAATATGACTGAATGAAAACAAGACCACGATTTCATACGAATCACGAAAAATGAAAACTAAGTCACGAACAAAACCTTTTTAATAGCAATTTATATGCTAAAGAACGTAATCATAATTTGCACTGTTAGTTTAACCTTGCATTAAGTTTATTTCAATATATTTGTTGTTAAAGCCACAAAGCAGCTATTCGACCCAAGGCTATTCAACCCAGGCTATTCGACCCAAAAGAATTGAGATGTTAATAAGAAAATTTTCAAAAAGAGTTTCATCCATTCAAGAGTTTTTTAAGAGTTTCATCCATTAAAATTAAAAATACATTTAAAATTCTCAAGGGGTCCCAGTTTAATGTATGAAAGCATGTTCAAACTAATTTTTGTAAGTATGTTTTGTAAAATGAATTCTTTACATTTAAACGAGAATTGGGGCGTAAGTCATGGCAACAATGTGTTTCTCTTGAGAGAATACGACCACGGATGAAAATGTGACATATATCCATGAAAGGTCAAGGAATGAACTAAGTGCGTTGGCATTCATCACAACAAAATTGTTTTTCTCATATTTATCAAGGTATTGGAAATGACAGTACTGGTTTCAAGTTGCAAAGCATTTTAGCTCATACGAATTCACAGCATTCCAAAAGAATTACATATACGCTCTAGAGACTCGATTACGCAGACGCTCGATTACCGCCTGTGCCACATCGATTCGCTCTCACAGGTCATCACGTGCGTTCATGATCATTGGTTGCTACGCGCCCGCCCAGAAACTCTCATACCTATCTCGCGACTGTCCTGTATGGAATTGTATTATTCCCAAGAGCTTTCACCAATTCCGTGTCATTCTCGGGCATTTGTCCCGAGGATAACTGCTATCTCGGTGTACCTGCTATGAGCGCTGCTCGAAACGGGTTACATTCATCTCGCATTGCGACAGTCAGATAACTGTTTTCACATTGCTTTTTGTTCTAGTAGAGACACTCACAGAGGCATCTGTTGTTAGGAATACACCTTGGTATAGCATGCTTTCAATGCCACGAATAAAATTGTGTTTTCCGATAACACATATTTTAGAAAAAAATAGTTGTCATGACTTCTGTTCCAACCTTCGTATTTTTTTCCACAACAGTATTGAGCGACCATGACTCATATCACAAATAAGGAACCTGCTTAGACAAAAACTTGAATTACCACATAACGTTCAACTTTCTCACGATTAACAGGGAGAAAATATGCATTTACCTAAACGTCCGAGCCCTGTTCACAACTATTGTAACATCACACAACCTCGCTTATCCTCCGAATAAGAGAAGCGCCGTGGGAGGCGCGTCCCAGGGCGAGCGGCGTGGGAGCGGAACGGGGTTGGGGGCGGGGGCGTCGGGGAAGCCCCGGGCGATGCTATCGCGGCGCCACCGCGGGGCGCGCAGGAATTAGCGCCTCGTCCCGTCCCGCCCTGTCGCGCCCCGCTCGCCGCTGTCTGCGCCTTAATGACCTCGCCTCGAGGCGCGTCCACTGGGGAGAGAGAAAAGAAAGAAGCTAAGCTCTCGATGGCGGTTTTGCCGAGCGTTTTCTCTCGTCACATTGGGGCATCCAGAGAGTTTTCTCTGTCCACAGGTCAGGTGCTATGGATCATGGGGTCTTCTCGCGGTGTCTAAAAATATTAGAATATTGTGAAAATTTGGATGTGGTATTGTTGACTAGAAGTTCAGGTGAAAGAATGGGTATCATCATTGTTAAGAGAAGTGTTAATAATCATAAGAATCAAAAAGTAGCATTTTTTGTCAAGACGGGTGTTTTAAGAAGAAACCTATGAATTCCAGATTATTGCTCGGAGCAATGAAATCAGTTAAAACTATATGTACATTATAAAACGTAATGAACGTTAAGTTGGATACGCAGGAAATTAAGGAACGTTATGTTGGATACGTAGAGCTAAATTGATGTTACGAATAAATGAGAGCAAACGTTTAGAAACCCATAGTAATGCTAAGAGGGGGGAAGATATGAAAGGAGTTTTTCCAGGGATTCTAATAAAGAAATATTTTGTTGTATTTTAACTGCAAACCCGCAATCTATGTTTTCTTCCTATGATGCTTTTATCGTGGGATCCGCGTCGAAGTCTTGTTTCTATTTACATGGCAGGAACAACTCGCAAAGTGTTGCACTAACGTGTTCCGAATTTCACATCCAGATTATATTCTGTGTAGTTCATAGGGAAGAAAACGGGACCATAACAGGTTTTCCAGGAATTTACCCGATTATCCATTTATCTCCTGTTCAGTAAAGTTGCATTCATTTACCCCGTTTCCATATACGCCAAGAGAAAACTGTAATTAAGTGTACAGAAGGGAGCACAATTTCTGTCTTAGAAAAAGCAATTTGTTTTCATAAACGTGTCTCGTAGTTTGAAGTGCTCCGAATTTTATCTCTCATGGTTCACGATCCAAATTGACGAGTAGTGCACACCATACGTCACGCCCGGTTCGTTAGTAACAACTAGCCTTCCATCTTTTCATTTCCAACACATCCTCAATTATTTTCTTGTATCCATGAGTATGTCGACACCACTCAAACATGGGAAAATCAATGAATGTCTGATCTAGATGAATTATTTAGAGGTATATTAGATTGAATAGTAATAAAAGTTTGGTTCAATATGTACGTCTAAAGAGAATTAAGGAAAGAGAAGGTAACAAATAAATGAAATCCTAAAAAAGAAAATATACAAAAGCTTATACCTGCCTGTAACACTCAGCACAGAAAACGTTCACGAATGGACGACTAAATGTACTGTAGAAGGGAGTGCCAAGATAGTTTTCGTGTGGAGTTTTGCTAGTAACCTATACGCAAGAACACAGAATGTGTCGTTTTTATTACATTTCTCG
Organism: Teleogryllus oceanicus; assembly: GCA_964035755.1. Lineage (NCBI taxonomy): Eukaryota > Metazoa > Arthropoda > Insecta > Orthoptera > Gryllidae > Teleogryllus > Teleogryllus oceanicus. Next base: position 57,070,328 of record CAXIVR010000004.1, read on the forward strand.
AAACCGAGTCATTATATTAGTGATTACTAGTGATTCTGAGCGCGTCAAAGGTTAAGGTAACTAGTCCCGTAAGTGTAGTGCATGTTTTTGCTCGGGAGGTGGCGGTGATCTTGCTCCGCTGGGTGAGGAGATTCGGTGCCGACCTACATCGACTTGAGGGGATTTTTCTCAACCACATATCACACAAGGCACCACCCTAGTTGGGACAAGCTCTAAGCTCCCGTCCACTCTCCAGGCTTGTGTGGTAGTGCAGTTCATGTCAGGGAAGTGTGTGTAAGGGGTGAGGATCGGATAAGGAATGGAAAGGAAAGATCGCGCGCGGTCTGTGGCCTGTTTGGTAGGGTACTGCTCCGGCATTCGCCTGGTATGATCGGAGAAACCTTATAAAATACCGATCAGAGCAGACGGCCGCTAGAATTCTCCTCCAGACAACGACAGAACTCCACACTCCACACTCTAGACCCAGCTATCTGACTAGTGTCGAAAATCCTGTCACAGTCAGGTTCGATCCTCCCGGTCAGAAACACTGCAGTGATATCAGTTGATGCCCTGAGCCACCTCTCCCGGTCAAGATGTGAAATACAATGATATAATTTATATATTGTGTTTTTAGACAGTAAATATAAAATAAATTTATGGCCTACACTAAAATGACAATATACACAACAACGAGCTGATTGCATGACACTCGCGGTATGGAAGGGCACTATCCCCTTCTAGACCTCTAACTAAATCCCGAGCTCCGTGTAAGGTAATCTGTCGCTGTTTAAGTCATTTCCACCGGCAGCGGTAGCTCAGTGCATCAACTGATGTCACTGCAACGCCTCTGACCAGGAGGTCCTAGGTTCGAGTCCCGACGGCGGCAGGATTTTCTACCCTAGCTTTTCAGCTAGGTCGAATTCAGTCGCTGTCTGGAGGAGAATTCTAGGGGCCGGCTGCTCTGATCGGTAGTTTTCCGTGGTTTCTCCGATCAACACCAGGCGAATGCCGGAGCAGTACCCTAACAAACGGGCCACGGACCGCGCGCGATCTGCCCTTCCTCTTACTTGTCCTATCCTTTCCACTTACACACATACTTACACTAACATGCACTACACTACCACATATTCCGGGAGACCAGTCGGGAGCTTAGAGCTTGTCCCGAATGGGGCGGTGCCCCGCTGGTGGGAGAGTCCTGGTTAGGGGGAAACCCCACTAGTCGACGGTAGGTCGGCGCCGGATATCGCCATCCAGAGGGGGAAGATTACTGCCATCTTCCGAGAAAAAACATGCACTACACTAACGGGACTAATGACCAAAGCAGTTGACGCGCCCGGAAACACGAAAAAATCAATCAATCAAGTCATTTCCACCGGAAACGGTCCGTAATCGTCGCGTCGCAGCAGAAGCTGGAAGGAAACAAGTCGGCCATCTGGACGAAGACGGAGGTCATCACGAGCGGCTTCGCAGCCATTGCTGCAGCCGCGTTCTTTCTTCTGCTGCTTTATCGCAGGGAGCGGCGGAGCGTGCTGCGCGTTGCCAAGGCGGGCGCATTAAAACCCAGGGAAAAAGGGGGCACGTGAGGGAGGAGATGGAAGACAAGCCCCAAGCAGCGGAACCGGACGTAATGATTTTATGACATGCAATACTTGGCTATTCAGACTGTGAAGCGTGGGAGAGGGAATTTCGTGTGCACTAGAGGAAAATTTTGAAGGAAAATTATTCAATGAAAATACTCGTCCTTAAAATAAACGTCCTGAAACTAGGAGACTTTTTGATAGAGGAAAATTGTTCACTGAAATTTGTCGGCTTCACTATTTATGCAGTAGTGCCTGCACTACTTTCGGTTACATTTGTTTTCTCCAATATTTTTTGACGAAGAAGTGGAGTTAACATTTCTTCCATTAGAATAAATTTTCTGTTCAATTCTAATATCGAAGAAGACTTCCACTAAACAAGAAATATGTCCACAAATGTCCCTAATTCAATATAGTAAAGTTTTTGCTTATTACTAGAGGCAATATTCATTGCAATAATTGTTGTTCTTTTATTATGTTCGAAGAACCTGATCCATGACATTAGAACGGAAAAGATGCAAATATGCGAGTGTGGATGTGTGAACTATTTGTGTTGCAAAATGTTAGATTCTGGAGAAGGTAATGAGGGAAGCGAGAAGAGAGGAGAGGAAGGATCGCAAATGAGATTTGGAAGGAGGTGGACAAAAGTATTAATTTAGAGCTTTCTAACACAAAACACCAGTTCATTAAAACATACGTTTCTGTAACGGAAACGTAGGTTATAATAATAAGGAAGTAGTAATTCCTCTCTCATCATTTTTGTTCTCTATATTCCTTTAAATAAAAACAAAATAAGAGCCTGGAATTACCATTATCAGACGCTTCCAATAGAAAATAAAGTTAGTTCAGTCGGAGCAGAATAAAATTCACCTACAAATCGATAGAGGGAGGAAGAACTTCTCTTCTCGGCAAACAAAATTCGTCCATTTCCTTCTGCTCTATCTCCCATCTTCGGGTCCCCCTGCAATCCCATTCCACCCTCACTGTCAACTTTAGTTTCAGCCTATCTGCACCTCCAATCGCGCTACGCCCATTCCACCGTCGATTCCCCATTCCCTTCCGCACCGCATCCTCCCCACCCCTCCCCTCCCCTCCTCTCCCACACCCCCACCAACTTTTCCCTACGCTAAAACACTCGCTGAGCGGAGGGACACTGCCACTCCTTTTCGGAATATTTCAAACCTGGAATATTTTTTTGCGAAAAAAAGGTCTGGTTTGAAAAAAAAAATACAAACAACAAAATATTGCGAGAGTTGTTTCTATTATAATGTCTGGAAAAATGCTTCTCGAGTTGATATTTTTCGAATAAATTCACAGAGAATGTGTTCTCGTTTAGGAAAATATTGATGAGATAAAGATAAATCAGGTAAATATTATTTGAAAGAATACGTATGAGTACTACGATGTCGGACAATATAGCTGAACCAATTTTTTCTTGTAAACATTTTCAAGATGTAGAAGAACACGTTTTGTTTTCAACAGAGCAAAATATATGTAATTAAAGTAGTTGTAGAATTAGTAAGATTGTTCACACTAGAATTAATTTTTAGGTGTTGAATTCTGTAAATTTTTAAATATCAAAAGCAGTTTGTTTGTTTTTCTGTATTTTAAGGGTATCATTGATTCTTTTAACCACTAGGATGGCTGTTGAGCAGGGTAGTAACTTCCCGTGATATGGATCCGGATTCGATTGCCGGTCGTGGCAAATACAGCTTCCTTTAAAATTGTCTCAGTTTTCTGTAGCTGTGTGACAAAGAAAACCTCAGGCAGGCGGAGTTTGCTAGTTACGGTAAAGGGAATGCGTCGTGTTCACCACATGTCTCTCTCACCCCCAAGCACGGGAATTAATCTAAACCCAGGCATGGGGGACCCGTTAGCTAGTCGGCAAAGTGGGACAATCGACCGAAAATGCCAAATGCATACATTGATGTTTTTAAGTTGTTTAAACGTTCTACATTTTTACGTGGAAATGAATGCGAATGGTGAAAAGTTAAATAAATGCGAATCACAACGCCTTGTTTGGAACGAAAGAAGTCAATTATTTTAATTTATTTGTTTCCTATGCCTCTCCATATATTAACGTGAACTAATCATTTACGCAAGTTGTGATCCGTCTGGAGTGGATAACGACCTACGTTTAAAATAAAAAGTCTGAATTCTTCCCCCGGATTGGAGATAGCTGTCAGGGAGGGAAAAATTAAAATTCTATTATGTTTAATTAAGAAGCCACAGTTAGTGTGGTGACTTTGCATAGTGTGAAGAAATTTTACAACTGAAGGTCCAGAAAATTAAATTGTACATAAGAGCCCCCTCCAATGAACCCCTTACACCAATTTTTGTGAGGGGGACTTGTGCTCCAGACCCCCTCCCCCCAGCGCGGCGGTGACGCCCATTCACAGTTCCGACCTCAATCAATAGAAGTATCTTCATTTTTTTATTATTAGCAATTACAAATTGTCCTGCACCTCTGCTGGAGTATTTTTCAGGGCTTTCAATTTATACAACATATTATTTACAAAATATATGAACAATTAGGCAAATTAAATCAAGTATAATAATTCCCTCTTGATGACTTTCCTAATTAATAAAACAGAACATACATAAAACAAGTAGTTGAAGTCATGTTGAAGACTGAACCGAATAACGAAATAATAGAATAATTGAATGAAAAGATAACTGAATACATTAATAACTGAAACTGTATTAAATAAGATTAAATTTAAAAATTTATAATAATTCTCTTCGTGGTGAGACTTTTTGAAAATATTCTTGAAATTTTTTTGAAGATTAATAGAATAATTAGAAGTAGTATGTAAAGAAGGTTAGATATTAAGACGTCTTTTTCATCGAATTCTGTATATTCATTAACAATATCTTCCATCAACAACTTGCACCGCCATCCTCCTGCTAACATTTTTCTTTCTCCGCCGCCATCCTTATCCAGGCAATCGCCCATGCCACCGCCGCCGACTCCTCCTCAGCGCGGGTCTGCGCCCGCATCGACCATCGACGGCGCTGGCGGCAACTTTACGACGATCGCGACATGAATACCCGAGCGGCGGCGGCGGCGGAGTGGAGAGCGCAAATAAAAGCAGCCCCAGGTGGCCGCGCGAGAACGTGGGGCTCCCCGAGGCGGTTGGCGCGGGCGGCAGAGGTGGCCGGCGACGGGCCGCGGTGGGCGGTGGTGGAGATGGGCGATGGTGGCAAGGAGGGTGGTATAGGCCCACCATTGTGGTCACATGCGGCGGCTGGGCGATGTTGATAAGCATGGGGTGGGGGCTATGGTCGGCGTTGGGGTCATGGACCAGGTGGGGGCGGAGGGCGGTAGTAGGCAGTGGTTGGCAGCGTTAGACGACGATGGAAAGCGTCTCTTGGCTGTCCGGGAAAGACGCGTCGATCTGCTCGTAGCTGACGTTTCGGCCAAATATTGTGGCATTCCTCAGAGCGTACTGCTCTGAGCTCTGTGAGCAGTACGCTCTGAGGAAGGCCACAATATGTTGGCCGAAACGTCAGCTACGAGCAGATCGACGCGGCTTGTCCCGGACAGCCAAGAGACATACTCCGGCCGCGGAAACCTACGTAATCATATAACGATGGAAAGCGTTTGCGGCGGTGGTAGCAAGTGGGTGGAGGCAGTGGGCGATTGGGCTTTGGTGGGGAGCAGTGGGGAATGGTGGGGAGTGGTAGGGAGAGAAGAAGCGACGGGCAGTAGCGTGGGCGGTGGTAAAGGGCGTCGGGCGGTGGAAGACAGAGGCGAAGGTGGGCGTCGGGCGTCAGGATGGGCGCGACACCTCGTGTCTCGGCTGTTCAGTGACGTTTCTCGGAAGCGGCAGGAACGCAAATGGAAACCGACATTTACTTTTTAACGGCACATTTCCAATGAGTATCCGCGCTTACCCTGTATGTACAAGCCCGTAAGTGATATTTTCATAACGGAAATCCACAAACCGAAAGGAATTTCACGGGGTGAAAATATTTGATCTCAACAGGACCCAAATCCGTGATCTTCTGTTATCCTGACAGACCCTGTATTTTTATTACATTTTCTACAGAATAAATTTTCTTTCCTATTCTTCACTAACGACACAAAACTCTCCACAAAATCGGAAAAGATCCTTACTTTGTTAAAGATGATTTGTCTGTCCCAGGTCACGAGAAGAAGGATCGACTACGACAATAAAAATAAAGAAACGTACGATAAACAAATTATTGTGGTCAGAATTCTCCCATACACTGGTACGTGTTATGATGCCAAATGACTGCGCGAAGAAGCTCTGTGGGCACTCCACGCAAACTCTCACACAGATAGAGAACGATTCTTCCAAGGTGTTAAAATTTTCCACGAAAGAAACAGCACTCAATAACTGCACATTTGAAATTTGCAAACATCAAAAATAAATAAATTTGGCACACATCCTAAATAACGCATTCAATACCGCCAAACCAACTTGTGTGTGAAAATCACAAATTATTCACAATAAAACGCCTACGTACAGTGGTATTATCTAGTATTCATCCCGAATGCCTCACGCTCAAAGGCACGTGACAATGAGGTCCACAGTGATCTACCCTGACAGTCTGTGGCGCTTTCCACGTATATGTGCAGTATTAAAACACACGTAAATGGACCGGTCCCTAGCGATGCTGACGCATACGGACTCGCAGGCAGTCGGGAGACTCGTACTTCTCAATGTTAAACTGCCTAAGAGAGTGTCGTCATATTTATGCGCTGCCTGGCTTGCAACTAGGCGCAAAAAGAACGCTTGACGAGTGCCTTTTGCTTTCGAACTAATTTCATACATCGATGTGGCAGCAATATCTCGATTATTGAATGACATTAAATCAAAAGGATATATTCCAAGTATTTTACGATTATCTTGGGATTGGACTACCGTGCAACTTTAGAATAAACCGACACTGTTTCATATATATGTATATATACATATATGTATAGGCAAGCAAATTATTAATTATTGTGAGCAAAATGTCAAATTGGTAAAATGATTTAATACAGATAATTACTAACATACGTCATTATTCTTCAATGGTTCGAAAACTGGCACTTGCCCACATTGTGCATGCGTCACTCAGCACTACAGCTCTCTCCTTCAGCATTATAGCCCTGAAGAATGCCGCAACATGTTGGCACAAACGTCAGCCACAATAACGCAGATGTGGCTTATCCCACGCAGCCAATAACCAATAGAACGCCCGCGTTCCAATCGCGTAAGATCATGGAATCCACCCGCGTAAGATTATGGAACTATTCGCACAGTTCCGCTGGTAATGCTGCTTGCTTTGCGATTGGCGCCCCTGCCTTCATATCATCGCCTCTGTTCGTTTGGTCTATTGCCTTCACGGTACTCGGTTCGACTGCTCAGAGGCCTGAAACTATTCAATGATTATTTTATGTATCCAGCCATCCGACTTATAATAATATTAATTCTTACCTACATTACACTTTTAAATTCAATCAGAAATTAAATTAGTTCTCTATCATTTAGATAGCATCTCAATTAAAATAAATAATTTACGGCATAATTCCACACGTAAACACGTATGTTATTAACAAATTGAATCAGCTATTTACTTAGTTTCTCTTTGAAATTTAGAGTAAAAGTATTTTTAAAGAAGTGTTCAGTTAACACACAGACTTTTTGCCTTCCATGCCTTGCCACAGAACAGTTAACACACATGTCGTTTTGCCTTCCTTCGTCCCAAGTTTATTGATACATCTATTTATCGACATTTCTTAATGCTATAAACATTTTCACAATGTTTTTATGTGCATTACCATCAACGATGTTAGGTGCGATGTTTTCTTTACTCAAACATCACTCGCAGTACATGCGAAGCTTTCGATTTTCCCAACGAAACAGGTGCACCGGAATAACACGTGTGTTTGCTCCATTCATTAATCATGTAACTCACAAGGAAAAGTCGTAACTCTCTTATACGGTCTCTGCAGAGACCCACTTCGATCCAGTCCACTAAACCGACAGACGCCATGACAATTTGTCCCCTTCGCTTCGCCACAGGCGAGTTGCACGGTTCCCAGAAGATCATCGAGGCGGGTGTTCGCGGGAAAACACGAGGCAGTGCCCGTAGAATCAACACTGAAACGCACCTGCCAGCGATGGCGACGGTGTGTGTGCTTTGGCCATATCGAATAACAACCAGGCAAACACTTTCCGAAACGGTAAGTACACACACGGGAACACCTGACGCTCTGAAAAACGACAAAATTTCTGTACCCATTCGCTTCGGCTGGATAGGGTTGAAATTTTGGGAATGACCTTTCATATTGCCTTCGCGTAGCACCGGGTGCATTAAACTGCGAAAGAAAGTACTGCATCCAAGTAGCTGAGTAAAAGAACTGGATCCCACACTACGTATTTAGTATTCACGATCATATTTAGAGTCAGCGTAAAAATTCGACGTTAGAACAAGTTTTATTCACGACTGAATTTTTCATGTTTTTCACTCTCAGTCAGTTAATAAAAACAAGTTTCAGGCAATCGATTTTCTGTTACAAAGAGATGTGCACTGTATATTCAAAAAGAAATACTACCACCAAATATTTGGACATATATAAAGAAAACACGCATCTTTCCTCATTCCAACCCAAAGTCATTATCGCGGACATTTATGATTAATATATCAGGAGAAAAGCACAGAATCCCTTGTTCGTCTGTCCTTATCAACATTTCACTTGAGAAAATTTCTCCCGGCAATAAAATTTACCAATGCAATCATTAAATGCTTCACAATGATGAGCCTGAATAAAACAAAAATCTTCCAAGTTGTGTCTTCCACTAATTTCCAAAAGATAATAGGTTTTACATAAAACATGGAAGAATATATGCCAGGAGAAATTTTAATATTATAGAATTGCCAATGTCATCACTTTCCGCAGTGGCGGCGTTGCAAAAGCTAGCTTCTGTGGGAGCTTATTATCGTAGTACAGTAAACCCTCGTTAGCACGAACTCGCTTAACACGAATTCCGCCGTGAAGCGAACAGAAGTTCGGTCCCAGCAAGGGATAACGGAAATTCGGACATTTATAATACTCGGATAACACGAATTTTTATAACACAAACTCCGATAATTTCGGTCCCTTGGAATTCGTGTTAATGGGGGTTTACTGTATTTGTATATTTCTGTTATATACCTGTTATTATATACCTGTATATACCTGATATATGATAGTATATACCTGTTTTGGCAACCGTCCATCTTTCATCTCGGTTAATCGTCTTCTAAGTACGTCCTCCGGCGCATCTAATACAAGCATATCACACACATACTCACACATACACGAAAGCGGAAATTATTGCAACAATAAAAACAAGTTTATGTAAAATATTCTGGCCAAAACGGAAGTGAAGGAAGTTATTGGTATACTGATGTGTGCGCGTGCGTGGGAGATGGCAACATGAAAATCTGTTGCAGAACATTTCCATTGTTTGTTACGTGCCTCTTTGTATTTAATGCTTCACAACACTACACCCGAAATGGAGAATGTTTTAGGTGGATGATTAGTCAAGATGATGCCTGTCGATGAATCAATTGCAGAATTAGGCGAAACAAAAGGAACCGCTTTGTCCTAAATTCTATCTGAGGTAACCTCATGATTCCCGAAATGCAGAGGAGGTGAGTTGGTAGGGTGACAGCAGTGCAGCACTCTGCCCGGTCCTACCGCTGGAAGGTGCATCCGAAACGATCTGTTTTATTTGCCGCACCGCTGTCAGCTTCTGTGCCCCTGAAGGCCCGCTGAAGGCGCGCACTTGCCTCTTTGCCTGCGTCTCATCTCGCGGCCGGCTCTAAATTGGAGCGGCTGCCTCGCGGCCTCGCCCCGTCCCATCCCGCCCCGCCCCCACCCGCCCCGCGCAGGCCGCGACGCCAGACAGCGCTCGTACGTAAGAGCGCGTCGCTGTCAGCCCTCAGCGATTTACTCGCGCGCGCAGCCGTCCTTCGCTGTCACTCGCCCAGCGGCGTCGGCGGTGGCGGAGGGGGAGGGGAATGTACTAGAGGAGGAGGTGGAGAACGGAGAGGACTGCGAGTCGGTGGAGGAGGTGGAATCGGTGGAGGAAACAGAGTCGGTGGAGGACGCAGAGGCGGAGGAGGAGATAAGAGTCATTGGAGGAGGCAGAGGAGAAGATAGTCGGTGGAAGAGGCGGAGGCAGAGGAGAGATACAGTCGATGGAGGAGGCAGAGACAGAGGAGGAGGAAGTCAGTGGAGGAGGCAGAGGAGAAGATAGTCGGTGGAATAGGCGGAGGCAGAGGAGAGATACAGTCGGTGGAGGAGGCAGAGACAGAGGAGGAGAGAGTCAGTGGAGGGGGCAGAGTGGTTGGAGGGTGCAAGAGGTAGAGCCGATGGAAGAGGTAGAGTCTGTAGAGTTGACGCAGTTGACAAAAGTGTCATGCAGATGAAGGAGGCGAAGGTCGTAGATAGGTCGTAGGTTGTGGTAGAGGACGACATCAACAAGGGGGAAACAGAGTTGACGAGGGGGGCAGCAGATTCAATGGGGAGAAGGAGGCACATGAGATGGAACCAGAGGAGGAAAGTACGTAATGAGGAGGTGTGGCGGGGACGCTGACAAGGGCGGAGAAGAAATGTGGAGTCGGAGACGGAGAGGGGTGAGGTGGAGGGTACAACGCATCGGACGGGGGGGGCAGTAATGGGAAGACTGCGGATGAAACATAAGCTTTCGCAACAGCCGACGGCGAAAGGAGGTACAACATTCGATAAGAGGCGTTGCACTTGGTAGCACCATTGGAGGCGACAACTGCAGTGAAGGTGACGCGAGCGGTGGAGATAAGTTGGAATGCTGTAGAAGCTGCGGTGACTGTAGCAAACAGCGTGACTTGATTCGAAATTATACTGGCTGTTTCTAATACCTGAATAGCGTAGTGATCTGTCCAACCTACAGGAACTCAATATCATCGATTGGTATCTACTCTGATCCTATGCTCAATACTATCTCTCTAGTTCAAATTCCAAGTCATTAGAACATTCCTATTTTAATATGAAAATATTCGTGTATCATACAGTTTTACATTTTACGTATATAAATTAACAATTTCCAAAGAGTGTATAGAAGATGTGAAGAAGGATTTATTTGAGAAACAGTAATTTACGGAAATGTTTGGTTAGAGAACAGCTGTTTCAAATTCATAGTCAAAATTTTGACAACTAAGCATTCGTAGGAAATGTCCCTCAATTAACGAAAGAGGTAAGGGTCCATAACTGAGCGACAAAAGAGCTTTTAACTTAACATATTGCAGAGTCACCGTTTCTAGGCCTCCCAAGCAACAGTAATTTTTGTAACGATACTTTTCACTGTAGCCTACACAATCTTAATCGGTGGAAATGGAGAATAGAGAAAAACGAAAACAATGAATTGAACTCTTGGAGGTCACATTTTCGGCTTCTTCGAAAAAATTGGAAAGAGAATGGCGTATCTTTCTTTCTAGGGTTTTTATTCGACCGACAGTCGGTTACTCTTTATGTCCAAATGGGACGCGTATGCGACCATACACTACACCAACACATTTGCACTATACCTACATAAATGAACAATTCTTAAATGGCCTCCGATTATTTTTATAAAACAATTTTGATTCTTCGTGTATTTTCCTTCATTTATCTCACCGAAAGCCTGTTCCTTCTAGTACATGAAATGAATTATGGGTAAATGAAACTATGCACTAGTAGTAAATTAATTTAAATGATAGTGTGTTTACCACATTGACTGCCATAAATAATAGTTCTATTCGAGAAAATTTCCAAAGAAAAAATGTTTACATGGCAGCTCATTTTGGGGATTTGATGCTCAGTGTCATTTTGGGTAGATGGAAGAACGCAAAAGATACATCTCTGGAGTATAGCACTAAGAGTAGAAGCATCGGAGAATAATATACACCATTTACCTCAATATCAGCTTGAAATTACTCTCACAATGCATCGTCAAAGTATTATCGCTTTATTTCTATATTCCAAATCAAACATAAGGTTTCTTAAATCAACAGTTAATTTTCAACAGGTTTTCAAAATTATTTCGTACAACAATCACAATTAAACAAGCGATGTGAACTTCAGATTTTAAAAATATAGACTCCCTAATCAATAATTCTTCCTGACAACCAAATCTAACTTACAAGCACCATAGATTTTATTCTACGCGAAACTTATTACAAACATTTTCTACACAAAACTTACATTTTTTACTTTTTTTACTTAAAATTTTCGAAATATCAATTTGAATATTTGCAGGTCGTGCCATCAACAGTGAGAGAGTGTTGCAGATTCTGCAAACACATGCACAACTGAGAACGAAAGCGCGAAGGCATAGCCGATCATGCAGAGAAGGGCGGTGCGCATTATTGTGGCGAGGAAATGACGAAGATGAGAAACACGTGTGGGCGTAGGGATGGAAGATCAGTATGCATGAGGTACCGCAAGGGGAAGGGGAAAGGAAAGGAAGTGGCAAAAACGGCAAGAACAGACAGTTAAAATGAAAGGAACTGCACGCGGATGTAATAGAAAAAGGAGGAGTATGGTGGAGCTGGAGAGGCGGGTCGTAGGCGGAGGTGCAGCGGCTCGACAACAAATCACAGCACCGACAGTATGACGGGTGCGCCGGCTACCGTCTTGGCGGAACCAACGCTGCCCCTGCCCTCACCTCCGCCTCCACTCATCTTCCACTTCCACGCTGCCTCTGTCACGACCGTCACCTCCCCCACCTCCATCGTCGCTATCGCCGCCAGCCACCGCCAAAACGCCAATGCTCACACTTTCACAGCCTCTGGCACCAACACCACCACCATCCTCTCCACCTCTGCCACCAACAACATCGCCTCCGCCTTTACACCACCACCGCCAGTGCCTCTGGCACCAACGCAACCAACGCCGTCACCCCCTCCGCCTCTGCCACCAACGGCCACCACCACCGCCGCCACCAACAACATACCTCCGCCTCTGTCAGTATCACCGCCACTGCCTCTGCCACCAACGTCACCGTCACCTCCACTCTCTCTGCCACCAACGCCACGACCACCACCCTCAACGCCAAAGCCAAGAACGTCACCGCCACCACTACTTCCCCTCGCCCCGCAAGCACACTGCTACCGTCGCACCGCGATGCAGGCTCCCACCCGCCTGCCGGGCGGCCGGCCGCGCCATGAGTTACGGTAATGCGAAACACGTGACTGTCTCGCCGCCGCTACCGCCGCCGCAGCCAAGCGATGCGAAGCTCGATCAACGCGGGCGCGGCGGGGCGGGGCAGGGGAGGGGCGGGGCGGGGAGGCGTAGACACAACTGCGGAGGCGGCCGTTGCAGCGGGACAACACGTAGCAAGGGGCAGCGTCATGAGACAGGGGCAGGACCTTGGAGGCTGAAGAGGTGCCTCATCATAAAGGAGCGCAGCCGCTGGAATAGAGTCGTTTATTGCGAAGACACATGTTCACAGAATGTGGGAAAAAATTGCTGGGGGAAGAGGGGAATTATTGATATGGAATGTTTCCACATGCATGAACTACGTACGTAACTGTGCAGGGAAGACAACCATTCTGGTAAATAATGCTGCGAGTGGGTTATCGCTTAGAAAAATGTCATTGGAGCAACTGAAATACTACTCAAAAGAGAGGTAAACTGAATATTCGATTTTTACCACAAACTACACTTGCGTGTTTGATATCAAAGAAATTGAACTAGTGTAGTTACCGAGTACACTAGTTTAACTATACAAGTAAACTATACAAGGCAATTTAAAAATATATTTTTGCGAACATTACAGCATTTCATTGCATTCATAAACTTTTTTGAAGTCATATTACTTGAACAAATTCATACATAGAAGAAAAATAAGGTATACCTATAGAAGGTGGCGATGAAAGTTACAAGTGACGCAAGTCTTGTCGTTGACACCTGTCGAAAATAAGCAATTAAAATGCAAGAAAGTCGAGTTGTTCGTTTGTCAAAGAGGAGGAAAAATAGTTACATGGTGAACCTGAGGTGCGGAATGTTCAACGTTTTGCAGGTGTTTGTAATTCGATTATTGATTGTCTTCTACGACCAGTTGCCCCACACATCGGTGACATGGTTCGCAAATGATGTCGGTGGGGTAGGGCAAAGGCAACAGACACGACTGCATGACACAGCAGCATGGGTATAAATTATCCAGCGGACGGGTCGTACCTGCGGCGCAGGCGGCGGCGAAGCCACGGAGGGAAGGGGCAACCGTCCGCAGAGTCTGCGCGTGTGACGGTGACGGCTACGTCGGCTGACGACTCCCAATGAAGGCAATATGGAGGGATGTGAATGATCTTGGCCGTCCGGGTGACGCCGCGTCGAAGGCTGTGTTGCCGACGTTTCGACTATCTTTTCGTGATCTTCCTCAGGGCTGGTCTCCCAAGGTCACGCTGGTCGCAGACCAGCCCTGAGGAACACCACGAAAAGATGGTCGAAACGTCGGCAACACAGTCTTCGACGCGGCGTCACCCGGACAGTCAAGATCATTCACATGAGACGACCTGAGCAGCGGGAAGCCTACGACTTCACTTAATGTGGAGGGAGGTAACAGAGATGGCAGATCAGGGATCGAGGAAGACTACGACGGCGAGGAAGACGGCCGAGAGGATGGCGAAAAGGACGGCGGAGAGAACGGCAAGGCGGACGGCGGGGAAGACGTCCAGAGGATGGCGGACAACTCGGAGGGGAGCACGAGAAAGATGACGGATGAGGGTCCACGGAAGACATCGACGACGAGGGAGAGGACGGCAGACAAACGGTGAAGAGGTCGGCGGACAGGACGACGCAGGACACGGCGGAGAGGCAGAGGAGTGAATATCAGATGAAACGGCAGATGAGACGGCGGGAAGGCCAGCAGTGGGAGCCGCGGCAGTTGTGATAGAGATGAGGAAATGCAGACGGTGTGGCAACGGTAGCTTTGCGTCTGGAATAATAACAAGGGGGGGCGGATTTTGATGACCTAAAACATCGCCCAAAAAGATCAATAAAATGCTTTAAAAATACCCTAAAACCAAAGAAAAATAACGTGAAAGATCTTATCAAAACCAGTTCGGACGAACAACTCAAGCTGTTGGATACGTTACTGATGTAATCAAGGCTTTTTCCATTCGTTCGAGCGAACTCATCTAGCAAACTTTTGGTTTGGACTGTTCTTTACAAGGAAATCTCTATCTTTAGTTATCCCGAAATAAGCCGAACCGGGAATGGCGGTGATATACGTCACAAGAATTACATACAACGACTGTCAAAACAATTTGTGGGCGAACAAATAGAATAATAGGCTAGAGAGTAATTCTGTGAAGAACATTCGCAAGTCGTAATATTATTTGAAGCAAGTACCATTAAAAACGACATTAAAATCGATGAAATTAGCAAAAAATGCATTAAAAATGACGGAAAAAGGTAAAAAATGACTTATTAGTTGAAATCAACCAAAAATGCAAAAATATGACGTATAAAAATGGGTCATTTCTTTTTGTCATTACATAAAATGAATTTCTATACTAAACTGCATTGTTCTAAAGTGAAAAGAAAAAAATGACATTTCATTAATCCGTCCCGTAATAATAACCTTGGATGGGGAGTGTGAGAGCTGCGCAAGAAGCGTCGGACATTGGCGGAGACGACGCCAAGAAGACCGGTAGCAAATGCAGCGATATAGTGTAGCGTCACGTTGGCGGCCGTTGGTGGGAGGAGGAGCGGAAGTATCGCACACCTGCGGGCATGAATAGATAGGCGCCCGGCGTTGGGATACATTTAGACAAAGGGGTCGCCAGCTTGACCGGGAAGGTCACGTGGTAGACGCGAGCCTCCCTCCCACACCTAGGACGGTCACGTGACGGTTGCATGCTGGTATAAAATCGAGCCGACGAGCTCACACGGGGGTTTTATTCTGGAAACCTCGCGAGATGCGCAAAACTTTACGCCCAGGCTGGAGCGTGTCGTGCCCATTGCACGGGTGACGAGGTCACGGTAGTGGCGCGGGAGTAGCGTCAGAGGAGACGGGGCCTCTCTAGCTATGTGAGGTATCCACAGGGAAATACTTACAAGGGTGTAGTTTCGGAGCAGAAGTTGATTATTGTCCATACATGTAAATAAATTTGTACATACTTGTAAACGTCTGTGTGTTTTTCTCCATGATGACACAATAGGATGGACAGTGGCAGTTGCTTGGGCGATAGGGACATTAGCGGCCAGGGAGCGACAATGGGAGCAAAGGCAGCAGGGATTGTCATGACAATCTACTGATGCCCTCTCGCTGATCAGGGTTCGAGTTCCGACGGTGGTGGATTTTTGAATCTTGTTACGAGGCACATCCAGAAAGTAAGTGTGGCTCCCCCACCCTTCGTATATATGCGACACGCTAGCCTCTCGGTAGCAGTATCAAGAAGACGACACTACACTGAAGAAGACCTCAACATGATGGGCGAAACCTCAGCCACCTCGACAGAGACCCCTCCCATCACGGACAGCCAAGAATACAATGACTCCGACCGCGGAAGCCTACAAATAAAGAAAGTAAGTCTCCCTACGTCGCCAACAAAACGAAAATATAATTACATGAAAAAAGTACTGAAGCAGACACAGCACTGTTATACTATTTTTCACACAATCCCCACCAGAATTGAGTTTTTTGTCGTACCGTGGGATCAACAATTATATTCGTGTCGTAGACGCCTGCCACCATTTTATCGCTCGCCATTTAAACGATCTCACGTGCCCCCTCCCTGCAGCAATTTCCATCTTTTACTTAGACCTCAAGAAATTTCTGTCGGGACAGCTTTAAGCATATCACACATACGCAGATTTGCAGGTGGCTGACAAACACTGTTACTTATTGGATGGCAGACTTCCACGACACATAGATACCAATGTTGATTACATGATATGACAAAAATCTCAATTCTGGAATGTGTTTGTTTCATTTTCAAAGACAATTGTGTTCTTATGGACTACCTAGGGACACTTACTTTTTGGATGCACCTCGTACAAAGTTAGTTGAATATAGCTGGATAGGAGTGAGACTGCTCTGATCGGTAGTTTTCTGTGTTTTTTTCTATCAATGCCGGAGCAGTTCTCTAACAAAAGGGTCACGGGTCACGAGTGATCTTTCCTTCGTCTTTACCGTACCTTTCTCTTATACACACACGTGCGTACTTACACACGCCCCGTACATTTCATGCACTACTCTACGGCATGTCGTGAGATCAGTAGAGAATAAATTGCCTTGGTTGGAACGGTGATCGCTGGGGGAGATACTGAAAGGGGAAATCCCCGCAAGCGGACGAGAAGATCGATGTCTGACATCACGTTCCAAAGAAAAGTAACACGGACATCTCCAAGGATACAACATGCACTACAACTAATGGCCGCAATAGTTGATTCGCCCGGAAACTGTACATCAATTAAATGATGCACTTAGCGGTCGATAATCTTTAGACGTGGCCATTACGAATTCGCTGGGAAAAGAAATGAGAATAAAAAAGGAAGAATGAAAAGGAGTGCACTACAGTGGCGCGCTGACGGCAATGGACCACGAGCGGTGTTTTGCCAGAGAGCCTATTTGAGCTCCTCAAAGATACTTCTATCTCTCCGCTTTCATAAAGCCCTAATACACTGTTTGGCCCTAATTGTTTAACACAATCGTTCAGTTATACATTTTTATATACAGTAATAATGCTGTATACGTGTAATATATCTGTAAGTTCTGTAATTTGTAGACTGAATGAGGTTTCTAAGTAAAATTTGACTGAAAAGTATCTAAATACTAGGAATATAGTTCATTTTATAGTTAATAATATTGTTCCACACAAGATTTTCTTCTTCAATCGAAATGTTCCCGAGGAAATAGTGGAAATTATATAAACAATAAAGAAACCTCGGTCATGACCCTCCAATTCTCAGTTTTACTACTAGCTAAGTGCTACAGATGATCCAGATGAGCGATCTTATTTCGGGAACATTTCATGACGACTGATATCATTCACGAAAACACAAACAAATAAATGATTTTTCAAAAGTACCCCGGGTGTGGTACGAGAATTTAAAAATATTTTGAAATATGCTTTTCACGCATGAATGATCACTCATTAAATCGAGTCATTATTTATTTTGTACTTCGAAATTTGTGTTCGATTATTATTCATTCCGCTTTGCTACTGTAATTGTTGTGATTGTCCAATATTATTAAATATTGTTATTATTATTATTATTATTATTATTATTATTATTATTATTATTATTATTATTATTATTACTACTACTATTTTTTAATTTTAGTTCTAATCGATACTTCAGATCTATCTCAAAGCTGGCTCTCCACTGCAACTGCAAAGCCGCATCATCGTTCATCGACATACCATACATCTCCATTAAATTACACTATTCCAGCAATGTTTTGGCCGAGAAGCTGATTGGACAGGCTTCTCCATTAGGGTGGCAGCCAGCTTCATCGCCCCAATTGCCTCCCAATTGAGTTTGTTTACTTCCGCCTGCGTCGCAGGGCGGCGAGTCCCTAGCGAGGGTCCTCTGGGAATTGGAGGGAACCGCCTTAAATGAGAGGGAGCTCCCTGCATTGACCAGACTTGACGGCTGCGTGGAGGGGTCTTCACAATGCGGGCGAGACATTGTTCTGTAGACGCCCAGCAATGGGGACGCAGGGAATTCTCAAGATCCCAACAAGTACATGCAATGAAGTGCATTGGTTGTGAATTAGGGCAGTGGTTTCTTTAGCAAACTCTGACATTTTTCGACCTCTGTCGCTCAGAATATTGAAAATGTGAAAAAAGTAGGGTTTCTCATGTCTGGAGAGTTTAAAAAATTGTTAAAAAGTAACACCGAGTACTTTTGTTTATTTTTTTGTGGAATCCCAGGCTGTTTTTGTCACAATGGTGCCTCCCTGGGGTAAGCGCGTTAGGCACTCACTGATGATGTGCACTAGTTTAATTCATTTCATTATTTTAAAAAGTAAATGACTCAGAAAATTTTAATATGGTGTAAGTATTATTAATCAGGAAATGTGTAATGAAGATTTCATTATCGTGTCACTAGCCAAGGGTTTACTAACAGTCGGAGCGCCATGCGATCTGTCTCGTCTCTTCCCGCAAAGACATGCACTCGACATGCGTCCGCTTCCGCACCTCTCAGGGTAGGCACACCCGGACGCTGCCTCGCTTCGCACAGCATTTTAAGAAAAGGCCCTGCAATGAGCGTAACGCAGTAGCATTGCTGTTCCACACTTCACGCATGCGCATCGTGAGTAGGCCAGCGAATTCCCTCGCTGCCTGCCCGCAGGGAAGATTCCGATTTCAACGCACGCCAGCCGCGTAGCGCATGTGATCACAGTTTTCTTGGTGAGTTAACAAGCGAAGAAAGTGATTATTATTTTATTATTCAGGAATTATTTATTTTTTATTTTTACCTTAGTAGGCTGCGGATTATTGTTACTTGATTTTTATATTTAAATCTGATTTTACGTTAATATTATGATAAATACACAGAATGATCTACTAGGTGCACCGTGTTCTCATTTTAACGATGTAGAAAAGAGAGAAATTTTGAACAATGATCAACCTACTTCTATGTTGAGAATTATTGTACATCGTGGTGGCGAGAAAAATACAAGAAAATTCAATCATTTGTGGAATGATTCACACAAATTGCTTACAGATAGGGAAGTTAAAGCTAAGGTTTATTGTTAGATATGTCTTTATTGTCAATTAAGGAGGGTATTGGAATAGAATGGGCATTTTGACCAGAAAAAATTATCAAAAGCTACACAAAAACATGAAATGTCAAAACATCACATATGCAATTCAGGGAGTCTTAAACGCCTGGAAATAAGCTAGAATTTAATTTCAGAATTATAGACAGAGCAACACAAAGTCGCAAGACTTTCTGAGAATCTGGATATCTTGAAATTACGTCTACGCGTGCTTCATGGAAATAATGATTTGGAATGTAATGATATCAGTGAAAATTGTTTTGAATAAATTGAATAACAAAAAAATTGGATTGAAGTGGGGCATGGTCCCACACTACCTTCCCGGAATCCACCGCTGTTCAGTAATCTGTTTTGTCTACCCTTGTTCGTGAACATTTGTTCGTGATCCGCCAATGATTAGTAATGTGTTCCGGCGCCTGTACGATTCTTCACATACATCACTGAGGATCAGGCATACCAGGATGACGGATCAGATCATCGCTTGGTTGTAGAGTAGGGTGGGCGAAAAGGTCGGGAGGAATGGTTTCGGCGCAACCCATGCAACATCGTATAAGTTATTGATTCGTCATTTACTTGGAATTCATCGCACAAAATCAACTGAGCGGCCGAAGAAGCAGCCGGCGAATAGAAATTTTTTGTAGACAATGTCGACTTTAACGCAGCAACATTGGCGGAAATACGTTTGATTGATTGATTCCGGGAGTGTCAACTATACTATGGTCAATAGTCCCGTAAGTATAGTGCGTGTTTTGCTCGGGAGGTGGCGGTTGAATTCCCCCGCTGGATGGCCAGATCCGGCGCCGAACTACCGTCGGCTAACAGGGTTTTCCCCATCTAGGTATCTCCCACCAGCGGATCACCGCCCCAGCCGAAACAAGTTCTACGTCTCCGACCGGTCTCCCGGCATGTAGGGTAGTGTAGTGGATGTTAGTGTATGTGTGTGTAAGGGATGAGGACAAGGAAAAGGAAGGAAAGATCACGCGCGGTCCATGGCCCGCCGGTCAGAGACGCTGCAGTGACATCAGTTAATGCACTGAGCCACCACTCCCGGTCGGAAATTCGTTTTCGGCCGGTTTATATCAATAATCATTAGGTCGCGTTTTAATCGAATTATAGGACACCGATACATTCAACTTTTGCATATTTAAAGAGTTTCCAATTATATTTTAGAACGTATTGGCTAACCCCATTATCCAAAAAACCTGTTATGAATTTTGCGAGATTTTAGTGTCAAACTTCCTTTCAGGGCGAACGCGGAGTCGTTATGCCCTGTCCTTTACTGTGTCGATGTGGTTATTTTCATTCTGTTCCACTCGAGGGCTGCCGATCCTGAGAGGTAATTGATAAGTAAACGAATGATTAAGAAGGGTGTGATACGCGGTGTTATAACGGTAACACAACCTCACCGCACTGACATGGTGCAAACAGCTAGGCTTTACACTAAACTTTCAGGGCTGCGGTCTTCTACAGTGCTCCAAACATCTGTATTTGTTTTTTTTAACGTGGCATGTATCTTATCTTCAAGATGGAATAAGGCAAGACTTTTTGCGTCTTTATTAGCCTTGCCGCAAGATGTCGCAAGATCGCGACCGTATCAAGCAGTGCTGCAGATCAAGCGACTCTAGTGGCAGGACCGAGAAAGACGCAAAGAGTCGTGCCTTATTCCATCCTGAAGATAATACCCTCAGATGCTACGTTAAAAAACAAGAATATGTCACGATGCTAACTTTGCAGAAACTGTGGTACCATCAGGTCCAGACGACGATGGAGTACATTTTGTCACAGTGCAATCGTCACTTGATTGATTCATTAATTGTGCTTTTAGGGTGCTACAATTCTAATTAGCGTCCAAAGGCGGTAAGTGAAGATTGCGAACGGCTCGTAGCCCGTTGTACAGGGAACTCCTACGGCAAAAGCCTGAAAATATTCAAGGAAACAACAGGAACCACAGCACACGGATCACGAATTCAGTTCCGCAGCGAACTATACATATCTAATACTCAAGCCAATTTCAAGCACATTACCAAGATCCAACCCGTCACCTCCCTGTCACCCGTGCGGCGGACGACGGTGGCGTCGTGAGCAACTGAAGCACACAGGACGGTAACGCGCGAGCGAGGCATATCCAGCCTCGCCCGACACTCGCACGCGTCAACATCTAACGTCATTGGCACCGTAAGTGTACTGCATGTTTTTCCTCGCGCGATGGTGATGATGTTCCCCCGCTGGATGTTGAGATACGACGCCGACCTTTCTGTCGGCTAGTGGGTTTCTCCCACCACCCCAGCCAGAACAAACCTACCTTCCTACCAGTCACCCGGCATGTGTGTGAATGTGAAAGTAAGGGTGAGAATATAACAAGGAAGAAGAACAAAAAATCCCGCGCAATCCGCGGCCCATTTTGCTACGGAACAACTCCGGCATCTGGCTGGTAATAAATGGAGAAATCACGGAAAACTACCGATCGGACATACCGGTAGCTAGAATTCTTCCACAGAGACCGCCTGAATCCGACCTAACTATTCAGCTAGTGACGAAAATCCTGCAACCGCCGGGACTCGATTGATTGATTGATTTTTTTTCGTGTTTCCGGGCGCGTCAACGGCTTTGGTCATTATTCCCGTTAGTGTAGTACATGTTTTATCCTCGGTGATGGCGGTGATCTTCCCCCGCTAGATGGCGAGATCCGGCGCCGACCTACCGTCGGCTAGTGGGGTTTCCCCCTAACCAGGACTCTCCCACCAGCAGGGCACCGCTCCAGCCGGGACAAGCTCTAAGCTCCCGACCGGTCTCCCGGAATATGTGGTAGTGTAGTGCATGTTAGTGTAAGTGTGTGTGTAAGGGGAGTGGATAGGACAAGGAAGAGGAAGGACAGATCGCGCACGGTCCGTGGCCCGTTTTGTAGGGTACTACTCCGGCATTTGCCAGGTGTTGATCGGAGAAACCACGGAAAACTACCGATCAGAGCAGCCGGCCGCTAGAATTCTCCTCCAGACAGCGACTGAATTCAACCGGGACTCACGCTCAGGGCCCTCCCGGCCGTAGGCACTGCAGTGACATCAGTTGAATCCCTGAGTCACCTCGTCCAGTGAATGCACTGCGTGGGCGGCGGCCGGGTCGGCCCTTCGCCAGAGGGAGCGTGTTAACGCTCTCAGGCTCCGTGGACTGCCTCTCAATCAGAGGCGGCGCCTCCTACATTAGCGCCTCCAGCGGCGCATTACGAGATAACTAGAGCAAGCGCCGGCTCTTGTAGCCTGAGGCGCCTCGGACTACTACGCGTGTTACACGGCGAATGCACTCCCAGTTCTCCGCTTCGGTATTCGCAGGACGCTACTCTCGCTTTGACTTCGCTCACCTTCTGATGTTAGGGATAAAGCCCTTTCCATGCATTTAAAATGAACACTCCTACCAGAATAATCTATGGAAACCAATTTTAAATTGCATCAAGGAGCTGATAAATAATGTGCAAAAAGTTCGTAACGTTGCTCAAAAAAATTGTTTCGCAATTGAATGAAGAGCTTTTATTAACACAGTGATCCACTCGGAAGAAAGGGCAAACATGAAGGAAAATGATGTTTATGGCTGGGCCCTTTAGTGTCGTCACATCTGAACTCACCTCCACGAGTAATGAAGAGACAATGCAAGCTTCAACACTCAAGCCCAAGGAAGTAGTCTCAAGTCCTGTAGCCTTTCTTGTTGTACAGTAAATGCACTCTGCGCAACTCCGTTGTGGCATTCGCCCCTCTTTCAGATGGATTTCGATCTTCTTCGGACACTCGGGATCACTTAATTTTCATTAATTTGTTTAAAAAAATCTTCTCCAAGAGTAATCTATCGTATAAAATACTATGTCTTCAATTTTAGAAGAAATAATTGAAGAAAATATTTTTTTATTTATTTCAAATTTTCTTTTACAGCGAGGTAAACGCTTTACAAGATAGAAAAGAGAAGTAATCTAGCACGCATAGCATTAGCATTTCAGCATAGCGAGGAGATTTCCACTGGAGACCTCAGGTAATCAAGACTAATTTCAACGAAAGGAGAAGAGGGGAATGCATTATGTTTTCAGGTGTTAACTGTTACAAAAAGTAGGTATAAAAATTATGAGTTTTTTCTTTTATAGAGATTTAAACTTGTCTTTGGGGAAACTAGATCTTTTGTGCTGCTTATACTAAAAACAGGAAATGAGAAATACTGAAGTGGCAAAATCATTCTCATTGCACATTCCTCGTTCACCATCCTATTACTCAATGAAAACATACACTTCTATATCCATTGAAGTGATTTTAAACTACAAGGAAACATTTCTGATACTTTTCCAAAGTTTTTCGCATTGGTACATTTTGCGCTTTCTATGAAAAATCTAAAAATATATAGTTTTAGAACTTTCAGCGTTTCCCATTTCTAGTCTTCAATCAAGGGACATAAAAACCGTGAAGATGCGAGATACCTCAAAATATTTTATTGTGAAATTGAACAGTTTATATACATACATACAACACACACACACACACACACACACACACACACACACACACACAGCTACCAATGCCGATCCCACTGACCTTGCGAATGTAGGTTGGGTAAGCGAAGAATGATACTGTTTGTGCCACTTTTCACTTAAAAGTAGCATCTACTTTCCCACATAGTGCACTGAAATAAACTGCAAGGGCTTGGTGAAATATCCTAAATAGGTTTTATCATCGAAATATCAACTTCGAATTTTTGGATCGAATTCAGTACTTTTCGTCTACGTCCAGCACTGGAGAGTAATAATATGGAAAAGAATTTGCAGTAAGATCTTTGAAATCATGTATTGGTACATCCATTTTAAACAGCTGTAGCTCCGTCATTCACAGATATTTGCAAATTAACGATAAAATTATGTTCAAAAGATCATTTGGACAACAATGCATTTTTTCATTTGATAAGTTTTTATTTGCAATCTGTTACATAAGAATTGTTTGACAGAGTATTACATTGGCATGTGAAGGAACTGGGCATTCACAGTCCTTCATGGATTCATTTTTAGTAGTAAAATGAACAACGAATAAATAACTAGTAAAAACTATAAATTTAACATCATAACACACATATGATGCAACACAACAATGCAAACGTGATTAAACATGATGCTGTTCCATCGCCTCGTAATTCATTCTGTCTTGACATAAACAGGTCTCTAACGCCCTGCTGATTGTTCTCGTCATTGACCCCAAAGACTGTCAAGGAGCTCATAAAGAGATAATATTGCGAACTTCGCTTGTAATACGAAACACACTCAGTCGCCGACTCGCGTAACAGAGAAAATATACTCCATCTTGAATCGACATGAAGCTCGCATTCTCATAGCTTTTGAGACCACTTTTCATATAATATTAAAAATAAAACGCATCTTCTAATATAATCTATCCAATAAACTTTAAAAATTTTAAAGAAAGTGCAGAATAATATTTAAATTAGTATATTGTATCTAAACTTGTTTTCGGCGTTTTGTATTCGTTTACAATACATTTATATCGTATATATTACGTATATCCCGTTTTCTTAATTCAGCACTGAAAATGAACTCTCATACACAAGTTCACGCAAACTGAATTTCTTTCATAGCGTAGGATTATTTTTAAGCCAAAGCAATATTATTCATCGCACTTTATGGTTCTCTTCTTCTACACGTTAGAAAGAGGACAAATACTACACATTAAAAACTCGGCTTCGTGTCCTGGTCCCAAGAAAACGGTACAAGCCGTCGAGCTTTAGGTAGCATCCCGAACAGCCAAGGCTCTTCGCCTGTGAATTGGCTCAGGAACTTTGTTTCGCGATTGACGGATTAGACATGGATGTGACGCCATTTGATCTACGACATTTCTTTATGTTGTCTTCAGTGTCTTGCGGTGGTCGCGTGCAGGCGTATTGATATGTAGCCTATGTACTTGTTTAAATGGACAATGAATACTATAAATAATAATAATAATAATAATAATAATAATAATAATAATAATTAGTAATTCGAAATTTAGAGGAAAAACGTGTCTATTGTAATGTGGCAGTAACATCCGATCACAACGTTGAAGCTAAGGAGTTTATATTTAATCGACACCTCACATTTTGTCGTGAATTTAGGGAATAATAATATAATAATAACAATAAAAATATATTCAGGATTACCTATTCCTCGAAAGACGACGTAATCCGGTTTAAAAATATTCTCATTTTGTACCTGGAATGTCAATGAATGATTTCCAAATGAGTATTACTACTATCTGCACAGTAATGAATTCTGGGATGTGGATCACGGGATTAGTCAATTAATGAAACACATTAATTGACCTGGAGGCAGACATGAAGCTTGACCGTCCTGTATATTAGTAAGGTGGTATAGTTTATACTACTTTGGTTTTATATTACTTTTGTTTTTCACATATGTTGATATATATATATATATATATATATATATATATATATATATATATATATATATATATATATATGTGTGTGTGTGTGTGTGTGTGTGTGTGTGTGTGTATGTGTGTGTGATAATTGTAAATAATTTTGTTCATATAGTTTTCTTCATTCCGTGTGATGTTTGTGTTTACTGTAATCCTGAGGAAGGAATTATAAATCCCGAAACGTTGGCGAACAATGTTTTTCATTACTTACCAATCCCGTGATCCACATCCCACAATTTATTAATGGTCGTGAATTCTAGAATAGTCAATAATGGATTCCTTTTAGAATGCGCTCACACTGTACTAATATTATTTAAAACGGCGTATTTCACACATGAAAATACGTTATTTGCAGCTGGTTTTGTTCGCTGCCATTGCATGATGGGAGCCGAAGTGGCTGAGTGCAAGGCGTGAATAGAAAGCAGTCTCGTGGAGAACGTTTTGAGGCAGTGGGCATCGCCAGAGAGAGCGGAAAGCTTTCCCCTCACAGATCAAACAGCAAAGCAAACACGGCATCCCAGCGCTCGAGCTTATACTCAAGAGGAATTACCATTCTCTTGTTTATAGGACTCGCATTGCATCCCACATCTACGAAGCACTTACATAGAGAATGAATTAAATGGTATTCTATCACAGAAGGAACTTCTATGTAACCGCTACTCTTGCATGCCCTCAGTTATGTTCGTAGCAGCAAACCAAATGCAAAAGCATCAGGGTAGTCAATTCATGTTAAACCATTACTGATTATTGCTTAACAAAGAACCATAATTAATATAAAAATATCTTTATTTTAGATGTGTAAATGGTACCTTTTTCATGTTAAAGAAAGAGAATTGAATAAATATGACACAATTCGGCGAGCACAATTTTTACGGTCACGTTTTTCTTGGCAGGCTTAATTTATATTTTGTTTTGAAAGAAAAACATTTCGGAACACACAATGTAAACAGTAAGTAGTAAAAGTAGATAATTTTGCCAATATATTTCTTCGCCAGTAACATTAAAGTTCAAACTTCAGTATTGTTGTGCTCCTATACTTTATTAGACGTCGTAATGGTTTTACAATACAAGATAGCATTTATTCAAGTTTTATAAAGGCCGTTCCATGTCACAAAGCAGAATGAACACGCTAGTAATATCGAAATACGAGTATATAAATTTTGCTTAATATCTCCGGTAGACAGTACATTGGCGAAAGAGAATTCAAATAACTTGCAAACCCGCACTGCATCAAAGCAAGCCCGGACAGTTCCATTCCAAGCTGGAGTTAATTACTCATCGTCCTGTCACATACGTGTCACCCTGTCGGCATATTCCGCCACCGCCTCCTGTGCAAATCGAACTGGACAGCGTGTTCCACCCGCGAGGCTACACAGCCTTCCCTGGATGTTTCCCCCGGGCGGGGAGTGTCTCGCGGCCTGGGGAGACAGGCATTGATTCGAAGGGGGAGAGGAATTCCAATGATGAAATTTTGAAGCGGGCTGGGGATTTCGCTGCGCGGCGTTGTTGGGGATGGGTTGTAGGCGGGGGAAATGTTGGCGGGGATGGTCCCGGCCCAATAGCGCCCTCCTCGCCTACACACTGCGTACGAAACGGCGGATTTGGGCTCACTTTCGCTCCCACGCACGCACATCCCCACGCGCTACTTTATTCGGAAGCGAAGTGTTGGCATGCGAGAAACACGATTAACACGGGGCTAAATGTCCAGCATTGGAGGTACAGAACTTCCCGACGTTTCTTGTTGCAATTATAACTTATAAAGTAAGACTACTAAGAATAAATCCCAGATGTGTGTCTTCTTATTTTTCTCTCTCGTCTTAATATGCTCTGAATATTTGAAATATGCATCAAAGTAGCTTATTTTCATTCTAATTTTACCGTTTCTGAAGGTCATATGAAGCCATACTTTGAGGTCAAATTTATTATTTCGTCATTTTCTCAACATTTTTTTAAATTACATATTTAGGCCACCTTTTTCTCAACATTACTCAATTTGAGACTGCTTGCTTTCAATTCACTCACTGATTGATATCACACCCATTTTTCATTCGGCGGCATTTATCTTTTAGTAAGTAAATTATTTTCTTTTGTTTATAATACAAATTTTTGGAAAAGATTACAATATAAATAGTTTTCGTAATAGCTTTTTTTTTTTTATTTTGAAATTTTATCATTCCATTGAGAATGCATTAGAAATACCACAGAAAAAATATTTTCTTATGCCACATTCTTGAACTTTTTCCAATAGATTTCAGACCATAAATGCAAACTTATTTTCAAAACTTTTAGATCACAAATATCCCGGCTCCAATAATGAATCTTTCTTAATAATACATTGTAAAGAAACCTCGCTTATTCTATATACCTTAACATTAATACGTTTGAAGCGAGAGTAAATAATAAAATATAATCTTCACATCTATATAATTTATTTTTTTTTTTTGTTATTTGTAAATTAATTAATTATTGTCTTTTATGAAAATATTTGTTAGCCTGTTCATATCTATATGCCTGTAGTGTTTTTAGTTTTTAAGGTTGTAAATGGTATGTATTTTCATATCCGGTTCCTTGTTTTGGTGGTGTCACAATATAAGTAATGGTAATGATAGTGATAGTAGTAAGAATGTAATAATTATCTTACAAGTAAGTAGAAATAACAATCTGTAATTTATACATCACTTCAAGGTAGAATTTGTTATGAAGTAAAAAATAGTTCATTTTTTTTAAGTTGAATTAATTGTAAACTCGCACCGGAAGCTAGCATGTACCTCACTCAGGCATAATATATATTCTCGTCTCGCCACCCAACATCTAGCTAGTATCAGTCATACTGTGTGTTGGTGTGGTGAGGGTGATGTTGTGTCCCTCATTGCATGTGAGGTGCCGGAGATGGAGGATGGTGCAGTGAATGGGTTGAGTTGTTCTTGATGTTGCAAGGTACAGTATTTTTTTTTTGTAATAAATAATAAGGAAATTGTAAATATTCTGTAACTTAGCTAAAAATTGTTCCTCATACGTGTGTTTTTTGGTAACATTATTCTTGAACAGTGTTGTTTTCATTTTCTTTTATATTAGCCCTGAGGATGGAAATAAAAGAAAAACCGAAACGTTGGCAAACAACTAGTTGAAATTTTTTCTGACCAAGCCCTGTTTACCTGCTTTCAAATAATATATTCCATTCACTGTCAGGAAGACCAACGCTCCAGTTCTCATTCTCGAAGTCTTTTTAGGGCAGAATGTTTTGACGTTGCTTGGCGCTGCTACGAATCGTTATGCGTCGTGGCCTCTATGCCGTACCCCTTCCCTTGTTAGCAAGACACGCCGAACCTATTCGCACAAACCGTTCTACTAGATATAACATGTTAACAGATTTGTTCCAGTGAAACTTTTTAACTTTCAGTATTCGATATTTGGAAAACTTTAACCAAATGCATGAAGAGAGTTCTAGTAACTAACAAATAAGAAGACAACAATCCCAAGTTACGCGGGGTTCGTTTGTGATGTTAAATATAATATTTGTTAGTCGTGAGTGAGTGTGTTCTTGTATTCAATGGTGATTGGTTGGTTGGTTAGTGATTCAGGGCGCGTAAACAGTTTAGGTCATTGTTCCGTAAGTGCAGTGCATGTTTTTCTTCCGGTGATGGCGGTGATCTTTCCCCGCTGTATGGAGATCCGGTGCCGACCTCTCGTCGGCTAGCAGGGTTTCCCACTAACCAGGACTCTCCCACCAGCGGGACACCGCCCAAGCCGGGACGAGCTCTAAGCTCCCGACCGGTCTCCCGGAATATGTGGTAGTGTAGTGTGTGTTAGTGTAAGTGTGTTTGTGTAAGGGAGATGATAGCACAAGGAACAGGAAGGACAGATCGCACGCGATCCGTGACCCGTTTGGTAGGGTACTGCTTCCGCATTCGCCTAGTGTTGAGTGTAGAAATAACGGAAAACTACCTACCAGAGCAACCGGTCGCTAGAATTCTCCTCCACACAGCGACTGAATTTGACCTAGCTGAAAAGCTAGTGTCGAAAATCTGAGCTACCGCTCCCGGTTTCAATGATGAAATTGAATCTCCCGAATGAAACTGTAACTTATAACAAAAATAAGCTCTACAAGTTGATTTCAGTTATTCACACACTTGCAATAACCTACATGCACAAATATAAATGCTTCTTCTCAAAGGCTGCATAGTAATATTTTTACGTGAGATGTGACACAAAATTTCGTTCTTGGGCCCCTAGCAAGTAATCGTTGAGAAACAAATGAAATGTACATGTAGTTTAGGTCTGTTCTTCAGGCTTCACACAAAAGCTTATCTCTCTGACGGCATCAGGGTCATTGTAGAATACGCGCTGCGAAACTGATTAGGAGCAATTTACAAAACGAAATTGGAAATTTATCAAACAAGGTCATCAGGTCGAGTTAGATTACCAAAATATGCAGTATTATAATACTGCACAGGATTACATAAAATATAATGTTATAATAAACATAAGATATCTTAAAAATCACTCACAGCACGAAACTGATAAGCTGTTTATAATGAGGCATGGATTATTATAATACTGATGTTCTAATAACTCTCATTACGAAACTATTCTCACAACATAAAGTTTGACTTTACATAACGAAAGTAGATAAAATCAAATCGACACATTGAAATACCGACACTGAATTCGCTAACAAATTCTAGAATTTTCCCGTCATTACACATCTGTAACAAATTTTCGATAACCTGACGTACGAAGAAATCACAAAATTTGGAGACCCACGCGACTGGGTTTGCCTGGTCCACGAAGATTCTGTCGATCATCTGCTCCCCTCCTGCAGTATAATTTGGCCGCGCGTAAATTTCGCTGCAGATACGGAGCACAATTTTCGCGCCACCATCCCTCTCCACCCATCGAACGCACCGAACACGACTAAAGGGGTCGCACGCGCGCTTGGCTGCACGCCTACTTCCCTCCCTGTCTGCCTGCCTTTCCGGCGAGTGGGAGAGAGAAAGAGAGATGGGAAGGGACCGGCGCGCGCGACTTTTTAAATGCAGCCGGAATTAAATTACGGGCCTCTGTAATTACCGGGCGGGGATTGTGCCGGGAAGTGGCGTTTCATTAAGAAAATATTCGAGAGGCATTCGCTGCGATGCCCTAAAGCTCGCTCCAAGGCTGCCTCCCTCCAGTGCGCCCCCCGCGGCCTCGCTTTAATAACGCGGGTGATGGATTCATCGCGCGGAGCACAGCGCGGAGGTGGAGAGACTGCCTCGAAGCTGTGAAAATGGCGTTCGCGCAAGTGTGGGTTTTTCAATTTTTTTTACCGGGAGCGGTGGCTCAGTTCATCAACTGATGTCACTGCAGTGCCTCTGACCGGAACCTCCTAGGTTCGAGTGCCGACAGCGGCAGGTTTTTTTAACACTAGCTTGTGAGCTAGGGCGCTTCCACCGGAATCACGAAACAATCGATTAATCAAATTTTAGTTCTCTGAAGTGCAGCAAATAGTCAAAGAAACTCTTAATATTGCGCGTCTTAAAAAGATAGATTCTGTATGAAATGCGGAATTGACTCGATATCGATTGACGTTTAAAGCACGAAAACAACACGAAATATAAGACGAAAAGTCATGAATAGCAATACATAGCATAAAAAGTTGCAAAACGCACTGATATTAAATACAAAATTAAGAAACAAAAAAAATCCCAGTATCAGTTTCAAAATCAATCTCAAACAGTACGTTAAATACATTGATTTGTTGATACGGTTCTTTTTAAGTTATTATTATATAAAAATAAATTAATAAAATGACGCTCTAATTATTTTAAAAAAACACATTCGTACTCTTGCCTTTCATCTTATTCAACTAAACTTGTTAATTAACTGCCTCAAGGATCACTATCTTATTTTAATTTCGTAGAGTAATGAATTAAATGCTATAAAATCTTGTCAAATTTAAAGTTATTTAAAATATATTTTATAATAAAGTGGTATGTTTAATCACAAATCATGATAAAAATTTATCTCTGTATGAGTGCAGACTAGCGTGGTACAATTGCAAATAATCACCTTTTCTGGACATCATTTCCTCCAGAGCATGTAGGTAACTGATCTTCCTTCTTACAGAACTATCATCACGATGAGGTTTGTAGTACCTCCGCTGAGTTGGCAACAGTGTGATGGTCACGGAAAATCGTGATTCGTTCTGTTGAACGTAAGCGTTCACTTCGCTGCCAGGTGACGCCTTTACCAGACTTACACGCAACCCGCAAAACTTGTGAGCCGTACGGGCTGCTTTCATTAGTTGATACGGCGCTCTTGGAGCTTCACCGGAATTTCTTTCGTATAGTTTATAGTTCTTTGTTCTATAGAAGGGGAACGCGTCACATATTCCATGAATTACCTCTAAAAAAATTCAAACTATTATGAGAAACAAGGTTTCATATTTAAGAATAGACATGGAAAGATCGAGTCCTTAAGATTTTATATCCGCCTATTTTATTCAAGTATAGAATATATAATAATTTAATTTTTCACGATATAGCACTCGTTGTAGTAATCTAAAATATACTATATTAAATATATTATATATTTTAGTTATATATATTATATAAAATATATTATATATTATGTTGCATATTCTTTCATAAGAATGTATCAATCACATTTATTTTTCATCATAACTCTAAATTATACACAATGAAGTACAAGAATCTAGTAACCTGCATGTGTCCGTGTGCCTGTATATGTACGTGTTGCTGGCTTTACATAGGCAAGTCTTTATTGAAAGTAGTTACAGCAAATACTTGCGGTGCTTCTTAGACCCACAGCTGAAAGTTGCTAGAGCCAACAGCTGCTCCAGTCAGTATTCCTAGTAGCAATTTTTTTCTGGAAGCTAGTTGCCGAATTCCTTAAACTGATGTCGTTTAATTAGCAACTTGCACTAGCGTCACACGCTTGCTGGATTATGTAACATCGCTGAAGTGCTACGTTTGTACATTTGGTGTGCCTGGGTGTAAGGTAGTGTGAAAGAGTTGTGAATAATTTCACAGTCTTTTACAAAATTCATTCGCAGCTTGATATCAGGAAAGTTTTTCGCCGTTTTTATATGTTATTAAACTATATTATTATTATTATTATTATTATTATTATTATTATTATTATTAAGGCAAAGTTTCTTACTCAGTTATTATCC
This sequence comes from Teleogryllus oceanicus, assembly GCA_964035755.1. Taxonomy (NCBI): domain Eukaryota; kingdom Metazoa; phylum Arthropoda; class Insecta; order Orthoptera; family Gryllidae; genus Teleogryllus; species Teleogryllus oceanicus. Next base: position 57,103,263 of record CAXIVR010000004.1, read on the forward strand.
GTATTAGGAAATCCTAGATTTTAGGCTAGAACATAAGCAAACTAATGTAAATATTACGAGACTAATAAATTATAAAACGACTATCAGCATTACTTTGTGACGTTCACCCGATGATTTGTTAATTGTAAATAAATATTAGAGAGTAATGAAATTAACTATGATACGATTCTTCCAAAACATGTACTTTTTGTGAATCACCTTTTTGGTCCGCTTTTTATCTTGAAAACCTGCTGACTCAAGGACAAGAACTAACATTTTCCATTAATGCAATTTCCTCAAGATATTTCTGCCTACCCCAGTAGCGGCGTTCGGAACATTACACGTGCGTCACATTTGCTGCGAAGAGCTCTAAGCAAACATTTTGAGAGACGTAGCTCCCACCGCGGAGACGAAACCAACCATCATTTCGTCGCGTTGGAGCACCTGTCAATGCCCGATATAACTTTAACGATCCCCTCAAAGGCTGGCCACGACGCCACCGCCGGCCCCATAGACGGAACGGGGCAAGGCACAGCGGGGTGGAGCGGGGCGGAGTGGGGCGGGGCGAGGTGGAGCGGTCCGAGAGAGAGCGAAGCGGAGCGGGGCGGGGCGGGGAGGGACAGGACGTACGGAACGAGGCCTTGAGGGGCGGGGCGGGGGGTGGCGCGGAGGTTTTACCATGCGCCTACTGAAGAGGAACATCAAGGGAGACTGGCAGTCGCTGCCAAGATCAAACACTTCTGCTTGCAAAACACACACAACCCAAACAAGTTCTGTTGTCGAAAAGGGAACATAAGTACAGTTTTTGGAACAGCAAGGATCAGTTCTTAGCTAGTATTGTATTGAATGTGATATCAAAGATTCGGAATAAGTTGTACACTGCCTCACAAACGTTATGGTTTATTTTCTGAAGTTTTGATACTCTTCAAGAAGAATGAGAATACGAGAGCCGAAATGGTATCGAAGAAAATTTTATATAAAATACATAAAAAAATAAATATATAAGTGTATATACATATGATAGTCTGGATAAGATAGAAACTTAGTTGTTTTTTTTTAATATTTGTACTTACGGTTTAAGGATATACTGCCAAATATAATTTTTCGGATAAGATGCCTCCATAAGCAATTTAAAATTTAAAAAATCGACCGGGCCACTAGGAAAACGCTAGGATAGTTTTCGGGTCGCGCAATTCGATAGTTGAAGTGGAAATTCTTTGAATTTTGAGAAGGAACAAACTCTCGACAACGCTTTTCAGCACTGCTGCTGTTATAAGGGTGAAATACATCATTTAAAGGTGTTCCTTCTCGCAATTAACAAATTTGTGCAAAAACGGGATTGTAGAAAGAAAACCTTTGCCCACGCTCAGCTGCACGTAACCTCTCCAAAGGGGTGGGGGTGGAGGAAGGGTTGGAGTGCCGGCGGGTGTGAGGAGCGCGACTGCAAGGACGAGGAGGGAGCGTCGGCGCGGAGGGGTGATGAGATGGCTTGATTGATTGATTGTTTTCTTCGTGTTTCCGTTCTCTGGTCATTAGTCCCGTTAGTATAGTGCATGCTTTTTTCTCGAGAGATGGCGGTGATCTTCCCCCGCTGGATGGCGAGATCCGGCAACGACCTACCGTCGGCTAGTGGGATTTCCCCCTAACCAGGACTCCCCCACCAGCGGGGCCCCACCCCAGCCGGGACAAGCTCTAAGCTCCCGACCGGGCTCCCGGGATGTGGTAGTGTAGTGCATGTGTGTGCTGTGACGAGATGGCCTGGACGGGAGACGACAGCGGCGGCGGAGGCGATGGCGAGGGCGCATTTGTCGGCCGCGTGTGCGGCGCGGAGTCGCTCCCGTCGACGAAGTGGCGCGCGTGATGTGCAACGCTAAGGGCCGCCGCCGGCTACCCACGACGGCACCCTGTTGCTTCTCCGGCGAGGGGACCTCACTTCACTTACCACACAACGGTCTCGTCTTACGCGGCGCTCAAATGAGCAGTGAAACTATGCGGGTGCATAAATGATAGGAGAGTAAGACATCCTGCGATTACCTGCTCATAAGGCGTCCTGCTAGAAGCATTTTATAGTCCTGTATCACCGCGACAGCAAAGCATTAAAATTCGCTTTAAGGACTATTATTTTCTTATGGTGTATTCTAATTTATGTTGGAGATACCACTTTAATAACTTTCATTCGTAATTTTTTCGGTGTAATTTAAATATTGCTGCATTCTTGAAAGGTAATAATTTTGACCCAAAGGGGGGAAATCAGTACCTTTTGCAAAAATGTAATTTGTCAAGAAACATTTTATGCGATGGTATAATTTAAATGTTATCAAAATAAACGTTTCGAGGGTCATTTTCTAAACTACCATACATTATTATATTTGTTGCACATACTAAGTCATTTTGATTGCACAAAAAAAAAGAACGCTAGCGAGTTCTTAACACTGAGATTAACTAAAACCTCATGACGTTTTTCTAAAGAATGTTTCATTAATACTCAGCAACTAGAGGACGATTTCGGTTTTTACATTATATCCATAGGTTTGTGCTTATTTTGGGGACTGTGGAGACGCTTATGCATGGAATCGTTAAGCATATTGTTAAGTATAAGTAACATTTTCTTTTCCGATACAAACGAGGAGACATGAAATTGGGATGCAAATATCTGTGAGTGTTTCCAGCGAGCGAAAATCGGACACTGCATCTTATAGGTATGCAAATTACATCAATGATAATTCGTAATTCAGAAAAGTTTTTTTTGTTGTTGTTGTTCTTGTTTGTAAGTGATACAGAAGTATAGCACAAAAGAGGAAAATCATGAAAACCCTTTACAAGAGTATTGCCTACAGCCCGATTTTTTCTGTTTTTCTCGATAATTTTTAATGTAATTTCTGCCATAAATATTTACTCGTCTCACTACTGGTTCATTTTCGAGGTTCATAATAATTTATATTTTTCATGCGTACTTCACCGCGTCTCGTCTGTCTATCTGTCGTCTACCGCCTCAGAACACTATTTTCTTTACTACCTACTTCTTCTCGGGAACACCTCACATACTCTTTAGCGCACTCTTTAGCTCATTGCCCAATTTTCCATGGCTGCATTCTCGACTTAAAGATCTTTACTTACGTTTCTACGCGTCAATGCATCTGTTTTCTTGTCCAGCGTCATAGTAATGAATTGGTTGATCACAATTTGTCTAAGTAAACATATTTTTTTCGTCTTGAGTTACTGATTCACTTACCAAAAATGTTTTTTCTCTTTTAAACAAACGATGATTCATATTTCGATACACTGAAATGTTCTAATAGCGCGGAATTTAGTTACTCGACCGTCCATATTTACGTAGTATTGTGCCTTTTCATAACAATGAAATATGAATTACCTCAGTATCCATACCTCAGAAGGAAGGTTAAAGGAATTAATTATTATTGCTAATATTAAGTGACGACTTGATGGTATAGATTTTTTGGCTTGAAATGATTCAGCTGCTTATATCGAATCAATACTAATCAAAACTCAAGAAGCCCACCCCATTTCTCTCTCACCCCTCCCTACCTACCTGCGCCATTTGTGCCTCAGAGACACGTGATGGAAAGCTAACCACAACAGAAATACAAAACTCCGAAAATAAACGAAGTGCGTACGGAAGTAAACGACGATGATGACGACAAAAATCAAATCACCACAACTGAGCGCCCCAACTACCACCCTCCTCCTGCTCCCTCTCCTCCCCTCCGCTGCCGCCGGCAGTCGCGCACCACCTGTTCCCTCGCAGGGCGCGTTTTTGCCCTTTGCGCGGTGCGCAGCCGCGCGCGGCCTCTATTGAAGGCTAATTGCGACGACGCGGGAATGCATGCAGCCGTGCCACCGCCGCGCCGCCGCCCTGCCGCACAGTGGGCCGACACGGGGAGGTAGAGTGAGCGGAAGAAAACTGGGGATTTTGAGCTTCGTACGAAGTAACCGCGCATTGCTCTACTCGAACATCAAGTACACATGTTGAATTAACTTCGCCCACGCGCCAAACGACTATGGAGGACTACGCCAGCACTTCCGGGTGTTTGCACTCGTCCGCTATGGCCGGTCCGAACTCCACAACCATCCTGGCAGCTTGTACCTCGTGCGACAATGTTCTCAGCCGATGATGGTCGCCTTGTGACAGCCGAAATACATTTTTTTGTGTACGAAAATTCATGTAATTGCAATTCATGATAAGTAACTGATGCATTAAATGGAAAAGGGCATGTACGGCAACATGTTAGAAAAAAAGCTCTGGGAGATTGTTTCTGTATACTTCCACACATCTACTTATTGTGACTTGAATTCAAACTCGCATGTTGCAAGAACATTCATTCCTAGAATATGAATTTTTTATCAGACTCCACCGTTCGGCTTGGGAGGTTTTAATACAAAAATGGTAAAGACGCACGTTCGAACAGATTATCTGACGGAGAAAAGCATAAACATCGGTCGGGAGCTTCGAGCTTGTCCTGACTGGAGTGGTGCCCCGCTGGTGGGAGAGTCCTGGTTAGAGGGAAACCCCGCTAGCCGACGGTAGGTCGGCGCTGAATCTCACCATCCAGCGGGTGTAGATCAACGCCATATCTCGGTGAAAAAACATACACTACACTTAAGGGACTAATGACCTAAGCTGTTGCGCAAACACAGACGGACAACGACACAGGCGGTCACGGAAACTGAGACGGACACAAAGGCGGATAGAGACCTAGTCTCAGAGGGACAGAGACAAAGTCGAGCAGTCACAGTCGGATAGAGATATTCACGAACAGAGGCACGGATGAACGGAGACACAGACAGGAAAGAGAAACAAATTCGATCCGCAATATATTTCCATCAGGCTCTGAAGTGGCAATTTTGATACGATTATTATTTGTAATCTAATGATTGTTATATTGAAATAACAATTATTCTACACTACGTATCACAGAAGAAAATCAAAGGAACACGAAAATCTCGGAATAACGTGATTATTACCAGAAGACGACGTTGTGTGCGCTTCGGGCGCTCTTTCGCCCCACTGCGCCGCGCAGGGGGAGCGAGATTCCCGCGACGCGTGTTTTATGGCGGCGCGGCATCCTGCGCGGGAAGCTCTCTGAATCACGCGCGTGTTTTACCCGCGCGCCGCGATTCCGCGTACGCTCGCAAATATTTGCGCCCTCGTTTTTTTGGCGCGCGTGCGTACACGCCGCCGCGCCGCATGCGTTCCCGCGCCGAGACGGAGCGACGCCGATGGGCGGCGGCGGTCGGGGAGGTGATGGATGCGGTGGAGGAGGCGGGTGCCGCTGGGAGACAAATAGGAGCAGACGACCGGGAGCGGTGACTCAGGGCATGAAGTGATGTCGCTGCAGTGCCTGCGACCGGAAAGTCTTATGCTCGAGTCCCCACCTTGGCAGAATTTTGGACACAAGCCAGATAGTTGGGACGAATTCTGTCGCTGTCTGGGAGAGAATTGTAGCGGCCGGCTGCTCTGATTGGTAGTCCCTCCAATTTTTTTTCCAATCAACATCAGGCGAATGGATGTTAGGCAGTACTCTAACAAACGGACAACGGACCGAGCGCGATCTTTCCTTCCCCTTCCTTGACCTCTCCTCACCCCTTACTTACACACACACTTACATGCACTATACTACCATTGATGTCGGGAGACCGGTCCGGAGCTTAGAGCTTGTCCCGTCTGGGGTGGTGTCCCGCTGGTGGGAGATACCACGTTGTGGATAACCCCATTAACTGGAGGGCATGTCCGCGCCAGATCTCACCACACAGCGGAGGAAGATCACCGCCACATCCCAAGAGGAAAAGCATGCACTACACTTACAGGACTAATGGTCTTAGCCGTCGACGCGCACCGGAATCAGTAATCAATAAATCAAATTATCAGGAGGAGACGTTGATGAATAGAACAGGATAGCGAGGGCGAGTAAGGAAGTCGCGGAAAATGGTTTTCTTTTACCTGAAGCATGAAAGTGACACGAATGTAAACGTTGTGATTCATGATTACCGATAATTACTTCAAAGATGTGCGTTCACCTCAAACATACTATGATTTCGACTTGTTAACGTATCAATGATATACATTTATTCGGTAAACTACGTATTTCAAAATTTAAAAATATCTACCGCTAAATATGGCTAGACCAGAAGAGTTCTGTATACCAGTGCAATTGCCATTCCAATTGTAAATTACATCACTGATCAAAAGGTTTGGGAATGTTTGCTTCTGCGTTATTTTTACGTTTCAATCTCATTATTTACGATGAAACAAGGGAGAGAGAGGTAATCAAGTTGCAAACGTAAGAACTGACCGGATGTAGTAGCCCAACAATAGTCAAACATGTTGAAAATGATGAGTGTGCCTATTATACTCGTATTAAGAGAAGATGATACGATATCTGTAAAAAATTGAGAAATAGCAAACGTGCGTAAATATACATTTACGTTACACTATCACGAACAATAACGACCATACAATTAGTGCCGTATTGAAATTCCTAAACCAATTCGCGCACTGTAAATAGGAAGATACCCACCTGTTTTGTTTGCCATGCTAACATCAATATTCTCCTGCGAACAGTAGGTAACAAAAATAACTAAATTGTTAATGATAAAATGGATTTTGACTCGCAAAAGATATTACGTAAAACCCAGTTTTCACTCGTAATTTCCAAGTAACATTCTTGTTTTCCCTCAGTTTACACAAAGAAATCGATATTCTTGATCTCCGACATAACAGTATGCAAAGGTTTCAAACAAATCATGAGCAGTAATCATCAAAGAATGTAATCGTTGCTCTCCCAAGCAATAAGTAATTTATCGAATAAATTTTAAAATTAAAAAATATTTAATCACTAATTAACACTGTGCTTAAAGCAGTTGTGTGGACATTTTGTGAGTATCACATACAGAAAATTGTCTGTCGTTCACTTAAATTCAGCTTCATGTATTTGGCCACAAGAATTTTGACACTCCTAGGACTGTCAAACTTCTTGTGGGACTAGGACATCCTAGGATGTTTGTAATAAGTTGTCTGTCAAAATTATTGTGGGCAAATACATGAAGCTGACATTTCGTGAGTGCATCAGTCGAAATTCTTGGAGGCTATATTATGTTAGGCCCTAAGTCACAATTCTAACTGAGGTTTTTCTGAGTTTATTCAATCGCTTAATACGTACGTCAAGATCTCTTGCATTATACTTCCAGTAGAAAATAAATCGTTTGCCCTCCGCTCTTCGATATGTCATCTTTGTATTAATTGATATTCATTCCTCGATTAACTTGGACAGAAGAGAAAGTCATGGCCTCAGCCTCACCACTAATAAATACATTATTATTATTATTATTATTATTATTATTATTATTATTATTATTATTATTATTTCATTATATCCTTTTAACGAACATTTTCATGAAGAACCAACTACAATATGATCCGGTAAGATAAAAAAGCGCGAATCGGCAGAGTAGACGCTGCGGAAAGCAGGAGTTGCAGATATTTCAGACACACTGGAAAGCAGCAGAGATCTCGGCAGAAAAATGGACTGCGCTGGAACCACGTGCAGCGGCGAAGATGGCAGCAATGACAGCGGCGGCGGCGGCGACAGCCGTGTCGGTCGCTTTTTCCTCGGCCGACAAAACGTCGCAGAATCGACGCTCGCCGGGAAAATCCGAGCGAAGCGCGGACGCGACGTGATTTTAAGAAACACTGGTCGGGCGGCGGCCGGCCGCTTTCATGAATAAAGCCGACGTCCGTTTTTGCCGACTGTCGGCTCTCGCGAGACCAACTCGGTTGCTATCGGTCCCTGTCCTCAGATTTGAGCTGAGGTCGAAAATTTTGACAGAGTGCCTGTAATGTGAGCTATAAGATGGTGATGTCTAGGTTGTTGACACTAGGATGGATTCAGTGGCATGGGTAGCAGAATGAAATTTATGTTCCCTGGATACTGAGAAAAAATCTAAAACTTCTTACAACGTTAACATACCTGGAATGGACCGTATTTGATGACAGCAGATGAATGAACCGTATTTGATGAAAACAGATGAATGAACCGTGTTTGATGAAAACAGGAAATATTAGATTGAACTGATTTCTGATTAAGTGAACGCTGTACGCAGCTATGAAATAAACGTCTTCAATGCTAAAGTCAGTGAGCTGAATACCTGTTTGGTTGTTTACTGCGTGTATGCAACATACAGGAAACTATTGGCTGCGAACAAATATTTTTCTCAGTGAGGCAAACTACCTCGCCTCAAGAGAGCGTTCATGTAAAGTGGCTCACTTATATACGATGTATTAGGGGGAGGTTAAAAAAATAAATTAAAGAAATTTGTTGTTGTTGTTCAAATCATTAACACTTGTAATTTTTGTACATCCTTTCACTGAATTGTTTAGATCCTTTAACGATTATCAGCGGTAAGCTGAGTTAACATACCACGCCAAACGTCTAGCGCGGATAAGCTCGTGGTGTATCTGTGTTTCTGCCATCAGTAGGAAACCTTGACATCACCGCTTTAAGGTATCGATTGGGCGAGTACGTTTGTAGAGTCCTTAATTGTAGATTCGTAGGTCCCGAAATACTGGGTTCTAGTCTTGATGGTGGCGAATTTTCGACACGAACTAAGCAAGTCAGTCGAACGTTGAACTGCCTAGATGAGTACCGGACAGGACAAGAACTCTGATAGGTTTTCTTGGCTGTATGTAATCAATTCCAACGCAATGAACCATGGACCGCGCACGATCTTTTAATCCCCTTCCCGTCCTTCGGTACTGTGTAGTCCCCAATTCTGAAATGACCAATCCACACGGTAAAAATTCTCCTTGGCAATAATGAGAATTCCTGAAAACTATGGAGGTTTTTAATCTATAGAGAAAGCAGTTTGTTCATGAACATTAGATTTAGAGTCCTGAACATTAGATTTACAGTTTAAGTTTCCAACTGTCTACATACTGAGGAAACTTGCGTGTTTTCCTATACAAAACAAACACAAAAAGAGTCAATAAATTTAACTGGAAACGGTTGTTAAAAAGTGTGGAAGGGCACGTGACAATTTAATATTGAATTTTTTTCACGTTTTTTTCTCCCATATGTGATGTTTGTGATGCGAAGAAATAATTACAAAAATTCGATTAAACAGTTTTAATGTCTCTAGGCTAACGCTCCAAAGGAGACCCCCATCTTTTATATTAGTCTTCTTTACTTCATATTCCTTGAAGGCAAAAGGTGAATTAACATTTTGTAAAACAATGTATGTCTCATACCAGAATTTTGGTTAAGAAAAAGCTTAAAATTTTTATTTTAATAGCCAGGAAAAAGCAATTTTTTTGATTTTAAAAACGTTGAAATCACTTGTAGACAGGAATAATACTTTCTTCTAGTCAATTACAAAAAATCGAAGTTATCCTCGATTTGGCATTTCCCTGAGTGAAATCAGAGGAACCCTTTAGAGGTCACATTGAATATAACCTACATTGGCAACAACACGTAGTTCACGGTTAGCTCCCCACAGTTCAATACTTCTCGACCACTATACCGGCGCGCCACACGGGCGCCTCTTCTCGCAACTTATTTACTGACAACTCCTTCTCCATCCCCAAATTGACACCGGTTGGGAGCATCGACAAAAGCAAGGTCGAAATGTCCACAAACAAGCGCCCTGTGAATAATGAGCAAAGCGGAAAGGTCGCAAGGGGCAACCGAGGGGCCCGTTGCACGTACGAGCACATCCTGCGCTTGGCGAGGGTGCGGGCGAGGACGAGGGCGAGGGCGAGGGAGGGCGCGCTAATCGATGTGACCTCGCGCTGCGCGGCGGAGCGACGTTTCCAGAATAAGCGGCCTCCTGTGACGCGGGAATACAATACGCGCGCCGCGCGTGACGGAATCGGCTGCCGCGGCGCCGGTCGGCCCTGAGGCCACCGGAAGCAGGGCGGACGCCAGAGGTGAAGGGAAGGGCAAGGGGAGGATGTCGGAGGGGGGCGGAGAGAGATGGTGGAATGGAACAGGATATGGTAGAAAAGTGAAGAAAGTTGGAGAAAGAGGGAGAGGAGGGTAATAAGGAAAAGAGGAACAAGGACGGGAAAAGGGCGAGATCGGTAGCGGTAGCTCAGTGCATCAACTGATGTCACTGCAGTGCCTTTGACCGGGAGGTCCTAGGTTACACTCCCCACGGCGCCAGGATTTTCGACATTAGCTTTTAGCTAAGTCGAATTCAGTCGCTGCCTGGAGGAGAATTCTAGCGGCCGGTTGCTCTGATCGGTAGTTTTCCGTGATTTCTCCGATCAACACCAGGCGAATGCCGGAGCAGTACGCTAACAAACGGGCCACGGGCCACGCGCGATCTATCCTTCCTCTTCCTTGTCCTATCCTCTCCTCTTACACACACACTTACACTAACATGCGCTACACTAGCACATATTCCGGGAGACGGATCGGGAGTTGGAGCTTGTCCCGATTGGGGCGGTTCCCCGCTGGTGGGAGAGTCCTGGCTAGGGCAAAATCCCACTAGCCGACGGTAGGTCGGCGCCGGATCTCGCCATCCGGTGGGGGAAGATCACCGCCATCTCCCGCAAAAAACATGCACCACACTAACGGGACAAATGACCGAAGCAGTTGACGTGCCCGGAAACACGAAATAATAAATCAATCAATCAAGCGAGATAGGGTCAGGAGATCGGAAATGACGGGGTGATTGGTGAAGGGAAATAGAATGATGAAGAATGAAAGGATATAGAATGGAGATGGGGGTAGGAACCCAGGGCAAAAGGATTGGCTGTAGAACACGATACGAAGAATAGTGTGTTTTTTCTAATGAAGTGAACGAAAGTGTCACAGGTTATGTCGCAATCGCAGACTAAGTTAAAATTGTGAATTGATATAAACGTACAACTTTTGATGAATAACAATTCGGTGAGTGAATGCTTAATTAGAAGTTATTTTTAAGAAGGAACGAATTTCCCTTGAAATCCTTATTTAAATGCCTTTAAATTTATATTTGCATAACATAATTACGAGTGTAGTAACATTTCTTCAAGGCAAAAGGGCATCAGCTTTAGTACTTCTTACCATTACCAGCATATTTTTAACTCGCATTCAAAATATAATAAAAATAAATAATATTTGAAAAATGTATGTATGATGAAAGGAAATTTCCAGTACCAACTGCATAATTTAAATCTAATTTGAGAGGTATAATACGTCGTAGTACTACTTACTATGTTTGAACAACTGTTTTCGTACATTGCACAATGCTACTAACCATTTCGTGGGTGAATTTTCACAGTATTCGGTTGCTAAGAACCACTAATATCCACTACAGATTTATTTCTAAAAAAGGTGGCATTTAAAGTATAAAGCATATGTTCAAAAAATCGACGGATGTTTTATATTCACATCATGGCTTCTATTCGCATGAACGGAAATGAGGTGTTGCTTGGGGACAAGAGAGGACACCCGCATTTGCAGGGCGCACATCGTCGGCCCCGGGCGCAGACAATGGAAATCCTTCAGGCCAGACCCCACTCACAGACGCGTGTCCGAGTCAATAGATAGCTTTGTGCGCCGAGGAAATTTGTTTACGCGGCGGTCACACCTCGCGTCATGATAGGAGAGTGTGTGTTCGGGAGGGCGCCTCTGTCGAGGGGAAGCGAAGTAAGAAGTCGAATGTGACTTTGAGAAGCAGGTCCCTCTGTGGAGAGAGAGAGAGACAGAGAGAGAGACAGACAGACAGACAGACAGAGACAGACAGACAGACAGAAGGACAGTCAGTCAAAAAAAAAAAGAGAGAGAGAGAGAGAGAGAGAGAGAGAGAGAGGAGAAGAGAGACAGACAGAGAGATAGAAACAGAGAGGGAGTGAATGGGATTCAAAGAGTGCTAGGAAGTCGGAGATCCAGAAGAGATGAAAAGAGGAAAAGGAGAGATGAGAGATGCACTCTGAGCGAGATTGGTTGTTGTGTTTATATATGTGTGTGTGTGTGTGTGTGTGTGTGTGTGTGTGTGTGTGTGAGAGAGAGAGAGAGAGAGAGAGAGAGAGAGAGAAGTAAATTTTCACAAGAAAAAACAAGTTATAGTCGATTGCTTTTAACATTCATAATTGCCAATTACCAACAAGAGTGAGGTCGATTAATTAGATTTTTTCATTACAGAAAAGATGATTCTCTAGGGGTTACTAAGTTAAGTATTTGTGCAGCGCCATATTACTTCGACCCACTCGAGATTGACCCAACCTGACGACCGCGTTTCGGCGCCTGGGCATGGGCATCTACCGCGTCACCCACGATTCTAAAGGCCCAAGGGCCCCGGCCGCCGCACTGCGCCCGCTCTATCTCTCCCCTAGTGGCCTTGCGCCCGCCTCGTTAGCAGCGGCGGCGGCGGCGGACGAGGAGGAGGAGGAGGAGGAGGTGGGGGCAACGAAGGCAGAAGCAGCGGCAGCGGCGGCGCCGCGTCGAAGGTGGTGGCGGAGGCACTGTCAAACAGAGGGCCGAAAATACTCCTCTTGTCTTTTACGTCGTCTTTTCCCAACTTTTAGTTATTATCCTCTACCATGTACGGAGGGAAACAGAACGAAGAAAGACGTTTGCGTTAAAGTTTTGATTTGCTATGGTTCCCAAATATCATCCAGCACTTCTCAAATGAAGGGTAATGGTCATTAGGAACATCCGACAAGTGGCTTTAAATGAAAAACGCTCCCTCAGCAGGTTGAGCTCGCTTTTCCGAGGAAGATCTTCCTGAGTGGTGGGGCTATTCAGTATCTATCGATAGATCGCGATCCTTCGGGGGTCTCCTACATACATACATACATTGTACATATTTGAACTGCAATTGGATGTGACCCGGTGGCAGTTAAATAACAATAATTACAATAATAATAACAATATTAATAATAATAACAATAATAATATTAATAATAATAATAACAATAATAATAATATTAATAATAATAAAAATAATAATAAAAATTAGTACAGTACAAGCCGAACATGCAATAATCATACTATCACTAATATTAAGTATTATAATAAATATTTCAACTCTGTCATGATATCCAATAATTATAAGTCGGTGATTGCTAAAATTTAATACAAGCTACATAAATATTGGCTATTTTTTTAAATTCATTATTCGTGCACTACACTTAATTGCACTGCACTGCACTGTTTTTGCTTTGAATTACACTGACCAGCACTTCACAGCTCTTCACCGCACTTTACAGCACTTACTCATTTAATGTCTATTACTCTCATATTGTTCTAACTTATTTTTAAAGCTTCGGACACTTAGAGGAAAAGCTTTGAAAATTGCTGCGGGTAAACTGTTCCAATCTTTAATTTTACCTCTCTACTATAATAGAGAACGGCGGAATTTTTAGCGGAATCTTTGCGATACCTACGATTTCATGCGCAATCCTTGAGATATGCGAGGAAGCGCAAATTCCATCTGGACAAGCGCTGTTTTACTGGCAGGAACAGCTGCAAGCATCTCAAAACTAGCACAGCTGCAGCGACGGTAGCTACCACAGCAGCCGCGGCGGCGGCGTCAGAAGAAACACGCAGGGTGAAGTCGGCGCCATAAAATTTTCAGGCGGGTTTTTTGTTAACTCGCTCAATATGAGACACAACGCACTCGGGGCATTATTTTTATTGTTTCCTCGCGTCAGCTGACTTTTTTTGGTTTCCGGGCGTTCCCATTTTCGTCTGGAGGTACTTTTTGCGAGACGTTCGTGCTGCCCGGAGTCGCATGTGATCTTTCCTGCACTCTTTAACACGCGAACTCCCTCCATAAACGTGTGGAAATTGTTCGTATGGAGGCTGCTATAAAAGGAATAATTAAAACACAAAAAATGTACAATATTACAATTAATATGTGATTACAATATTAATGTATTCATAAATATTGTTATCGTCGCATTTATTACCACTGGCTCTCTATAAATGAGTACTGAAACACTTCACTCCTGGTCCATTTTAAGTTTCAATCATTCACCAAATGTTCATGTATAGAAGAAATGGTTAATAAAAATTTGTCTAAAAAGTGGAAAAATGAAAGATACATCGTTTCCGAATTCAAAATAAAGGGTGATCTATTATAATCAGTTATCTATTATCTGATAACTTTCACTGAATATGAACAGTCCTCAGAACTATAAATACAATGATATAAGGAAGTGAGGGGGTGGGGCTGGAAATGAATCTACAGCATCCCCCCCAAAACAAGGAACTTGTGGTTGAAGTAGTTCAGTATTAAAAATATATACTTCTCATTAGGATAAAAGAAGTGCACTTTCTTGGAAATGTTTGCGTACATATGGAGATTCGTTTTGGAGACGATTGCTGTTGGGGAAGGGATAAACTTCTTGAACGCGCAATTCGGTGCTTGAATATAAATATTCAATAACTAATTAAGTGAATATTATATGCAATGATGATAATCACTAAGTCGAGAGTTGCTTACAGTCCAATTAGGTGCAAATGCGAGTTGCAGATCCTTGGCACTTACTTACAAAAGTACGTGTCTTTTATCAAAGAGCACTGACATAGCTCAACAACAACAACAACAACAACAATAATAATAATAATAATAATAATAATTTAATAATAATAATAATAATAATAATAATAAAATAAAAAAAAATAAGATCCATTCAATTTTCCATTTCCTCACAACATTTATGGCCGTTTCTTTCGTAGCCAAAGACTAAGTATTTTACTTCATATACCAGCAGTCTTACTACAGCCAAGAAATTTTCAATAGCAAAAATGTTTCATTTCTTAGACACAGTTCTTCACTGACCAAAAAACGACGTCTTCCACGTACTGTGTCACTGTTCCTGTGCACCGTCAATATGTGCGCGGAACGGAAGGCTGTCAGCCGCGAGCTAGGAGTGGAGGTGTGGTTCGGCGGGACGGCAGATAGGCGCTAGGCGGGGAGGGAGTCGAAGGCGGCGGCGCTCCTGCGGTCGATACCTCGAGGCCTCATCCACGTAATGGAGGCCACGCCACCGCCCCCGCGCCCCAGCACTCGGCGCCGCGCCGCGACGCGACGCGAAGGGAAGGGGCGGGCACGCGACGCGCCACGAGCGGGCAGGGTGACCTTCCCAAGACGCTGCTGGATTATGTATTTTTGGAATACATTAAAACGTAATTTACATGCTACCAGGTCACTACGCTTTGCGCCAGCATTGCCGGATTGATTCATTGATTGATTGATTGTTAGTGATTCCGGGCGCGTCAACTATTATGGTCATTAGTCCCGTAAGTGAAGCGCGTGTTTTTGTTCGGGAGGTGGTGGTAGGCGTGCCCCGCTGGATGTCCACATCCGGCGCCGACCTACCGTCGGAGGTTTCCTCAACCAGGTACCTCCCTCCAGCGGGGCACCGCCCTAGCCGGAACAAGTCTGAGTTCCCTACCAGTATGTGTGGTAGTCTCTCGGTATGTATGGTAGTGTAGTGCATGTTAGCGTACGCTTGTGTTTAAAGGGTGAGGATAGGACAAGGAAGAGGAAGGAAAGATCGCGCGCGGTCCATGGCCCGTTTGGTTGGGTACTGCTCCGGCATCCGCCTGGTGTTGATCGGAGAAACCTCGGAAAATACCGACGGCTTGAATTCTCCCCCAGACAGCATTGCCGGACTCTGATAGGGAGGTCAAAGAGTTCGAGTCCTGACAGAGGAGGGATTTCAGCATTTAATCGTTTTCATCGGCCGTCTGGAGGACATTTCTAGCGGCGGGCTACTCTGATCAGTTTCTCTTATCACGACCAGGCGAATGACGGAGCAGTCCCCTAACAAACGGGACACGGACCTCGCGCGATTTCTTCTTCCATCATTGTGCACTCTTTTCCCCGTAACAATTTACACTTACATGCACTACCCTACATTACACTGGTGTGGTGGTGCTCCGCTGTGAGGATACGTGGAGGGGATTTTCCCCACAAGCTGACGTGTAGGTCGAACGTGTGGGTGAAAATTAATTCGTTATAGCCAAGTTTGTTCTTGTTCCAGCTTCTTGATTCCAATATTGTTTTGTACTGTTTATTAATTTTCCGCCTTCCCTACAAATTGCATATTTGATTCGTATAGCAGTGTCCAAAGCCATATTGCTACAAGGTAAAACTAAAAAATACATACTATTGTAAACTGGGTCTGGTCGTTCACGATCATTAAGCTTTGAAGTAACAAGATTTCTTCCAATATTTCTTGTTGCTCATCATGATCAGGAAATAACATTAAATTGACTTTATAGATATATTTGGATAAAGGCTTTTGTGGATTTCTTTAACCATGAACTATATTTTAATGAATGTCTACTCGAAGACCACAAATGAAACATTTTCTATCCCCCAGTCAACGCTAGTTTTTGATCTGGCATTGGACACTATAATGTACATTTTTTAACTAGTATTTTTTTGAGTAACTTACCTTCTTGAACTCCGAATTTCGCTGCCACTGTGGTAGGTCGGCTGAAACAGAACATTAATCATCAGTCAATTATCACTGAATAATTATAATGATCAACAAAAAAATAATCTTATGAAAATGAAAATTATTGCCCTGCAAGTTCACTGCAAGTTCACTGCCACTGAGTTTCGATTAAGCTTTTACCACTTCACTCATGGTCTCATTAGTATGGTTTTACACGGTCATTGAGGAACTATAGTTCAAGCAACGGAAATTTAAAACACATTGAATGCGTAAATGGTTAGAATAAGAGATGGTGAGAGGCAAAAGAAAAAGAATCTACATCGCACATCTTACATTTATAATATTTGTTAATTCTTGTATTTTACAATATTGGGAATACGTAATTAATTAAATAATATCAATTAATTAATATTATTATCCAAAAGACTGTTCACAACAATGTATTAAACAAAATAGTTTTATCCAAATAGAAGGAATTTGTTAAGAAATATTAACAACAGTTAGATGTTAAAATAAGAAGAAAATGTTCTTTCCAAAATATATTGACAAGTTTATCAATAATAAACACATCAATATTTTCTATATTTTCAAAATACAAAAGACTACCGATGATTAATCGGTAACTATTGATGTTGTCTACTTATCAAATTATAGCTATTATTCATAGTCTTAATTTGATAAGTAGACGAAAAGTAAATAGTGGTGTGCCAACAGCACATACGTACGCGCATCATTGAAAACGGTTATAAAATATTATAATATTGTATTTTTAACCTACGAACACTTCAGCCATCACTTGAAAAAGTCCAAACCAATTCAAAAGTAGCGCCTGGTGCATATCTGTAATTATTTCGAAACAGAAGTAATTTCTTACTTCTACAAAAGAAACAAACAGGAATAAATTCCAACTGTTCTCGTATAGCACATCATACACGCACGCAAATAATAATTTCATTCATGCTTTCCTTGATTACATCGACAATTCCAATTTTTGAATAATTATACCACAATCAACGATCAAGCCTTATGAAAGTGAAAGTAGTGTGTAAATTAAACATCAAAGCTTTATTACAGAATTAATTTAAGAAAAAACTCTCACCAATAGTGTAATTTTGCAATCTTGATATTCTGCAGTTTTCGAAAATTAGAGAGTTCACCGAAAATAGGACCAGCACCACGTTCTGTGCCGTTCTTTGCTACACACGAAGAGAAGAATTAAAGAAACAAATGGACCCGTTTTGAAGAAAATAATTTTTCAAAATGTGTCAATATTGCACTTAAAATTACGGGAAAACTACTCTTATTTTCGAAAACTTTGACATTGCCTTATTTCCAGATTTGTCTTTAAGAAACACATTGCGTTAAGGAGAAAACGTCTCTATCTTCAATATTAAAGTTGTAGGAAGACGCTGAAAAACTTCTGAACTTTTGAAATTTAGAGCAAATCAGATATTTAAATGACAATGAGACCTACATTATTTTTGAGAGCTTCAAAAATATTTCCTATCCGAGAACAAAGTTTAATAAAATTTTTTTAGACAATTTTAAAAGTTTTTTGAGGATTCACGAAAAGTATCCCCAAAATTTAAAATATCAGTTCATCAAATGCACAGGAAGAAAAAATCAGCATGATTAACTGAGGATTACGAAATGAGAATATCCTGAAAACAGTTTAGCCACTAGCGCTGTTCATATCAGGAAGCAGGATAGACTTTTTGCCGTAAACCGTTTTTCGGTATGAAGAACCAACAAAATGCGATAAGCAATTTACTACTTATTGGAATAAGATTCATTAATTTTTCCTGTATCAGGGTCCACAATATGCGTTTTTTCTGTTGAAAATCGCATTGCAGTTTTTCCCAGTGGCATTACAATACTTTCTCTACACAACATAAGTAGTATACGAGATGGGAAAAATATGGTAGCGTTTTTATTTTTCTTCATCAATCGGTCAGTGCTTCGATTAGCACGGGTATCCTGACACATGTCTCCTGGGAACCGGCCCCTCCTATTAGCCTGCGCCCTTTTAGTGCCGCCTATTCAATGTAACAAAAGGATCGCTCTAAGGGCAGGAATAATAGCACAAGTTTGAAATTTCCCTTTTGGGAGGAGCTTATTTTCGCGGGCTTCCCCCACCGCTGCAATAGTGGCAGATTTCTTGGCCTACTGCGCGCACGCGATTCGTCGCCCTCCCCCAGAAAGGAGGAGCTATGTCATCTCTGTCACCGCAGCCTTCGCTGTCCCTTTCGACATTGTCGTTCTCTGAGGAACTGTCCCGTAAAGAAACAATAATTTTGTCCCCTTCGTTGATGATCTGTTCTCACACATTTTTCCTCGATTTTCTTCATGTGCTCACAACATTTCTTCCATTGATACAGGCAATGTTTAGAAAATAATGTTCGGAATATATTTTAACTCGCAAAGGGGTACTGATGCTTTGTTTAGCTTCACAATTCTTAATGTAATCCCAAACTAATTTGATGAGATTGAGATCGGGATGATAAGAAGGGAAGTTGAGGCCAAATTACCTGTGGATTGTCTCAGTAACAAATAAGCACAATATTACGCCTATGAACTTCACTTGAATTAGGCCTACACTACGACACAGCACACTTCACAGAATTCAAAGACGAAAGGGATAGGACTGATGATCAGGGGCGATGCTTCGTGTACACATGTTTGTTACTTAATAATGATATTAAGAGTCAAGGTTTGTCCAAAGACAGCTGAAATTGTTTTGATTTGGGTAGCTTACCCTTGTACTGCGCGTTATATCAGGCAAAACAACCTGCCTGAGCAATCACATCTCTCTTCTCTCCCCCGGTCACCCTGTTGGCCCGCAGTGCGAGTGAGACCAATATTTTCAGGAGAAGTAGCGGTTGCTGATAGGAGTCACTTCTCCTCGCGCATGGGCATTCGATGAGAAATTACTAACTTGTTCTGCTATAGCAAAAGATACCCTTGAATCAAGAGAGCACATCTTTCTAAGAAGTCCCAACTACCGAGAGAGCTCTACCTACCGAAGGAGCCTCAACTACCAAAGGATTTCCGTCTACCAAGGATCCGCTTATGCCAAAGAACCCCTTATCTATTGCAGAATGCACATTCATCGAGACAGCACCAAGTTCCGAGAAATAACAAGCCAAAGTCAATGTATTCCAAAATACCGAGGGATTTCAACCAACCGAGTGAACACATACCGAAAGAGTCCCACCTACTGAAGGAGCCACATGAACCCTACCTAGCGAAGGAACTCCACCTAACGGGGAAGCCCCACCTGCCGATGGAACCCTACCTACCCAAGGACCCTCACCTACCGAAGGAATCCCACCTACCGAAGGAGCCCCACCTACCGAGGGTGCCCCACCTCCGGAAGAAACACGGAACAGAACCTACCGAGAAAAGTTGGTGCCCTCGGGTCAAGTTCTACGCCTCGGGCCCCAGTCCACCGATTCCGAATCCGACTTAACACTAGGAGATGCTTCGCGTGAGGCGTCCATTTTGTTGGAAGGGCGGCGTCCGCAAGGCGACGTGTGCATTCGGGCCGGAGTGGGCGTCGGAGCGTCCGGCGCGCCGGCCGACCTTCACCTCCTTTCGCCTCCTGCTGCACGTGCGCCCTCGGCCGCTGAGCCGCGCTGCACCGCACAGCGCCACGCCCCCGCGTGGCCCAGCACTCTTAAGGCGAGGAGAGGCTGGCTTTCATGTCCTAGAATAGTAGGACATGGATCACGGGATCGGTCAATTAATGAGATACATTAGTTTGCCAACGTTTCGGAATATTTAATTCCTTCATCAGGGCTTACTAATACATTCACTGGTCAAACTATTAGTAAGCCCTGATGAAGGAATTAAATATTCCGAAACGTTGGCAAACTAATGCATCTCATTAATTGACCGATCCCGTGATCCATATCCTACTACTTATTAACGGTCGTGAATTCCACAATGTCCTAGAATAGTTATTGACGAGTGGCCTGCAGCGGCAAAAATTCTGTTGAACAATATCATGTGAAACGGTTATCCAACAGTGGAACGTTCGAGAACAAATAAAACATTCTCAAAAAATACTAAAATGAATTAAATACCTTAACAAAAGCAGCCTTCATAAATTCTGCAATAACATAGTGTAGTGTGAACGGATCTCAGAACAACAGTTCTTTACACACTAAGAATATCGAAAAATTTGCTGTTCTGAAATGCAATACGTGAATAGCAATATTTAATGGCGGGCGACTTCTTGGATCCTTGCCGCAGGAGGTCAATTGTATAGTAAGCAGTGACGGATTGAGTACAAAAATTCAGTCGATAAGCGCGTTGTAAAAATAGACGGAATAACAGAATCAAAAATTTTCATTTTTCAGTCAAAATCATTACTGTATTTTTCCCAGGTTCCTGAGTGGACGAAACCATGGACACCTCTCACATGGTGGAGGCTACGTAGTTTTCTTTCCATTGGTGTGCGCGTTGGAAATTAGTAATATAGATATAATAAGCTCATATAAATCTAAATACAGAAGCACATGATGTTTGTAAACCGAGGCGAAGGGGAAGTTTGAAACAAGGGAGCGAGTTTTCATGTAAATACATATTTACATGAAATAGGTATAAGATATCTGCTTCTAATATTTTTTTTAGAATTTTCAAGACATTCTGAATTAAACCCGCTTTTATTTTATATACTTTGATATAATTACACATTTTGACATATTTTATTTCCGATGTATTTCTCACATACTTCGTTGCATTTCAAAATATTTACGCCGAAACGAAACATCTAAGTGTCACGTTTACCTGTAGCCCCCATGTTACTGCTATTGTATTTCTGTTAAACAAAGCATGGGTAGTTTCAGGTACTACGATCTCTTACCATATAAACTTTTTTATCACCATGACATTCAGACAAGAATTGTACCACCAATTCAAAGAGCTTAGCGATGCGAATCACTTAGTTTCAAAACTATCCGTCGTTCTCCATGTGCAAAAACATAATTATTATACCTATTATACTTTTACTAACCAACTCTTTTCTTTCGCATTCCGGCACACACACACTCACGCACTCACTCACACACACACACACACACACACACACACATACGCACACACAAAGACTGCACAAAAAAGGAATGCATTTATCACAGTAGAATGAACGTGAAAGAGAATAATCGGAATTTCGAATTATTTCAATTCACCAGATATAGCAATCGGAACAAAAAAGAGGGAATTCATAAAAAACATTCTTCACCCCTCATCGAGGAGGAAAAACCTATGAGACGGAACACAGCCCTTTGATTGAATCTCCCCTTCAGCGATTGAGGTGGACAAGGTGCGTGGGAGACAACGGCAACTCCCACGCGATGATTAAAGAGACAGAGAGTGCAATTTCTAGTGTTGCCATCACATGTGAAAGATTAATTGGTTTTTTTTTCAACCTTTCTATATATTTTTTCATTTATTTTCTTTTTCCTTTTCCTCTCATTTCCTCTTTCTTTCATTCTGCACACCTCACGTGAAACTTAACTTTCCCGAATTTTGGAATGTAATTCCATTGATTACTAGTGATTTTGGGCGTGTCAACTGGTAATGTCATGGCAACGAAAATGAAACATCCATAATGTATTAAGTAGAAGAAACAATTCGAAGAAAAAATGGAGCCGTTATAAATTACCTTTACTACAAGCAAAAATTTGGCACAAACAACTCGTTTTTTTACATCACCTTATTCCAAGATTTAATTTTTTGAACAACAGATTAAGACTATTTAAATTTTTATGTTTAAAGAACATATTTCATTAAGAAAAAATATCTATACCTTCAATAATTTAATTGTAAGAAGATACCAAAAAATTTATTTTTGTAGTTTTCGAAAGTCCGAGAGTTCAACGAAGGCCCTATTTCGAAGCGTCTTTTTCTCAATCCGAAAAAAATAATTAATCTATAAATGTTGATCATTTTCAAAAAGCTTTGATAATGTTATTAAGTCTTCATGTTAAGTACTCCCCAAAACTGAAATGTTCGTTTTAAATTTGCATGATCTTGAGTCGACCAGTTCGATCACATAATATCAGTTTTGGAGAAAATGGACTGAACGGTATAGAACACTAATGCTGATCACGGACAGACAAAAGAATAGACGGACAGTGACTGATTGAGTTATTAATTATTGCGTGTTTCTGGACGCATCAATAAGCAATGATAGATGGTCCCGTAAGTGTAGAGCATGCTTTGTTACAGAAAAGGCTGTATTCTACTCCCGCAGCATGGCTCCTGCGGCGCCGATCTACAAGTCCGCCCCCAGCGGGGCACCGTCCCAATCGGAGCTCTCTCATAGATCTCGACAAATGTGGTAGGGTCGCGTATGTAAGAGTAAGTGTGCGCAAGTAAGAGGTAAGGATAGGACAAAGAAGAGAACAATATTATCGCAAATAGTACCAGGTGCCTTTGTTAGGTTATTGCTCCGGTATTCGCCTGATGTTGATCGGAGGAACTACAGAAAAGTACCAGGCAGAGCAGTCGGATGTTAGAATTCCTCTCTAGACAGCGGCTGAATTCGACATAGCTATGGAGCTTGTGTCGAAAATCCTACCACGGGACTCGAACCCTAAGCATTTACATCATTTGATGCCTTGACCCACCTCACCCGGTTGGTCAGACGGACATACACAAATAACAAACTAAAATAGGCAGACGGACGCACGCGGACGGATGGACGGACGGATGGATGGAGGGACGGCCGGATGGACGAAGAGACGGCCGGACGAACTGACTCACGGATGAACTGACTCACGGATAGACTGACTCACGGACGGCCAGACAGGCTGGTGTAAACAATTTTTGGGATACCAAGGTCCAACTAAACGTGGATTCTGACTACAGAAGTTGTAGAGGAAGAAATTTACATATAGACACACGAATTAATCACTATTCGGTATCAGGGCCCAACGATACGAGTTTTTCATCGAAAAATCTTTGCCGCTTTTCCCTACAGTATTTCAATACGTCTTGTTTGCAAAAAACGCACATGGGGGAGAAATTTTTTAAAAAATATAAAAAAAAAATCATGAGTAATCGTAGAAACTCCAAATCCACCATCAGCAACTTATACCGCACTGTAAGAGTCGAACTCTAATTTCCCCCAAATGTTCACATGTGCCGCTCCGCGCGCCTGCAGCCCGCGAGCGCTGCCCAGGGAGTTCTTGCGGCCGCGCGCCCTTCCGCCGCAGCGCCGGCCTTTTGTGCGGCCCTCGCCCCAGCGCCCGCGCCGGCCGGCGCTATTTTGTCAAGAGCACTAATTTCCGGTGGGCGTCCTCCGGGGAGGCGGCTTCACGCGACGGCGGCGGCGGAGGCGATGGCGACGGAGGCGGGGGCGACGGGGGCGGCGGCGGTGGCTGCGGCGGGGGCGACGGGGGCGGCGGGGGCGACGGGGCGGCGGGGCGACGGGGCGGCGGGGCGACGGGGGCGGCGGGCGACGGGGCGGCGGGGGCGACGGGGCGGCGGGGCGACGGGGCGGCGGGGCGACGGGGCGGCGGGGCGACGGGGGCGGCGGGGGCTACGAAAGCATCGATGGGGACGGTTGTGGGAATGGTGATGGTGAGAGCGGAGCGACAGTGGAGGTGATGGAGGTCGTCCATATATATTTATATATTTTAATATTCATTATTTCACAATTCAACTGTATGTTTTCAAAATGTTTATGACTCAGCTTGTAGATTTACATTACGTTTCCCCACTGAATATGTGACAATTTTGCTCATTCTTGCATGCGCGCTTTGTGCTAAACGATATTCCTTGCGCCCAGTTTTTTATCTCCGTCCGGTTTTATAGTGACTGGAGTTCTCAGCTTTACGGTCGTTTGACTTTGCCTCTCCTGCTGCCCATCCCACTATCAGGCTGTCAATATTTGAGAGTTTTTGTAAATCGAGGTTCAAAGAATTTGGAACCAGCTGTAGTCACGTGACATTGGGAACACCAATCACGGTCTCTGTAGCAAACATACGCGTTAACCGGGCTCGGATAAATAAGCGCGGCTTCATAACGTGTACCGAATCGATTGCCGGTTGTACTTCTTTTGGGTTATTAGTGTGTCTTATTGTTAGAGAAGTATGATTCACCATGGCGAACAAAAGCCGGCTGTGTATTTTCTGCAAAACATAATGTAAGATATTGAAGGAAGTGTTGGCTTCCAATCATTTGAGAATGGAAGCCAGAGGGAGAATATTAAAATTCACTCACCATCGCAAGCGGAAAAGCACATTGAAATAAAAAGCAAGTTAACCTAACAAATTGTACAAACTTTCTAATTCCAGGTCGATTTGGTTCTAAAATTTGGTGCATTATTGCATTTTCTACATCGTCCACATCAATATTCACCTCATGTACATGCGTCAATGAATTATTACACCGGACGGAGCAACAATGACAACTACATGCTCAGGAAAGAAATCTTTGTAAATACCTGTCCACAGCGAGAGTAAAAAGAAAATAACACCTGTTCACACGTGACAGTCATTTCTCACTGCTGTTTTCCACACAAAAGTGATTACGTTGTAAATCAAAGTAAATAAATGAAGTACGAAGTCAAACCAGGTATATGAAATGGAAAAATCAATATTCGAAATCAGTAAACTTTTATGTAACTCAACACAACTGTTACTAGATGTCAGTACCTTCTAAGCGTAAGCGTTATGCAAAACCTATATTTGAACTTCATACAAAAATCTACGTTGCATTATTTGAAACCGATAATTTTAGCTAACCGATAACGTTAACTATTTCTGCTAAGTCCAAACATTATCTAAAGGCCAGTTTTGTCTAAACCGGTGTGTGTCACTACCTATCCAGCAGAGGAAAGAACGGAACAAGATTTCGTGTTCCGACCTTCAAGATAAGGGCAATCACGTACTACTATTCTGAAGAAATTCGGAAACCGATGGCTTATATTCCTAACAGTATTTCCCACCGCGATGAGGACATGCACGCTAGAGTTTGTCCGGGTAAGAAAAAACAAACGGATGAAATTACATAGGCACACACATACATACACGCCACAAAAAAAGTTATTTTTAATCGCGAAAAACCTGCGTGAAAATGAAAAAACATTAAATTTGACGGTTGTTTTTCGCGATTGAAAAAGAACTGGAAGGTGGTGGCGCAATTCTGGCTTCGGATTCGGAATCAGCGCGTCGACATGCATGTGACAAATCCTTGGGTCTGACAACTTTGTGTGTCTGTGTGTGTCTGTGTGTGTCTGTGTGTGTGTCTGTGTGTGTGTCTGTGTGTGTGTCTGTGTGTGTGTCTGTGTGTGTGTCTGTGTGTGTGTGTGTGTGTGTGTGTCTGTGTGTGTGTCTGTGTGTGTGTCTGTGTGTGTGTCTGTGTGTGTGTCTGTGTGGGTGTCTGTATGTGTGTCTGTGTGTCTGTGTGTGTGTCTGTGTGTGTGTCTGTGTGTGTCTGTGTGTGTCTGTGTGTGTGTGTCTGTGTGTGTGTCTGTGTGTGTGTCTGTGTGTGTGTCTGTGTGTGTGTCTGTGTGTGTGTCTGTGTGTGTGTGTGTGGCGCGGGCGCGGGCGCGCGCGTGTGCGTGTTATTCAGTGCTTCGAGCATGAATAGGCAGAGGCCAGTCTTCGAACTGGGTTTCCTGCAAAGGGCCCAGAAGAGCAGGGAAACCTCGAACGCCGCAGTGCCATTGATTGCGATATACATAATATGACGCCATCGACCGTTTTGTCCTGGACTACACCTGACCTTTACGAAATTGCCTTCTCGTCGATTATCTTTAGTCCTATTACGCACCATTTTCCCCGAAAGCGAACGGCTACAAGTACGCTTTTGAAATTTTCAACCCAGTCTCATTACTGTGACTATTAAAAAAATATTACGAACTATTCGCTTCGAAAATTATTGAAACGTTTAGCTAAAAACTAAAGTTAAAACACTTAATAAAAAAAAGTGATAGTTAAGGTATTTTAGTTGTGTGCAAGTCCTATTTCTTTAAGCTTGTTTTGTTTGGGCGGAAATGATTGAACCAGCACTTGTTATTGTACCTGCACGTATTATTAGCGGAAACCAGTTTAACCAAAGTCCTCAAGTCACTGACGCCTTACAGAAAATGATTCTGGATCTTTCGATCGACAGGGACAAGTTATGAGAAGAAAACATGAAAAATACTCAATGCAAAAAACAATTATTTAGATAAATATTAAGATGTCTGAATCCGATTCCATTAGTGTGTTTGATCATTAGAATACTTATTTTAGTTTAAATTTTGTTTGAAGTCGTATCTGAACTATAAATAAAAGAATACATTTTAATTTCTTCGTGAGAACACAGTTTTGAACATTCACAAAGTTTTCTACATCGTGTTTCCTAATGCCTTGAATATTCCTCTCTGAAGTCGACAGCTCTTCTGAAGGGCTGACTGTGAAAACGAGGAGTTCAACTGTTAAATAAGAACATTCGTTGCTCATGAATGGTACACCAAAACTTGAGTCAGAAATACACAAAGGATTATTTGGTAAAAAGTATCTTCCTAATTAAAGCATCAGAAGCGGCTATCTCTGAAACGACCTGTTCAAGGGTACTCGATACCGTGACTTGACTTGTAGTATGGGTAAGTTATTGAGGAAACATATTTCACGTCATGAACTGTCGTACAAAAGTTCAAACAACAACATTCAAAAATATATATTTTTCTCATAACTAGGGATAAAATAACGGATCAAATAATACGGGTTAGAAATACGGATCAAATAATTATTTACCTGAACGTATTTGTATGAAAATGGGTATAAATTTCCTTTTTAAATATATGGGCATTACGCCTTATTTAATCCAAGACATCCATTTTCTTTTTTCGCTGGATGATCTTTATAGAATTCAAACGGTTTGAGATACAGAGTTGTAATTTTTCAAGCCACTGTAAGAATATGTATCTTTCAAAAACCTCTAAAGACGTACGTCAAACGGGAAGAAAAAAATCTCATTAACCGAGAGGGGAGGGGAGGGGCATGCAGAAACGAACAATTTTAGAGAAATATTATTAACTTCGCTTTGAAGACTATTTTGTTACCTACAATTCGCTCGTGTTTGGGTAAAAGTGCTGTTTTCATACATTTAAGGAGACAAAATGAATTGCATTTAGCGTGGGTATACTTGTGTAATTATTATTCAAATAGAAAGATGTACATATGTAAATAGTATTATGATAGTTTTAAAGAATTAAAGTAAATAATTTTGAAATAAAAGAAAAGCTACTACACTTAACTCAGTACCCAATTTTTCTGACAGATACCCTTTTGCCTAAATGCGATCCTATTCAACACTCGCTCAGATATCCTGTAGTTTTTCCTGCCATTAACAAAATAGCAAGCCTGCTCAGCAACAAAATTTAAAATGGAAGCGGAACTGTAAGATATTTGTACACTATACCTTGCGCAGACTTAAGCTACGAATGCTGGAGTCATTGGGGTCACACGGCTCGTTGGCGATTAACGACCACACGCCCAAATTAAGCCAAGGTCGGGCAGGCGCCAACGCCGCAGCCACCCCATCGCGGCCTCCGACAATGCTTCGGCCCCTCAATCCCGCCCCCGCATGCAACGCCATCCACGCCGCGTCGCTGTTGGAAAACGATGTCTTTCAGGAATAATGTAACATGCGAATTAATGTTTACACACCGCTGGCCAACAGATCGAAATACAATAGTTTGACTGTTTAATACGTCCTGGGTTCGTAGAACTGGCAGATTGTCTAGAGCGACAGTGGGCTATCGGAGTCATGTACTACGTCGAAAACGTAACAGTCGTCTACTATTTCGTTTTAGAGATTACGATGTTGGCATCACTGCGGGAGTGGTGCAACGCAACGCCACGGGCAGAATCGCCACCCACACCGCAGGGATGCGAAAATCAAGTGGAGCGTGAGAGCAGAGCGCTCAAACGCCGAGCCGGAGGACAGGGCAGACCGAAAAGAAAACCCGCTCACATTTTACTTGACCGCTAGGAGCGGGTGAAAGATGGAGTCATATTCAGGCGAAGGCGGGTGTCTTGTGAGTAAATGCGTTCCTCTCCACCCAGGTTGGAGCGGTCGTGTTTCGCCACGAAGTGCTACCAGTGGTTCGGGAGCTGATGTATGGTTCGATAGGAGATACGTAACTATCACTGGCACTGACACGATATCACCGTTCAGGAGCAGGGCTGCGGTTGCGGCAGGGCTTCATTAGCATCGTCTGCTCTGTGCGTCATATTACGAGTATATTGGCTCATGGCTGAGCGAATAGTGATGGTTCGTCTAAGGGTTAGATCATTTACAGTGTTTTTGGTTCTTAAAAAAATGTAAACTAGCGTACCTGTGCGAAACTCTCGCATGTACCCACCCTCTTCCCTATTTTTCCATTTCCATATTAGCTTGTAATATATCTTTTCTTCAAACCCTCTTATCCTCCTCACTTTTTATGTTCTTAATTCTTGCAATACAAACTATTCTTATTTAACTTTATTGCCAAGTAGAGAGGTACACTCGTGTTATACAATTTCGTATTACATCAAGTAATTAGTTTAACTTCACATTCAGATGCAGATTCTGCACGTCTCTCAGAAGGTGGGGTAATATTGCGAAGCGCCGGACCAGCAAAAATGTAATAGAATGTTTTGAGAGAGTTCTTATCCTGTAGACTACAATGTGAGGAACGCTTCTTTAAGGCGTTCGGCCTCAAAATTTTAGTTTTTAAGGCTATAGAACGCTTTATTTACAAGTTACTTAACGATATAGATTCAAAACATGCTATCGAGTGTCGTGGGTTGCATTTGACATGAATTTAGATGCCTTTTTTTAAAAAAAACAAAACAAACCCTTCATACTTTTACAGTCAAAGAACAATTCGTCACGTCTACGTGAAATTATATTTCTTTAGAGACCTCATTTATACAGACTAGTTGCGTGTGAGAGCCGCGAAAGGTATATATACTACTGAAATAACATAGGAGACGACGTTCAAGAGCTCATCCGAAAGTTTGAATATTATTTCCCAAAACATCACCATATGAACGGCAAGAATAGTCGAGCAGAATAGTTTCTTTTGGAACATTTTCAAGACAATGGCGATTAGCAAATATTATTATGTAAAATGCTCTCTCTCTGCACGTCGAAGTCGGAAATAATTTTGCGGTAAGTGAGGTTATCTAAGGCAACTCTTTTCTGAGCGGATAGAGTCAACTATGCTCGATATCCGCTTTCTCATGTCGTGTCTCGAAACTCGAAGAACACCTCGCAAGTGGGACAGGACAGCTCAGTGACCAACGAACTGTCCTCCCGAGGTGTCGCCAGGGGTTGGCCCATCAACAATCGCTGTCTAGCGAATTGTCCTCGTATGAAATGCCCATCACAGGCTGAATCCCGCATGCTTTTTTTAAGAGAACAATTGCAAATATACCAAGAAAGAGGTCCAGTTTCAATGTAACCTGTGATACGAAATAAAAAATATATAGTATACAAGCTCATTTCCAACTGTAGCTTCTAAATAGAAGTGTTTGGAAAAACAAAGGAGGGTACGATTAAAAAATTGTCACTTGACTTTACAACAAAACGTCTCAAACTGTTCATTTAATTACAGACGATAAATAATATCTTGAATGATACTCGTAGTCACTAAAACAGTCCTTAATTTGTCTTCACTTACATTTTTAAAACAAAGGTTGCTCTTGCCAACTAGAATATTTATCGTCCAAGTCGATAATTTCCCGGATTCCGTACTGATTGCAGAGTCCAGTATCGTGCTAAACAAAGAACACAAAGACTACGTATGCTCACATATTTTAATTCAAAAGGAACCCATATAATAAGAAAAACGAACTTTGTATATAAGGAAGGCTTGATATGGAAGGATTGCATACATAAGAGGGGACTTCATACTAAATACGGAGTGCTTGATGACTTGATATTGAGGAGGAATTTAACATAAGAAAACATAGGAGTTCCGACGATGATCGGCAACAATAAAAACAAACGAAACATTTTGCATTTCATTTTTCTAGACATTTCTGGGCTGTTAAGAGAGCGAAGTTTGATGCGTTTACATTGCCCTCTCCTTTGGGAATATTTTCACCTATACCTAAATTGATATTCAAGCAAACCTATCTCGTTAGTCACCGGGTTGGCTGAGCCACACTGACTTTGAAATTAATGAGAACGATATCGAATGATAAATGAACATACATGACAATAAAGATATAATATTACCTTCCGGCAAATTTCATTCCAATTACACTAAAGCACTTTTCGGGCTTTCGGCTAAAATTGGATTATATGGAGATCATGGGATAGGGGCATTGAACTGCAAGGTCCACACACTTTTAGGCTGCTCAAAGTCAACATTCAGGACTTAAATCCCCTACTGAGGGCACTGCTGCTGCATTGACCCTCCCAGTTCCTCGTCATCGGCCCTTTGCCACTTCGCGATCGGGCGCCGTTCTATATCTTATACACAACGCCGCCTGTTGAAAAAATTTCGTAGTTTCCTTTAATCTCGAAGCACGGATGATTGATAATAGTACAAAATGGGAAGGGCAGGGTGACACGAGAGTAAATAGAAAGGAGGCCGCCCAAAAGATGACACTAAGCCGCCTAAATGTTTTTCGACAACTTGCTTAACTCTTTCCGCAAACAATCTTCAATCCCGCGCATCAATACTAACCTCCCCGGTATATCCCTTCCACTTCACCTTTCCGCTTTTCGCCCCCTCCGCGGACAGTAGCTGACAGTGGAGACCGACCGCAGCCCCTGCCTCAATCCGGCGGCGGGAGAGGGCCATTCTGGGAGGGTCGCAACCGAAAATAGAGCGCTATTTGCGCGCGACCTTAACCGCCCGCGCGCCGCCTCATCGCCGCGCAATTCGCTAATGGCCGCTGCCAACATTAGCGCGCGGGCTAATCGAAAATCGATAGCCCATTACTGGCACGGGCCTCACTAAGTCGGTGCGGGGCGAATTTGAAAAACGGAGAGCTCGTCGGCCCCCCCGCCTCGCAGCGTCAGAGCGAATCTAGTAAGCTCTGCCCGCGATGGAAATTAATGAGGGGTCGACCGCGGACGCAACAAGGTCAGATGTATCGTGGAAATCATGTAGA
This sequence comes from Teleogryllus oceanicus, assembly GCA_964035755.1. Lineage (NCBI taxonomy): Eukaryota > Metazoa > Arthropoda > Insecta > Orthoptera > Gryllidae > Teleogryllus > Teleogryllus oceanicus. Next base: position 57,134,769 of record CAXIVR010000004.1, read on the forward strand.
GTAGACATTAGAAATGAAGAGGTTAACCTCCACGCCATAGATATATATATATGTACGTGGTCTGGTCCGAGTTTGATAGCATTAAAGGACAGCAATGAAGCTGTTCCCAGAAATGATGAAATACTTTAAAATATTCAGTTTACAAAACATATTTTCAAACAAATACAATCCGTATTAAAAGTCCATTAATGATGAACCTGGCGTTGCCCGTGTGTTTTGGAATGAGTCAGAAAATATTCAATAGACAATTTTATGGGTTTACAGTAAGGCATTCATTTTTACGATTTTCCTCTCCGTTTTCGACATTCTTGCAAAAAAGAGAAAGAATGAACACTTTAATTTTATTTAAGGGTTAATCAAGGGAGATGCGGTAGTTTTTACAAACCATTATGTAGTAGACAATATTTTTTATTAACTTGTTTTGAAGGTCACATGTACACGATTTTATTACGATCGGAATAAAAGTGTTCATTTATACTAAATACAAACATTTTCTATCATTTCTACCATTCTATTACATCTTCATGTAATAGAAAATAATAATTTGAACAAAAGTAAGATAAATCTATACCATTAAGTGAATGACAACCGAATCAAACTAGTGGTGTTAAAACAGCACTACTTTCTCGCCGGTATTTTCACGCAAAATTAAGCGAAAAGTATTCAAACTTTCGAAAAATTGTATATGACCTTATTTCAAAATTTATCTTTAAGGAACAGATTTCATTCAGGAAAAAATCTCTATCTTCATAATTGTAGTTGTACGAACACGAAAAATTGTTGAATTTTAGCAATTTTCGAAAAATCAGTTTTAAACGAACATGAGATCAGCACCATTCTCCTAAACGTCCTTCACACTATTCGAAAACAAAATTTAATCCAAAACGATGGAGCAATTTTTTTGAAAATTTGAAAACGCCTCACAAACAGACAAATTGTAATAATAATAGAATGGTGTTTTCATGATCAAATGATTCATAATAGCCCTAGGCAACATGCGAGTGGCAGGAGGGACCCGATATGTGTATCTTTAAGCAGTTTTCTACTCTTACAAAAGAGACTCTTCTGAACCCTTGTGAACCTTTCTGACCACGCTACACGTTCTCTTCCGAGGCCCAGTCATTTTCAATCCTGGAGAGCGACGTATGTAATTATGGCGATCAGCTTTTCGGCTGTATTCCTTCGTAAGACAAGGTTGTTAAGCCTTGAATTATGAATTATGAGATGGTAGGATGATGATGAGAGGTGATCGTGGCCTTTTAAAAACCATCTCCGCATTCGCCTGAGGGAAACCACGAAAACCCCGGTCAGGATGGTCGGCCCGGGGATCGAACTCGTGCCTCCCGATTGCGAAGTCAGCGCACCAGACGGTTAGGCACCGATCCATTTCATTCGGTTTATTGTTGTTGTTGTTGTTGTTGTTATTATTATTATTATTATTATTATTTTATCAATATTACTTTTATCTTGATACAAATTGATCAAATATTAAGGTATCCTAAACGGTTTTGGACATGTTTTTCATATACACTCAAATTTCGTTAAAAGGCGTTCTTTCTTTAAGAACTGACGCTGAATGTTCTCCCTGCATTCAATTGTTTCTCCCGCGCATTTAATAGCGCTTAACTCGGAAAGGGTTCGATTTCCGCGTTTAAAATCTCGTTATCCAGACCCTTGGGGATCTCGAGTTACGTCGTAATCGACACAAGGGGGCCTATCTCGACATTCTGTTTCTAGGGGGCGGCGTAGTTCTGCTCGATATCTCCCCTCCGAAGCACCTCTGGCGGGGAACGTGGAGAATTTTCAATTCTAAGCAAAATTCAAAATTCAATTGCCAATTTGATACTCTGTGCAAAACACATAATCGTATAGATTAAACGTCAATAATTACCTGAGGAATAATAACCTTCACGTGTCGGATTATAGAGCTAATTATTGTCTTTACCAGTTCGAATGTCAAGAATATAGGTCGATACCCCGCAACGAGCATCCTAACTTTTAGACCCATTTTTGACACACAAGCCTACTCCACGATAAACGATCCCTATATCATCAATGGAGGAAGAAAATTTGGAATACTCAGATTGCACACTTCCACTGTCTGCGGCAGAACTGGATATAATCAATTTATCCATCAGTGATATAAGTCCCCATTTATTCGATATTACGACAAATGACACCTCGAAAGATGTTCAAATACCACAGAACTCGGCTCTAATAGATTCCATGGAATGTAGCACTACTACATGTGCGATTGGAGAGAAAGACACGGAGCCTGAAGATCAACAGGCTCAGAGTTGTGAGACGCAGGATGAAGACGTGGTTATCTTGGAAGTTCTGCCTCCCAGAAAAGACTTCTGTAGGAATGACAGGGACTCCGAGTCGGAAATGCAGATTGTTTACGATTCCAGAGATATAATAAGTTGGAAAACAGGTTGGTCAACAATTATTGAAACAAATTTGATCACATAAACGACTAAAGAGTCACCGTCGAATATACAAGGATTTTCCTAACAATGAGCCAAAGTGAAAGATAGTGCTGGCAACATATAACTGAAGGTTCTGTGGTCGTTGTGTCCTTGGCCCCATTGGACTCCCTATCTACATTCGTTTGTTTGCAGTTGGCAATGGCTTCGACGCTTCCTTTTGTGCTGTCCTCGCCCCGACAAAAATATAGTGCGCCACGAGAAATAATTGAAATTAGGAAGTGCAGTGTTATGTGCTCTTCTGTAAAAATTCTTTTTTTCTATAAACATTACATTGAATTTACTTTTTGTGTGATGAATATGTTTATTTTTAAACCGAGACTTGAATGTGAGATGCGTACTGGTGCAAGTGTTTCCGGCTATTGTGCTGTTGTGGGGCGAGCTCTGATTGAGAGCTTTCTATTTACATTCGTGGCAGTTTTCTTTTACTGATTGTGAGAGCATGTTAAGAGATTTTCCACATGCGTAATTAAATTTAAATATTTCCCGGACTATCGTACGTGGATATACCTCAACGAAACTTTTAGACTCCTGCATAGGGATGTTTTTAAAAGAGCCATAAACACTTTACGAAGAGGTGAAGCTGAACAGTGGTCCCGGCGGATGGATACTTCTCTGAATTACATGTGATGTTCACTTGTTTAGCGAACTGTCACTTTGGCTCATTCTTAGGAAAATCCTTCTATTTTAACGAAAGCTATAAATGCAGGTGAGTCAATTCAGGGAGGAAAAACATACCTGCGTATTCCTCATAATATTACTAATATACAATTTCCTTGATATTTTTGGCCACAGAAGCATAGTTATCCGTAAATATACTTTTTGTATTACGTCACAGACTGCACATTTGCAAATTTGTAGTCCTTTCCACGACTCAAAACGCAGTTGTAGATTCGGGAGGTTATTAACATTATTTGTGAACAGCGAGTGCATTGAAATTCTGACGGCTACCTGGCGGGCTACGCTTATGGCGGTCTAAAATTGGGTGCGATCGCAGGAATGGGCGCGATACAATGCTGTAGTAATTTGCACCGCAATTAACAAATTGCGTTTTTCTTTATATCCCAAAAAGGTGAATTGTGACTACATCAATACTTATAAATACAACTCTCAGAGCTTCGATTTACTATACGATTCATTTTCTGGGCGTTATAAGGGAAGAGAAATTGTCATGAAAATGCTCTGCATAAACGAAGCATACCTCGGCAAAATGATTCTAGACAACAATGTTTATCTAATTGAGGAAATAGTGTTTTCCACCTGAAATAACCCATCCGCATAAAACTTTGAACTATTTTATCTGCTGGTTGTAACCTTAACGGATGGCTCACACATTCCGACTTCCTAGATTCCCAAAATAATTCGACATATCGACTTTCCTCAAAGAAAATCTGGAACATCTTCTCTCAGATATCAAAAAACTTTAAGAAAAAAAAACAAATAAAAATGAGGTCCATATTCTCTATCATTTATTCTCTTGTTAATTAACAAATCGGTAAAATGAAGAAAAACTTTAGGCTATAAATTTATAAAAGTCGCATAAAATGTAGTACATCATCGAAGTTATTTGTGCAAGAGGATTAGAAAGTATTATGGAGCCTATGTTATCTGGGAGAATCTTCCTAGGAGGAGTTGATAAACATTTAAGCCGACAAATTGTGATTTTCTGAGGGGTGAATGTGTGAGTTTAAAAGTAACGTCCGTCCCTGTACGTAAAGGTTTGTTAGAGATGAAAGCTTCCCCGACGCGAGTCAATGGAGTCTTTGCTAAACGAGAGACATCTCGACCTAGGCAGACTTACTTTCGGCCGTCGTACTTACCTCCTTCACGGAAAGTTGGCAACCCGGTCAAGATTGCGACGTCTCCTAGAGAGCCAAAGCTTCAATGCTTTCGTGTATGGTGAAGTAAAATAAACTCTAAATGTGCGAGTCGACAGAAAATGTACTCGGGTTGCATGCAATTGCACCCGTCACTTTCATTATCATTAACTTCTTATTAGTTATTATAGCATTATAGTATATAATTAGCATTAGTTATTAATATCCAGTATAACCCAGGAACAGCAAAATAACAGACGCGGTTGAAGTTTCTAAACTGAGGCTATCGTTCAAGTTCATAACCAACAGAATGTGTTCCTTGTGTAATCGGCCGTGTGTCTTTAAAATCATTTTGCAATATCATCTTGTAAGAGAAAATCATAAACAAGTGCTTTCGAGTGCACTAAAGCAACATCTTTAACTACAATTCATTTGTTTCAATAGTTTTACACGACCGTCCGGCCGTTTGAAACAAATACATCAACGGACGCGGGCAGTTAAGAGAGATTTTTCATTCCAGGGTACGATCACAAGACCGCGGGTATTTAGAAAAAATCTACATTTTCGTGGGTTCCTTGTACTAAATTATGTTTTATATATACAATGTAGGATTGTTTGAACTGAAATACGTCAATTGTATAGAGCCTAAAAGAGCCTATTTCATCATTAATGCATATTTGTAACTATTTTACTTAAAAAAACTAAAATGAGACGAATTATGAGGCAAATTAAATTATTTTGTCTGGGGCATTTTTTGAACGTTTTTCTTCTGTGTCGGCACAACAGAAAAGGATGATATTAATTTTAAGTTGTATTAATCGGTAAGGTCGCGAGAAATGGATATTCAGGGCACTATTTCCTGACTTCGTGAAAAAGCCGACCTAAGATAAAATGATTAAATTTCCGCCAAAAAAAAAAAAAAACATCTTGACCGATAAGAGACTTCATTTTCTTTGAAAACTTTGAGAAAATATAGTTTTTTGCACTATTCTACCATTTATAACCTTAACTGAGATGTTGAAAGAACCTACTTTAAGCACTTAAAACGCAAATTTAGATAGATATTTATTATTTGCAGATAGGTGTATAAAACCTGGTGGCAGAACTCTACAATTAACATATTACTAATATTAACTTTAAATTACTTAACAACGTCACATTAAATTCTTTAAAGACATAATAGTAGTAATAATAATAATAATAATAATAATAATAATAATAATAATAATAATAATAATAATAAAATGCTAACAATAATAGCATTAACTACATTTTATGGTTGTCCAGCACAGTTATTTTAAACTATTAAATACAAGATTACACGACTTTTTAATTACACTTCACTTCACATTTTACAACCTAAAAATGCTTGCGGTCTTTTGACCCCGGGTGCGTTGGGGCGTTGTGTGCGGTGCGTCAGGCGGCTACGTGCGCTCGGCGGCGCTGGGGCGGCGCGTGGGCGGCGGCGGGCGCGTGGGCGCGGGCGGCACCGGCGCGTGCCGGGCTGCGGGGGCGCGTGGCGGGCGTGGGCGCGCGAGGCGGGCGGCGCCCGCGGGCCGCGGTGGCGCGCGCTGCGCCGCGCCGTCGCCGCCGCCGACCTGCGCGCCGTCTCGCGCCTCGTGGCGGGCGGCGCCGACGCGCACGCCTCCGACGCCGCCGGACGCACGCCCCTGCACGACGCCTGCGACATGGGACGCATGGACCTGGTCAGTAGCCGTTTGGGCTCCAATTGCAAAAGGGCGATTTGCCGTGGCGCCGGTAGATCCTGGGGCCACTAGTCGGTCACCCGACCAGGAACCAGCGATGCCTCGAATGCGCTTAAACTTCGTGACTTCACGTTAACTTGTTTTTTTAACGTGGCATCTCAAGGTCACACGCGAAAGAAGGAGAGGGAATGGAGATTCCAATAGGGAGCCATAAAAATCAGAGCTGTAGTGACGTTGCTGGTCGCCATTGGTGTCTGCCTTCCCTCTCCCTCTTTCGCTCGTGATCTCGAGACGCCACGTTAAGGAAACCCAAGTTTATTAACGAAATTCGGTATGCGACGCCGGTTCGCGGTCGTGGTCTTTCAGTAGAACCACCTCAGCACTCGTCTTGATGACCGAGGGAAACCTGTCAGGATGGCTGGCACGGGAATTAACCCGGACCTCACGAACGGGATGGCAGCGCGCGACGCCCTGAGCCACTTTGCTTGGTTTCCTCTGTGTACCACAGTTCAAATTCTGGAAAGTCTAGGGATACTTAGACGCCAATTTCGTCGGGAAGAATGCTTCTGGTGTGATAGCGCGAATAGACTCTTGGCTCTCCAATTTTACCGACGCCTGAATGTTTGCTCTGTAGGAGGTAGCAGTATGACTCCAGAAATCTGGGTAACACTCCTAGGGTAGTGGATAGATGGATAGATATAGATATTTATTATTTCTGCAGGTAGGTTTTTACAACCTGTTGGCAAAACACTACAATGTACTCTGATAGTCAAGATTTCATTCACTCCCACCGCACAAACATGTCTACAAAGTTTGCAAACTTCAAAATTCTCAAAACCTCCAAATCTCAAAATAACGCGAACTCGAAATTTAGAAATCTTAAAAAGCAGAAATCCCGAAATCTCGAAACCACGAAAGATTGAATTATTTTTCAGGATTCTTTGATTTCGAACGTCGCGGCGTCCCCAACAACCGATTAATCATCGCCACATCGCAGGTACGTGCGCTTCTGGGTATGGACGGGGCCAGTGGCAGAGAGAGCACTGCAATTGCTGCTTCTGTCGGAGCAGAGGACGCGCAGAGTCGCTCGCCCACGCCGCCCGCCACGCAGCCCCAGCAGCTGCCCGTCGGCTGAACTCTGCTCTTCATTCGCGACTGCGCCCGCGTCCGACGACTCGATGGCAGTGCCCCTGTGTTCTTCCTCTAGTGCACAGTAAATTTTCAGATATTTAACCCTACTTGATAATAAATGTTGATGAATACAAGGATTTTATTAAAGAGACAATTAATTGTCTGTGTTGATGTCTAGAAAATACGTAAATAAAAAAAAAACTAGTAAATTTCGCATTTCTGCCATGGCTTGGACATCATTAAAGATGAAGTGTTAAAAATATTCGCAGGTTCAATAGCATTTATGGGATGAAGTGTAATATAGTTCACTCCGAAAATGGATAGCATTTATGTGATGAAGCGTAGTCTGAAATCTGAAGATGTTGGCCCAGCGTGCTTTTACAGTAAAAAACTATTTTAGCTCACGATTCAATCAAATATTATTTAGTGTTCAAACAATATACATCCATTCCACTAATACTAAGCGTACTTGCAATACTGTTCTTCATCCAGCGGCCGATAGCCGCTTCGAGCGAATGCCAGGCCAGGCGCTCTATGGATAGAGCGTAGCCGTCGACGCATGCAGAAACGCAAGTGACACAGGAAACGACTTTCAGGCCCAGTTTTCTAATCTATAATATTTAATAAAATTACCTAATAAAATTATATTGAACACCAAAGGTAATCCGATCGTTTTCTTGGTTTTGAAACTCATCGAAATGTATCAGAAAATGGAAGAGATGTATGGTGCTGCTCTTCGAGTACATGGCTGGGTGCGGATACTATTTTATACTGTTTGATTCTGCTTTATTCATACATTTATTCATTTACTTATTTATTTTCTCACTATATTTATTTATGGATGGAATGATGGATCATAAACTACACATATAAAACACTACTGATGGAATCAAAAACATGGTATCCCTATCTTTTCACGCGAGAGAACGCAGGAAGGAAATATATTGTCTATTTTCGGCAGTAAACTTAATTAATTTAGTAAGTTGGATTATTATATCAGTTATTATTTGATTATTATTGTTATTTTTATTGTTATTATTATTGTGTTAATTACTATTAAATGCGTTCCTGTATTCAATATATAATTATATTCAAAGTAGTATTGTATTGAAGTGTGGTGACGTGTTGTGCAGTGAAGTGAAGTGAAGTAAAAGTGAAGTGAAGTGTAATTAAAAAGTCGTGTGGTCTTGTATTTAATAGTTTAAAATAATTGTGCAGGTCAGCCATATTATGTAGTTAATGCTATTATTGTTAGCATATTATTATTATTATTATTATTATTATTATTATTATTATTATTATTATTATTATTATTATTTAAATAATTTAAAGTTAATATTTGTAATATGTAAATTGTAGTACTCTACCACCAGGTTGTATATACCTACCTGCAGAATAATAAATATCTATCTATCTATCTATCTATCTATCTATCTATCTATCTATCTATCTATCTATCTATCTATCTATCTATCTATCTATCTATCTATCTATCTATCTATTTATGTAGTGTTCCTTGAAATATGCAAAGTATGCATGCATTTCATAAAACTGATTGAAGGTAAAGTTTCAGTTTGCCACGCATTCCGACTAGTTTTTCTTTTGACCTGTGGTCAAGTCACGAATACCACAGTTTTAGTAGGCAATTAATTAAATGTATTAAACTATGAGACAAGAAATTGAACTCTTAAGACAATAATCTTTTATAGTTGAGTATTACACAAATTACAGTTACATTATGAAAAGTCAACAGTCCCTAAATCATGCAGGATTAATTTTAATTTTTTTTTTTTTTCACTGAAAAACTTCAACTGTAGCCATTGAATATTCGCGTCATAAGAAACGAAAAACATGTGCCAATAAAATGCTCAAAAGCAAGAACAGAATTACCTTTAGAGTGAACAAAGATAAATTGAAATATGGGACACAATTTTGTAATGTCGGTAGAAAAATAATTAAAAAAAAGAAAGTAGATGTAATAAATATTATAAAATACAAGCGAGAAAGATTTTAAGCATCCTCAAAATACAATTATTGTGAATAGTTTGAAATTGGAACAGAAAAATTAATATCTTGACTTCACACAAGGCAAAACCAAAGTTTGTACACTAACATTCTTTGCAGAGGAGAGAGGGAGAGAGAGAGAGAGAGAGAGTCAGAGAGAGAAAAAGCACGGAAAACGAACATATTGCACTATTCACTAAACGAATCTGGAAGTTAAGCGCTTGAAGCGACAACTTTATTGATGTCCGTGATCCACTTTCGCAGCGAGGCCAAGCTAACAATGGGCAATAAAGAAGGCAGTATCGGATTGCACGGGCTGGCGCAGCACCTGCGCCCGGTCGGGGATGGGACGAAGATGCGCGGGGCGCTCGGGGAAGGCGAAGGGAAAAGGGCGGGGCCTCTCAACTTCCTCTTCGGAGATGTGCCAGGGCGTCAACTAATGTCACTGCAGTGCCTCTGACCGGGAGGTCCTAGGTTCCAGTCCCGACAGTGGTAGGATTTTCGACACTAGCTTTTCAGCTAGGTCGAATTCAGTCGCTGTCTGGAGGAGAATTCTAACGGCCGGTTGTTCTGATCGGTAGTTTTCCGCGGTTTCTCCGATCAACACCAGGCGAATGCCGGAGCAGTACCCCCAACAAACGGGCCAGGGATCGCGCGCGATCTTTCCTTCCTCTTCCTTGACCTATCCTCATCTCTTACTCTCTCTCTCTCTCTCTCACACACACACACACACACTCACATGCACTAGCCTATCGCACAAGCCCGGACACCGGTCGGGAACTTAGAGCTTGTCCTGGCTAGGGCGGTTCCTCGCTGGTGCGAGATATCTGGTTGGGGAAAACTCGCTCGCCGTCCAGATCGGCGCCGGATTTCACCATCCACCGGGGGAAGATCACCGCCACCTCTCGAGGGGGGAACCTGCACTGCACTTATGGGACAAATTATCTTAAGAGCTGACGTGCCCGGAATCATTAATCAATCAATCGGAGGCGTAATATTTCAGACTAGAGCAGGCTCCAGCAGTTTGCGACATCGGAAACAAGAATAGCTTGATCTGAACGAAGGAAGGTCCTTTTAGGCAATGGTTTGTGTATTCGCCAAAACGCCTAATATATTTTGTTTAATAACGAGCTGATTACCCGATCTCAACCGGATAATTACTTCTCATAATCGTCTATTAAGCAGCCTCGTCGCTCCACACGCTTCGCCCGTCTCCCCCGCACACCCCATCTGAAATGCCATCACTGTCCTGATTACTCCACCTTTGCGAGCATCAACTGATGTCCCTGCAGTGCTTTGACCGGGAGGTTCTAGGTTCGAGTTCCAACAGTGGCAAGATTTTCGACACTAGCTTGTCAGCTAGATCGAATTCAGTAACTGAATGGAGTAGTCTAGCGGCCGGCTGTTCTTATCGGTAGTTTCCGTGGTTTCTCCGATCAACACCAGGAGAATTCCGGAGCAATACCCTAACGAACGGGCCACGGACAGCGAGCGATCTATCCTTCCTCTTCCTTGTCCCATTCTTAACCCTTACACACACACTTACACTAACATGTACTACACTACCACACGTGCCGGGAGACCGGTCGGGGACTTAGAACTTGTCTCGACTGGGGAGGTGCCCCGCTGATGGAGATACCTGGTTGGGGAAAACCCCGTTAGCCTACGGCAGGTCGGCGCCGGATGTGGCCATCCAGCGCGGGAAGATTACCGCCACCTCCCGATGAAAAAGCATGCACTACACATAAGGGGCTTATGACATCAGTAGTTGACGTTCCCGGAATCACTAACAACCAATCAACCAACCAACCAACCAACCAACCAACCAACCAACCAATCATCCACCTCCGCCGGTCCAGCCCCTGTAGTGTCCGCTACTCAGCACGCGCCAGCGTTATGTAGAGCGAGTAGCGTGGACACTGCCAGAGTGGACACGTGTGGATTGCACCATAATGGGAAGAGGCGAGGGCCGAGCCCGAGGGTGCAGGTTCGTGCCATACTGGCTGCAGATGTGTCGCAAGAGAACGTGCTTGCGACCATGACGTGGTGACGCAGTCACTGCGAGCCTATAAAGGCGGATGGCCCCAGCAAAAGGGATCATTGTTCTACAATCCTTTGTCGCGGTACTGTCGTGAGGACTCCAATGTGCATGGGAGACCGAAAGTCTGCGGTGTGAGCGCCAGGCTCATGTCGAACAGTGTGCTCGGATGTTAGCAGGAGCGAATGCTTTTGGGCAGTTAATGGTACGGCTCATATGTATTCATATAAATAAACTGTATACATACCATTCTGTCAGTGATTTGTGCCAACCACGATGTCAGACCCAATCCACTCTACGTGTTCCCCTCATCACGCTTCGACCATCTCCCCAGGACGCCTTATTGGGCATGCCATTCCAATACCTCAGATCCCGTACGATCAACACTTTATTTTATCTTTTTAAAATTTATTTTACGTCAAAAAAAGTTGAAACTGTGTATGACGTGCTATGGGGAGAAAATTCTGTGCACGATTTCAAAATTGTGTCATCCCTACACTACGTCGTATATTTTTGAATTAAAAAAACCGCTCCCATGTAATAAAATCTCTTGTCAAGGATAAATAAGCAATACATTTTGGGCTCTTATCCATAATGTCCTTCGTCAAGAAATAATACTTCCTGCCGCGACATCATGGAAACGATATCCGCTCTATAAGTTCCTCCCTCTCATTACGCTTCGACCGACTCTCCCTATCTGTCATGCCATGGTCGTCCCTGAAAAACCTCCCTTCCCGCCCATCCAGACCCTTCTGCACTACCTATTCCCGCCGCTTCTTCCGTGTCTCCGCCACGCCCATTCCTTCCACCCGTCTTGCTCTTTCGCTCCACCTCCGTCTGCTGTCTTCTGTCTCCTTTCGCTTCTTCGGCTCCTCTCGCTCTATTGTTCTCTCTTTCTTGGCTGTCCTTCCTATCCGCAGGGGCGGATCCACCCGATCATTTGGGGGGGGAGGTGTCTTAGGTTTAACTTCATGTTGTGGTAAACTCCATCGTTACCATCGTGATGTACAACATCGTAATTATTGTAAATAATAAACACATTTGTTATTATTTTGTATATTATTCATGTACTGAAGATATGATAGAATACTATAATACTGTTTAAATAATTACATAATTCGACTATAAATAAATATTTAAATCAATTTTCCCACAAAAGGTAAATGAAAACTCTAGGGCTTCTGGTGGGGGCATGCCCCCCTCTGGATCCGCCAGTGTCTTTTCGTCTGCTCCTGCCGCCCGTTCCGTTCCACCATCTCTGCCCAGTTTTGCTCCGTCCCGCCTCGCGTCGCACGGCAACGCCAAGCAACAATGAATCCCAGATGAATTCGAGATTGCAGAATATTAAGAAACATTTTGAGGTAACAATTTTGAATTACAACCCCGCTACTCTTCATTCTGGACCCCTCAAAGGTATTCGTGCGAAATTTGCGAGCAATCACGCCAGAGGTTCTAAAGCTTTTGTCGCACATACAAAGAAATTCACTCACTTTTAGGCTGCAGAAGCACGGCGCTGAGCAATGACAGGGGGGGGGGACTAAAAAATCATATCCCCGGAACCGTTGAGGATATTACGGTAAAACGAAAATTAAGTTATTTGGTCGGTCCCATGGATTGTCTGTAATGCGTTTGAATTTGAAGTTAATATATTAGGTTCTATTGTTTGTTAAATTCCGTTCGTACAGACGGACAGACAGACAACAATTGCTTTAACGCGAGCTTCGTTTCGAGTAAGTAAATTCAAAAACATTTAAAAATCTGAAATTTCGAAAATCATAGACACTCCAGATTTATTTATCTAAATTTATATTGAGTCCTTATAAACACAAGATATGGATTACCTCAATACGAAGATTCGTATGATTCAAATTATTTGAGGAAAGTGCTCCGAAAGTACAAATCTACCGAACGACTTTTGGATGAAACATTTTCAATTCAATTCTGACATTTTTCACTATGTAATTTATAGGTGGAAATGCGTGAACATGTAGATAGCAACGGCACCATTTGAAATTATTTTTATTGTTCTTATGGGGGCTGCTCTCTTCCTGCAAAGGGAACCTTTCTGCGTTCCAAAGCCGTGGTTAAGGGCAACATGATGGTAAACCTAACACGATAATACCCCGTTCAAAACCTAACACCACATTAAGCAAAGAGCATATTGCTGCTGCTGGACAACTAACGTTCAGGACAGAGGACTGAGAACAAGGAATGTGTCGCTTTTCGGCGAAATGCGAAAAACACGAAGAACAATTGGGCTGAGCACAAAACAAATAAAATTTGCCCAGTACTTGCCAGCATGGATACAGGTAAACGTGTGAGCTTCGAGAAACATGCAAGTGTGAGGTAACCGAATGAAACGTAATAAGTCACATACCTCTGGGTAGGAAGCTTTTGGAGATAGAGCCACCATATTAGCATTGACAGGCACAGGGGTATACGGATAAAGAGACACTCAGCACGTTGCGGGTTGGCGAACGGCGTCCATCGCTTTGACCTCTGCATTTCCCAAAGCTAAGCAGTAGTTGCCACTGAAATCCTAGCGCTCCTGCTTTGCCTAGGCCGCCTAGTGAGCGTGAGAGCCAAGAGCAACCCACCCGCGCTCCTGGTAGCAAAACCGTAACGGGCTCTGGAGGAATAGAAAGAGTGGGTGAAATTTAGGGCCAAGGCTTTGGAGCTAGTCGTCACTCACTTGTCAACAACGACCGCTTCATGCCAAATTTAGTTTCGTAACATAATTCACATTTAGTAATCCTCTTTCCGGGAATCCCAAAGATGTGGCCAGACATTTAATTGACAATATTTAGAACTTCCAGGATATTGTGCCAAAGGTTTCTTAAAGCGGCCAGCAATTTCAAGCTTCTTTAAATAATTATTTCTGTATTTTTCGTAACAATAATATTTGTGCAAGTATACACCAAGATATTGTGTATCCGACTTCATTTACTTTTAGAAAAATTGACTTTTTTGTAAACATTCACAGTAACTCTGGCTGGTGTACTTGCCACACTCATCGCATGCGAAAGTCCACGATACGGTTGATTTCCTGTTCTCTCTCGTCTTTGTTTTTATCCGCTCGATTTTCTTGTTTTATTTCTTTTTGCCCCGCATTTTGCCATCATCAATCATTGACGAATCAAGAGTGTCAGATTTGGCAATATTGTTGCCTTCGAGACCCTTCTATAAACAAAAACCCAGAGAACCACATCCTCTTGTAGACGAGGCAGGCAAGCCTGGCTTGTGCTGGATGTAAATCTGTAGTCGCCGTCCTATTTCCAAAACGGATCAACCGCCAACCATAATGAAACAAGTGGCAAAAATGTGGAGAAGACAGATTTACGACCGAGTCAAGCCAGGCTTGTCGGTCTCAGGGAAGTGGCTGAGGCTCTTACGGCGCAGCAAACATCCCCCTCTCCGCGCCATTCCAGACCCCTACCAAGGCGCGTTGCGTGGACGCAGGCTTCCGCACGTTTTTTTGAGCCACCCCCCCTTCCCCCGCCTCCGCCGCCCCCACCGCCGCCGGGCTGTCTGCGCAGGCAGCTAATAACACATGGCGGCCGGCGAGGGGCGGGCCGGCGCCAGTCGAGGTTTGAATCCAATTTCGTTGGGCGCTGGGGAGCACAAAGGAATTAATTTCGAAGAGCGAGCGAACGAGCGGGCGAGCGCGGCCCTCCTTATGTGTGGGCGGAATGCGAGTGAGACCCTGCTATCAATAACGCACCGCTTCTGACTCACTGACGGCCAGGCCCGTGCCTTGTAGTTTTTAGCGGCTATTGATGGGCATTTCATTTCGTGTAATGGGAAAAGTATTTCAAATTGAGACGAATTTGCGCACTACTTGTTATTCACAGTTCTCTGAAAAAATATAATTCATATAGTGATACATTTACTAATTTGTTGCTTATATTTTTATGTGTAATATGTTTTATTCCACTATGTCACCGGAGAAGTATGTGAACTTTGGTAATAAATGTTGTGTAAGAATGACTTAATCATTTTACTATGATCAATAAATGGCATACTGGCATTGTAAACATTGATTGTTCAAACTTCCGGTTTTCGTTATAAATAGGCAATCAGTGTTGGTTATCTTTAAGCACGACGAAATATAAATGATTAGACCAGCACTACCCTCTACAAATTAGAGAATATCTATGGAACAATATTTCTCAGAGTGGTACAAAAAGTATTAGCATTAAATTATCTCAGAAGTTCTTAACTTTGTTCTATGACACGAAATAATAAACATATTATACAGTATCACCTTTCATTTTTTTCAAGAATGAATAAAAGGACGTTCCCAATTTATTCCAAAATGTGTGGTAAAGTTTAAATTTACCATTATAGTACTACGACCATGCCACCGACTTCTAACGGTACAAAATACACACTTTTGCAATGAGAAATTATTCTGAGCGCAGTGCTCCCATAGGTCTGAATGTAATGTTGTAACGAAAATTGGTAATGGGATTTGAATGGCTCTTGCGAGAGTTGCAGTGACAATGGAAGTAATCTGTACAATACTTCCAATAATTGGACGGAGCCTACAAACAAATATTTCATGTCCGTTCACTAATGCGTAATCAGTTAATCGATTCCTTTCCCTTGAAAAAAAGAACTTTCAAGAAAATAAGCAGTGGTTATCGACTGCAATATAATTCTCCCCTTGTTCTCTCCGACAATCACGTAAAGAAGTAATTTTATCTGAAAACTGTAGCAAGAAATAACAAGTGAATCATATAATTGTAGTCTTCGAAAATTGTCGTTATTTATGAAATAAAACTGCGTACTGTGAACGAAGAAAGTCCAAGAACACACGATGGACAGATGGTGAAGTGACTGACATTTTTTACCCTCACCTCCGCAATCGTATTTGTTTGATATAGAAACAAGATAAAAATAAGTGTGATTCAAGACCCTTCGTGCATGATGATGATTATTCCTGAGGCACGTTAAGCAACATAGCATCATTCCTGCCAGAGAATCATTTATCATGATAGATATTATCCTCGGTACCCATGACCAGATTTGAAAAGATTTAATAACTTGATAAATAACACAGGCACACAAAATAAAAAAAGTTGTCAGACTAAAAGACTTGACACATGTTTCCCTACGTATGTCGACGCGGCGAACCCGAATTCGAAGCCAGAATTGCGCCATCGCCTTCTATTTTATCTTAAATTGCGAAAAACCACCGTGAAATTGTAAATTGTAAATTTCACGATGGATTTTCGCGCTTTAAAGAAAATTGGACGGTGATAACACAGTTCTGGCTACACATTCGGGATCAGCGGGTCGACATACTGTAACCGCTTGTCATCGGCTACACTCATGACAAAAGAAATATTGAAGTGACAATACCCGACATCTTGCCCTACAAATAGTTCCTAGAGTAGCGAAGAGATGGCGTTACCTAGAAACAAATTTCTGAACGTACTTTCGCCCTAGCCAATCAGAACTTTTGTAGAAATGCGAATGTGGCATGAGGCTTGACTCGGACGAGATTGTCTTTCTTTCCGGATCGAGACGCTGAAGTGATTAGATGGGTACTATTCCACCACACAACCGACGAGGGACACGTGGAAAATACCAGAAATGAAGCTTTATTAAAAGGTAATTGTCTAAGTATTTTTCATGGGATTAATCACTGTGATATGTCAAGATTACGTAAAATTCGATAGGAATATTAAACAAGTAATGCAACGAATGTAAGAATAACAGTGGTAGTGGACTAAAATGAATTTATAAAACCACGTTGCTACATTCTCGTTGCTGGAATATAGAAGAGATTTTTGTAACATAGGACGTGTTTCTGTTTCTTTGTTACAGCTTTTTCAGTTTTAGTTTTGAGCAGTTACTTATTCTACTTTTATTCTATTTCATTTTTATTTATGGATTTCATTTCGAAAATTCTATTGGAGAATTTTGATAATTCCGAAAAGCGCGGTAGGCAGCGCACGAACCGTCGCAGGACAACGACGAAAAAGCATAGTTTATTCAACAACTGGCTCAACTTTCACTAAAACAAAGTTATAATTTGGAGTTTTGGACTCGCATTCTAACGCGACCATCACCTTCGTGTAAGTTGTGGTTTAACTGGGCTGTACAACGAGGAGAAGGCGTACGGAAATACTCCGATTCCATCGCGGTAGGCAGCGCACGAACCGTCGCAGGACAACGACGACCTTGGGGCGTGAACGTCACTCGACAGCCGTCTACTCAGCGCGGGACCAGCTTGGAGAATTCGCCGGTCGTGAGTCACAGAAAAGCAGAAAGAATATTTACTAAATTGCTGCTTGGAAAACTTTCAAGATAGAATTATGATTGCACAAATTAAAACGTTGTAATATGAGCTTCCCTCAGTAACAGACATTGATCGGACAAGTTTTACTAAATATTAGTCTTGATACCCAGTAAATTTATTTTTGCAGTCGTAAGAGAAATCAGATCTAAATAATTTTTATGTTTATTGATAAAAGTCGTCCTTGTGTATAATTCTTTATCTAAATTCATACATAATTGACTTGATGTTATTTGAAATCATTTAAGAGGAATTGTCTATGTAAAAAAGGTTTTGAACATGAATGAAAGCTGTTAAATTGTTTCTGGTAAAACGTTATTTCATGAACAGTCAAGAGACTTTGTAAAACAGAATATTGCACTGCGAGGTCACGCAGAAGCTGAATATTAAGTGTAAATATTGAGTGTAGTATTATTTAAGATTGAAAAGGTTTTAATGAGTGTTTTTTTTAATTGTTTTGAGAAGTGTACATATGTATTTACTGTTTGTTTCGTGTAAATGTAGATCAGAGTCACTATTATTCTACAGAAAACTGCAGTTTAGGTAGGGAGTTAGCTACCATTGTGTAATCAAAAGGAAAAGTAATCACGTAGGAGAATATGTGAACGTGAGTGTACGAAGGATCATATTGGAAAGAATATATGTTACTTGTTCTTTAAAACTATGAAATTGTGTTTGTTTGTTAAATGAATATTAGTTAGCAAAGACGAACCCACCACCGATAGGGAATTATCCATAATTTGAGGTCTTCCCAGGTTTGTGTGACGGTGTAATCACACGTCACAAAACAAGTAAATAACAGATTTACTTCTGTAATTCGGCGTACTACGAAATAGTTAGGTAGATACGTGACGGTTACAATACATAGAGAAACATGTGTCAAGTCTTTGAGTCTGACAACTTTTTTATGTTGTGTGCCTCTATAATTATTAGCTAAAACAATAATTTCATATCTTCCTAAATAAATCAACACGCAATTTATCAAGTATCCATAAAAATTATTTATTGTCAAAATTAGTCAAAAACCACATGATAGGTTTTGCTACTAGGCACTTGTACAAATATTTACTGCTATAACATTTTAATTATAAACAAATGTTTGTCCTGCCTCACAATAGTCAATAACTTTCAATCGTTGTTTCTCTTCTTTATATACCTAAGGTCGAAACAATAAAGTATTTGTGAAGTTAAAAGTGGCCATTTTTCAGGCTTCTTAAAAAATACACACAGGCGGCTGTGGGTACAGTGAACTTCTTGTTATAGTTAACTGAAGTCATTGAGTAGCACCTACAAATATAACTATTATTCGCGCACGTTTTCTTGAGCCCTCATTTCGCTAGATGCGCGAGGAGTGGGGGGTGGTAATTTCGACGATAGGACTGATGTAACAATTCTGTAGCTCGTTTTGTTTTTCGATGCCAAATAGTTTCTATTTCACCGAAGCAAACATTTCTGGCTATGAGCTTTTGTCAACAACACTCATAGCTATCTTTTATTCAACTAATGCCACCTAATCACCCAAATGTCACCTAACTCAATTAATGTCAGTAAAGGAGTGAAGGGTAAGTATTCTGGGAGTTAAGGAACGTGCGCATACGCCCTAGGATATTCAACATCGCGTGTATTGAACACGTAAAAGAACGTCCAAGAAAAAAACATTTTGCCTCAGTAACATGAATTGACATTAAACTAACGATTTGCAGATAGAGGTTCGCATGAGTTATATTTTATTTACGGTAAATGAAAGGGATTGAAGGAACTTACTCACACGTAACTGCTTCAGTTCATTAGTGTTGTTCTGGCCATCCTGATCCTCTAAGGACGCGAACCGCTAATTGAAACGTAGTGAAATCGGATCTGGCTAAGACATAGTGAATGTGTTGGGAACGTGTTTCGGTCAAAAAAATCAAGGGTGATGACGAATAATATTCGAGAATCAAGAATGTGCTTCCACATTCCAATAGTCATTGATGTGTATTAAAGCAGCACTAAGGGATTTCGAGTGTGTGGGAAAATGAAGAGCAACGTGTGAAGCACAAATGTAGACACTGAAATTTTCAATTCGCGACACTGGATAATTGACTATATCTGTAAAATAATAAACCCAATCATTTTCGAAAAATGTAATACATTTTAGGATTATCAGATATAGTGAACCCCAGTTGTTAGTCTCTAGTGCTTCACTACAACCGCAGTAGTTTTCTAGAATCAACCCAGAGACAACTGACTTTAGGTCGTCAGTTTCGGAGGAGGATGAAGGACATAGGAAGGTACCATGGAGAGAATAATGTGTTTTTATTTCTTATGAAAACACTTAATTTTATGTTATTGAAATATATTCTTATAAATATTCAACTAACGTAATAAAAATATCGGCTCTAATCCCTTACTGTGCCATACGAATCGATTCACTATACCAAGAAAACGGAATGGCGTCCTCAAAGCTAAAATTCCCATTGATACTTCACTACTCAGTGCGTTGGGTTTAGAAAAATTTGAGAGCGAAGGCGGGACGCCTCACACAACTCCCGTGGAGCGATTTGTTGGTCGATTGAAGCTTCCGGGACGACTTCTTGAAGTACACAGTTGGTAAGTCTTGTTTTTTAAGTCAATAATCTGCTTGAAAGACATTAATTTTAAGTGGAAAATTGATACTAATGCGAAATATGTTACAACATAACTGAATAATTCCAATTGAATAAAATGTAACTTTGTACACCTAGACGAAATGACTTTGAATTAGAAATTCACCAGCAAATTTAGTCGCTCGGGAACCTTCCTAGAGGCTAGTTCCCGAGCGACTAAATGCGCTGGTGAATATCAAATTCAAAGCCATTTCAGCCAGGTGAACAAAGTTATATTTTATTTAACTGGATTATTCAGTTACCTCGTAATAAATTTTGTGATAGTATCAATTTTCCACTTAAAATTAATGTTTTTCAAACAAATTATGGACTGTACAAACAAGACTGTTACTGACTGTAGATGCTAAAGAGAAATTACTGTAATTAGGGATCAGTTTGAGAGGCCGAGAAACAAATAAACTTTATGTCGGACAATGACATTGCAAGAGATTGCATCGAAACCACTTGCAAGTGAGACCAACGCTAACGAACAAGCTGACGAATTGAGCGCGTGGGGGCATAATCTCCAGTTTTGTTGCTAGCAGCAGCCAAGCAGTACCTGTCAGAGCAGTCCCTTCTTAGAATAATCTCACTACACGCTCAGCCTAGCTAGGGGGCCAAGAACTCACAGCTCACGGGCCGGCGGGGCTTGTCCAAACAGACGACTACGCTCCAGCCGTCGACCTTGGTGAATAGCTTCATTCAACCCAGAATGTGTGGTTTTCAGAATATGTTTTCCTCCAATTTCGTGATGCTCCGCTTTTTTGGTTCGTGGCTTTGGTTCCGTGTTAATTTTCAGATCGCGGCGTAGGTGTAGATTCGTTCGAAGGAACATTCGGCTAATAAGACTTGAAATATCTTACAATTGGTTTCTTTTTATTTACGTACTAGTGAATGATTCGCTATTGCAATGTATTACACTTAAACGCTACTGGTCACGGGATTGTTAATCACCTTTTATGCAAAACTTTTAATAGATGAGATGAGATGAGATAAATGAGATGCTTCGTTATGCAAAACTTTTAATAAACGAGACTCTCTTGCGAGTATGGATTTATTTTATGTCCTGGCTTGGGCATGGTTATCAAGTATCCTATTGTTACTATACTTGAGGGTGCGTCGGGTTGCTTAAAGCTTCTCCTCATGGACGTTGAGTCACATAAACACATAAAATCATTAATGGATGTATGGGCGACATACATAAACATATTCCTTATATTCTTCGCGCAAGTGCAAGCTATAAGTTGACAAAGTTTTCTGGCAATCAGATGAACGGTACGACAGCGCATAAAATAATAACAAACTTTGATTTTTATATAATAGATTATTTACGTATTTTGTACGTTATCAGAGAGGGAGGCACCTCCTCTCATGATGCCGCTGGTCAGTTCGCCTCGGATTTTCTTTTTGGTTCGATTCTTTCCTTGGAAGCGACAACCTGCTAATTTTCGTTTTCCAAGCGCCAGTACTGACATTCGGTCATGCGCCGCGTGAAACAATGAAGCGGGGCCTCGGGCAACGTCGTCGCCAGGGGCTCCTAAGCACTATCGCAGCAGGCGGGCGGGCGGGCAAGGCCACGGCAATTAGAGGCACGGCCTTAATTACGGCGAGGGACAATTACGCGACCTCGGTGGCCCCTCGACCGCTGCCCGCCCAGCGCAGCCTCCCGTAGCCCCGTGCCCTGGCCGAGCCGCTGGGCACGAGACGTCCGCCATAGGATCCTATCATCAATATCGCCATAGGATCCTGTACATCAATCCTGTACATTAATTTAAGTGTACCGCACTTTATGGAAGCTATCTCTACCGTTGTCTTTTATTCTGAGCTTTTCCAAAATACCAATACTATGAAATTCCGTCCTTAATAATTGTTCTATAAGACAATTACACAAACCACTAACTTCCAGATCATTAACACATTCCATTTTCACAAAAGCTTGAGAGAAGCCTAACTTACGAACAATGTTCACCGCAATATTTTGCGGTGCTTACCGAACTTCCAGACGATCATCCCCCCTCCTCCATCAATGAAACATGAGGAGCCCTAGGTTATCGCGGATGGCATGCGGTGCCTTCGCCTGCGCTAGCAAATTCTTTGGACAGCTTTAAGAACTGTTTGGAACTTCTCACTTTACCGCAGTTCATAGCGCTTACGGATGCGGAAGACTGACAGGTTCTTCGTAGCAAAACTGAGTTATTTTTTCGCAACTATTTTAAAGCTTTCAAAATCTCTAACTTTTTAGAGGGTTAGCCAACTTATGAAACATTTATTATTCACTTCGAATTACTAGGTATACCGGTATACGTGGCGTATCAGAGAATTCGCCACTGAGGACTGGGAGTACTCGAACACTGTCAGAAAAGGGGTTGCAGAAAAAGATATGTAAAACTGCCCCCGGGGGATACACAATTTATGGGGAACATCGTAATTGATGTTAAAACAACAACAACAAACAACAACAACAAGCTTTTCGCCGAATTTAAATCAATTGATCCTGAGTACTTCGTACAAATAAAAACTTGGTTTTTAGCTTCCTAGATAAGTTTTAATTTTTTTAACCACATTACGCGACGAATATTAACTTTACTTATCCCTGCGACTTTCTATAGATGGTAAAGATGTTTCGAGAATTTTTTCAGGCGTTTATGTCCAATTTTGACCCTCACAAACAACAAAATAGATGGGAAAACGGGGGAAAATACTTTTTTTTCGTTTTTTAAGAATATCTCATGTTCTCACGCAGATCACAAAAAGGGCTGAATGTAAATTGTAGCCTTTTAAATTCTCTATAGTTTCCCAAAAATTTCCACCTTTTATCTTATAATTTGCACACGACAGCTCAATATAAATAAAACAGTAACTTACTCATATCTCATTTCGTTTCTTAAAATTAGGTTTTGTTTTATTAATTTGCATAGTTTTTCTGTTTATTAAAAAATATAAATAATGAAATAAATGTCTACAATAATATTATAACCTGTTGTAATTTGAATATTTAACGATTACGGTTGTAACTAAAAACGACATACTTGATACACTTTACCAGAATACTTGATACACTTTTCCAGAATACTTTCATTGCTTTAATTATTTAATAATAACGCTAACTCTTGTTTTTCTACTTGGTACATGTATAAAAATGCTCTGAAATTATACAAATGTTCAATAAACAACAAAGTCGTTAAGAAACTAGTATGCTGCTCAGAGATTTTGCAGCCCTACGCAAGGTAAAAGATTAATACTAGTATCAAGACTAAAAAAATCCCTATGAATCCAGTGATTTTGGTAGTTAAATTACAGTTATCTCCTATCTTAATATACGGAAGTAGATGACAAACAATCTACGGTATTCAATGTATTTGTCGTAGATGTGAGGTATGTGAGAGTCTGTCGTAGATGTGGATGACAGACTATTTGAATCTGGTAACGTTAAACCAGTTGACGCGAGTATCTGCGCCTGCCTTGCAGGTACACGGTAAATCTGTACATTGCGATGTAGAACCAAATGGCTTGTTTCCAAAACCTGCTGCCTAAATCAGAAACATGAGTGACAGCATCATGTAGTGGCTTCTTAACGTATTTTTAACTACATTGCAAATAATATTTAACATGATTTAATAATTTTAATTTAAAAATACAAATTACAATAGGTTAAAATTCTAAAATTTTTTTTCCTTTTTATTTTTCCTAATAAAAATAAAAAACTACAAAAATTAATCAAGTAAAACAAAATTTTAAGACAATAAATACGAAACTTTTACATTTCTATTTACATTGAGCTGTCGGGTGCAAATTATAAGATAAAAGGTTGAAATGTTTGGGAAACTAGAGAATTTAAAGGGCTACAATTTGTATTTAGCCCTTTTCATGATTGCGTCAGAACATGAGATATTCTTAAAAAACGAAGGAAAAAGTTATTTTTTTCTACTTTCCCCTTCTATTATGTTGATTGTAAGGGTCAAAATCGGACATAAACGCCTGAAAAAATCTAGTTGATTGAATGATTGATTTTTTCGTGTTTCTGGGCGCATCAATTGCTTTGGTCATTAGTCCCGTTAGTGTAGTGCATGTTTTTTCGTGAGAGATGGCTGTGATCTTCCCCCGCCGGGTGGCGAGATCCGGCGCTACATGAGTCTGCTGACCACAGATCGAGGAGCTCGCATGTGTGTCAAGAGTCCAGTGTAAAGATTTTGTGTCCCCATGCGGAAGATAGTGGTTACCCAGCAGGGATAGTCGAAATCGGCATCCCCTGAAGCTGGAAAAATCTCCAGGAAGGAGGAAAAATTAAGCGTCTATAATGTAACAAAAAATTATATTATTTATAAATAAGCAATAAGATTGCACTACATGCAATGCGTAATATTAAACGATTGATAAAGTAAACTGCGATTCGTAACTACAGTATACCACTATCACTTTAATAGCTTCCACAAAAAGCTTCAGAAAAATTGCATAAACGCAGAGGACGGGTAGAGGGAATCCCAAGGGAATCCGTTTTCTTCAATGAACCTTGGATCTAAGAATCCAGGGTTGCATGTGAGACTTCGAAACTCCTGCACATCCTCATGCGAGATCGGCATACAAACCCTCACTCGAGTCGTACGAGAGGCCACAATTTCAGTGCACTCGTTCCTTTCTTCAAAGGTAAAATTAATAAGACCAGTGTTGTAACAAAACTTATTGATCAATATTGAAACTATCATCATCATGATCGATTCTTAACTCTTGGCTAAATTTGTCGAGCCGTTGTGTGCAGCAAAGTTTTTTTACTAGGTTGTATTCTCCCTTGCATCTAATTATTCTGTACTTTCATGACTAATTCCATGGAATGAATTATATATTTAAGTTCTTCATATAAATCGCTAAATTGTGTAAATGCCTCAAGAGTATAAACAACCGTTGTTTGAAAGTACTTGCTTAAGGAGATACGAAGGACAACTAAAGAAATAAAATTAAAACATCCTAAGTTCAGTTTGAGCCTCTATTGTTCGTATCTGGAAATGTATTAGTAACTAGCAGAACCCGCAGACATTGTCCTGCCCTCTCTCTCTTTTTTTTCCTCTCTCACTCCTCCTCTTTCATTCGAACTTTTCTTCTCTCTTTTTCCCTCTCTCATACCCCTTTCCCTCTTTCCCCTCTTATTTCCCACTTCTCTCTTTTCTCCCGTTCTCTTTTCCCCTCTCTTTTTTTTCTTCTCTTTTCTTCTCTTTCATTCACTGTTCCTTTTCTTTTAATGATTTGTCAATATATTAAGATCTCTCACAGTCTTCTGTATCATTAACTCTCTCACTTTTCATATTATGAGATTTCTAAAACTTTTCTGTTCGCCTTTTCTTACAATTTTTTTTATACAAACCTTGTCCTGACAATAACGAGCACACACACACACACACACACACACACACACACACACACACACACACACACACAAGAAAAGAATTATCTAAATTGGTACAGTCGTTCGAAAGTTATGCGCTTACATACATTTCGGCGATTTATTTTTATTTGTATAAATGTTGTTACCTCTAGTTATCAGCAGATTCTCCCTGACTAATACCACTGATTTTTTACATCTCAGAGAACATTCACCCTAGCCTTCTCTCCGTTACTCCATGTGTCTTGTGAACCCATTGTGACCCATAGTGTTTCCTGCCACTAGTGACTCATAAGCCCTTAGCGGCGCTTGATCTTTACTCCAGGTATAAGTATTGTTTGAGAACAATGACCTTTTCAGTACTCACACATGAAAACTCTGGTGACTGTTTATTGGAAAATCGCAGTTCGCGCTCCGCGAAGTAGTTAAGACGATATAAGGCAGCCGTATAAACAAAACAGTCGAGAGACATGAATCAACATTACCTCCCTGCACATTCTCTCGAAAGTACACTAGTAAGTTTCCATGAATTCGAACAAAAAATATAATGTACCCAATTCGTTTGAAAGTGTCTTTTGCATAGTATTCATTGCAACATTCCGGAAGCATTATATTTGTATTACGCCAAAACTCACCTACTGCACTTTTTCTTCCTTCTTTTGACACCCATCGTTACTATCAGTTTAGCCTTGGCGTCTCGCACTGTAATAGCTCATTCGTTTCTATCCCATTGCCCATTGTCTCCAACCCCTCCTTTCCGTGCAAGTGACGTAAATAACAATTTTAGTCTGGAAACATCCATCATTGATTACAGTTTTTATTGTACGTCCGCCTCAATTCATGGGACATATTGCTCTAAATTGATACGTTGTTCGTTGTCGTCCTGTCAAAAATATGACATGTGCATACGCCTGCAGTTCCTACCTTCAGTCATAAACGCCAAAGAAAGACATCGATTGTAGACCAATATACCGTTATCCAGACATCCGAAACAGCATGTAATATTTTTGGGAAACAAACGTCCCTTTCCGAGAAAACGTGAACTTCTCGAACTAGAATCAATTTTAAAGGATACCGAGAAATATGTTGATATAACTTTAATAATATGGTATTACGGAACGGTAGAAGAATTTATTTACTTTCGCTGATATGTCATTCATTTCAATTCAGATACATTTACATAATTATTTTATATAATATTATTTTCACTATAAAATAGACATTTGAGTAAAGGCGAGCTAAGATAAGGTGAGAACCTCTTCATAGAGCCTCCACAGTTCATGATGCCACCTTGATGGGTAAAGGCTTCTTGTAGCTATGGGCTCAACAGATCTGGGGAGAAGAAGAAGAAGAGTATGGATCATTTCGCAAAACCGTCAATCCACAGAACTGAGTAATTCATAACGGCTAAATCGCGTGGACGCGAAAGAGAAAACGAGAGGAGAGAGAGGAGCGAAAGAGGAGAAGGAGCGAGAGCGGGGGAAAGAAGAGAGAGAGAGAGAGAGAGAGGAGACAGAGATTCGGAAGACCTGGGGCGAAAGAGTGGGAGCTCAGATGCGGGGCGGGTCGGGATGGTTGGGCTGGGCGGGGTGGGGCGGGGTGGAGCGGGGGTGGAGCGAGGGCGAGGCAGGACGGGGAGCGGCGGGGCGGGGAGGGACAGGGCGGGGCGCGGGCAGAGGTGCTCTAATTCTGGTCGGGCGGATGTAAACAAGAGGCTCTCGCTGCGCACACGGCAACCTGTGTCTGCGCGGGGCGTGTGCGGCTCAGCCGTTTACCAGAAAGCCGAATGCCTTCCAGTTCCAGCAGCTCCTGCGCCTCGGCGGCAGACGTTGACCATCAGAGCGAGCGCAGCGCGCGCGGACAGAGCAACGCCTACACGCGCCCCAGGAAAGCCATCCGCGAAGAGACAGAGGCGGATTCGCGCGATTGTCACGGATTCCTCTGCAATCAGTGACGAAATCTTATACTAATAAAACGGCATGCTCATTATCGTCGAAACTCCAGATTGAACAGTTTTGCAATGTACAGAATAAAATAATAAATAATAAATATGGCCGGTTCACAGAAATTTAGTTTCTGTTCTCGTTGAACTCATAAATACCGAGGAACTCAACTATTTAATATGCCCGATTTGTTATTTATTTTTATTTATTACTCTACTTTCATAATTATACTTTGTCATGAAGTAAACAGAAAATAGAGGAGGGAATACGGAGTTACGAGGTTTCCTTATTAGCATGACGAAAAGTGAATTCAATGAAACGTACCCGACATCGATTCCACAAAACGGAGTCTATGAATAGATATGGAACTTTTACAGGCTTTTCTTCAGATTAATTGCAGTGACCTTGCACAGTTTAATAACGATTAATACAACAAAAAAGCGGAAAATAAATAATTTAAATGATATGTTAGGTATATGCAGCACGAACATTGTTTTTTGACTGTCGCTAAGAGCAGATTGGTTCCTTATATATTCCGCCAGAGGCCTGAAGCGGTGCAACAGACCTGATATATAATAATTCGAATATATTATAATATATATAATTCTAATATATTCCGCCAGACGTCTGTAGCGGGGCAGGAGAACTGATACTTAATAGATTCGTTAGAGGCCAGTAGCGATGCGTAAGATATTTTTTAAATCTAAAAGCAATGTAATGTAAAATCAAATGAAAGAAAATTATAGTATTTTATTAAAATTTCAACCAATAATATTAAAAATAATAATATTAACCATCGTGGTTTGTGTGATTTCCTCTTTAACAAGGATTGCATAAGAAGAAATCCCGGACAACGGCTCCGTATTTTGCTTCGTATTGATAGTATTTGTATATGTGTATACAAATATATATTTGTAATTGTATTTGTATTTGTATTTGTATTTGTATTTGTAATTTGCGCCATTTTCATAAATACTGCGTGGGGACGGGGAAATACTATACAATACTATCAATACATAATCATACTATAAATAAATACGTATGAAAAATGCGATCAAGGATTAAAACAATGTGTTAAACATCTTCATTGCACATTTTCGAAAAAAAATTAAATATCTCCTACAATTCTGAAAGTCGGAAATGAGAGACACCCCACCCCCCGAAAAAAAAAACACATCACAAAACAAGGCAAGTTAACATTCGCTTTGCGGCGTTTGCTCCCGAAAATGAGTCGGAGCGCCCCACCTCAGCCTATTCCCGCCATGTGTTGCCCGGAGGCGGCAGGGGTGGGCCGGGGGTGGGCGTTGCAGTCGTAATAAGCGCGAGGGTGTCTCGCGGCGTCGCGGCGCCCCGTCAGCACCACGCGGCACCGCGTCATCGCGGCCGCAGGCGGCGCCCCCGTCACCCCCAGCCGCGCTGGCGCCCGACGCCACGGGGCGCGCCATTTTCATAAATACTGCGTGGGGACGGGGAAACTGAATTGTCTGATCGGGCGCTCCAGAAACAATTACGAACATATAGGGGTCCCACATGGTGTACGTAGGTGCGGCCGACGGGGACGAAAGATTCGACTCGCTATTTTCTTAACTACACTAATAGTCATCGATACTGTCATCCGATGTTGCTCAGAGCGGAAAACGAGACGATACACTTCAACCCAATAATCGTCTAAAAATAAATAAATAAGTAAATAAGTAAATAAATAAATAAATAAATAAATAAATAAATAAATAAATAAATAAATAAATAAATAAATAAATAAATAAATAAATAAATAAATAAATAAATAAATAAATAAATAAATAACATGAATTGATACCTTTCAACGAAAGTGCAAATTTTAATGTATGTGGTTCTGTATTTGCAAAGAAATATACTTTTGAACAACTACAGCAGTAAGGAACAGTTTCAAACCGGTATTATTTTTTTTCCCCTTTAAAATGTTGAAAACAACTGACGAAAAAGAACTATGAATTTCAATACTGTGTACGGTCTGTCCTTGGTATTCCACTATCGTAAGAAATAACATGTTTTCAGTTTTATCATACCCATTCCTTTACTTCTATGTCCGTTGATTGCTCATTTTTTAAGAAAGAAAATTTGCATTAGAAAATACCAGTGAAATGTCGTCGCAGAAAGCGTACTCCTTGCTATGAAAATCCATGTTAATTTATTGTCACATTATGATAAATTGAAGAATGTTTATTCAAGTTATTGCAACTTCCATTGCAAATGCCATTGTGTAAAACCTTTCACAACTACCCTGTAGAAATGTCCTCCATAGTATCCATCAACATAAATCCACTGTGAAACAGTGATATAGTTTTAAAATAAAAGTAACTCTAGTGAACCCGATATCAAGTAATAGTTTTTAATATACTTTTTTCCAGAATTTCTTCCTAAACACTTGGAAAGTACCAATTAATATTTTTAGCAAGCGAACATTTCTTGAAAAATATTAATTTATATCAATGAATTATTATTTCACATTGGAGTTATTTCCCAATGCGATTTATCTTATTTCTAACAATGGAAATTTGAAATCAGGTCTTTTGAGACAGCATGCCATTTACGTTACACCTACACTACCAGCCTCATAGCTGAACACAACCTTTCCGATGCTTTAAAAAACGTAGGTGATACAACCACACATATTTTCTCTCATTAATTGCTATGGCTAGGCAATATTATAATTCTAGGCTATATGTACCTGAAAATCTGTTTCCAATCAGTAAAATGATTTTCTCCGCATCAAATTTGGAATTCAGGACCTTATAGTTAATAAGCCAGGCACGTTATACTTCCCTTATACTTCCAGCCACACAGCTAAGCTCAACCTTGCTTGTTGAAAATTGATCATTCGGATTTGAAACTTTCAAAAAATGAGATATTTTCATTAACATTATTTCAAAATCTTGTTTTAAAGAATATACTGCATTAATAAAAAATATTTATCATCAATATTGTAGTTTTGGAATGTTCATTTTTTGTTTGAAATTTCAAGTTCGACCAATATGAAACCTGTGCCAATTTTTAAGCATTATTTGATCCATTCCAGGAAAAGATTTAAAGAAATAATGTGGAGCCTTTGAGAATATTTGTTTTATAAATTACATTAACGTAAAGCAAACCTAATGCAAAATCGACCTTTTTCAAAAAATTCTACGTTTTTACCTTTTTCAAAAGATCTACGTTTATAGATGATATTTTAACAATGAAAAATATTCAACATCAATATTGTTCTTTTGCAATATTAACTTTGTGCAATTTTCGGAAATAAGATAGTTTGCCGAAAATGGAACTGCACCATTTTTTTCCTTTGCTCTATCCGGGGGAAAAATTGAAGACTTTTTGAGAAAAAAATTGTTTAATATTGCCTAAATTTTGCGCAAAGTTACGCGAAAACTACTCACATTTTCAAAAATTATACATGAACTTGTTTCAAAGTCTGTTTTTCAAGAACAGATTTTAGTAAGAAAACAAATGTTTATCTTAAATCTTGTACCTGTACGAAAAAGACTTCGAATAAACTTTGAGCTCTTGCAATTGACGATTATTCAAATATTTTAAAGGAAATGAGACCTGTGCGAGTTTTTACCTGTGCGTTCTTGTCCTTATTCGGGAAAATGTATAATAATCAAAAATTTCGAGCCATTTTGGAAATGTTGAGGCCTCGTGTAAAGTACTCAAAACAATCGAAAAATCCATTTCAAACTCACAGGAGCTTGAGTTGAAACATCCCGTGCTTGCTAGTTACTATGGGATGGCTACTTTTAGTTTTTATTAATTAACAATTATTTTTTCAAAGAACAGATTTTTCATCCAAATAATTTATGATTTTTGTTTCCTTAGAATAAAAGCCATATTCATAGTTTACCTTTTAGCTTAGAACACAAAGAGACAGTGCCTCTGCTTTAAAGGAAAAAGACGAAAATCAAGAGTTGACATTGTAATCACAGAAACTGAAATGCCGCCGATTTCCAAGTTTTTAAAAGTTTTCAGGCAGATCATTGTTTCATGATTTTCAAGTACTTTATAAATAGAACTTACGAATTTTATCCGGGATCTCACAAACATTACTACATAGAAAAAAATAAAGAACAAAAACAAAAAATCAAACAAAAAGGGCTTGATATACGTTTTTTAGGCTTAGAATGGCAGTATACGGCACAGCGAGACAAATATGTCTACTCTTACAATTATTATGTTGAGAATAGTTTTTAATAATGGTTCCAAATAAATATAGCAGGTGAGAAATTCCTGATTAAACATTATTTGTTTATCAGGAGAAAAAAAGATATTTATTTACGTCACTAGGCCGAAAAATGCATGTAATGGACGCGGTTAAATTTGTGCCGAGGTACCCAACAATTGCTGTTTTTGCGATATTGCCCTATGTCATTTAATACTTTTCGTAATAATCACCTTCTAATAAAAAATCACATAAATAGCAAATTCAGTCAAATATCTTAAGTTTTAAGACAATCAGTTCAATTATGTAAAAAAAATTATCAGGAAGTTGTATTTTATGTAATTTTATAGAAATAACTTGTTTTGCATTTGTAAAAAGAAAAGTTGTACGGAAACAAATGTTACAGATTTATGAAGTAAGACTGGAACCATTTGTCTCAAGAATAGTATATCGTTCATAAGTCAACTAATATAACATCATGTTAATTTTCTTTCCCCTCCAAGCGATGGAAATCAAAATGAAGATTACACAAGGAACAAATTCACTTCTCCTAGGGTTCAATATCGTTCCCGCACCAGGGCTACTATACGTTTCTCACTGCGACTCAAGCTCTATATCAGATTGTAGAACATCACCGTGAAGATTTTAAACTCAAAACATGAATTCCTAAAAATACATAGAAATTGAAAATATACGCAAAAAATTAAAATCGTATTTTTTCCAGAAAAAATCATATAATATCCTCCGGTGTCTTATATTAGTAATGCTAGGAGATACCATTTTCCTGCCTATGAACTAACGGCGTGTGTGTAGTAGTTTCGAGCGGACGCTTTGGTACATGCACGCTCCTTTCCCCAAATATGGCCTCAAGGTCTTTCTAATCAGACATCATGGATAGAAACGTGACCTCGCTGAAAGTGCAAGTCACAACTCGAGCTATGTATCACGTAAATCAAAATCATTAGCCGATGTCTGTGTTGTGGCAGGTGATTCCCAGACGAACTCCGTAAATCGATTAGTATTTTTGAGACAAACTCCAACAAACTTCTAATTTATCATCAGTGACATGAGGACAACGAAGGATATGATCATGTCTTTCTCACGCCTTTTATTTCCCATAATAGGAATGTGGGCACAAAGAGAGTTCAGCAAGTATGTCAATTATCATTTTCGCAGGTAGGTATTAACGTAATGTCTAGAAGGAAAACTTGTAGATAAATTACAGCACAGTCTTCATAATTTCGTGCAACTTGTTACGCTGGAATCAGGTTTCGAGAAGGTGACTCATAGTGTACTATTCTATTTAATCTTGCTTTCCTTCTTATAAATAAAATTAACTGAATTTATTTGTTATGACGATGTTCTTCATGACTCAGAAAGGAACACAGAAATAAGAAAAAAATATTTTGAAATCTGATTTAGACGGAGCGCATGTCGCAGTAACAGATGCCGTAACGTCATGCAAGTAAATTTGTTTCCATAGACTAAATCAGTTCAACAAATCCGGAAATCGAAATACTTTACTATCCGAAACTCGATCAGAGGCATCCTGTCAAACGATTTCATACCTTGGCTAAAAATGATCCTGTATATCAGTATGAAATAACAAGCGTGTGTCCGTCCATCAGATACGCTCTGTTAGACCTTTTCGACATTCGGAGCAAGTGAGGTGCCATTCAACCGGTGGGAACTAATCATTTTTCTTTCGTATCCACCCAGATGATTCTAAAAGAATTACTAAAAATAACTTTTTTTTAATACCTATAGAGGCGAGCAATTACTCATTCGAATTATCCCGAGAAAACAAAAAATCTGGCACTATTTTAAGCCGAATTCATCTAGAATATTCTAGAAGAATCTTAGAAAGAACATTGGCGTGGTACAAGACACCTTCAAACGTGAAATTCTGTACATTTCTGAAATTAAACGCCTTTCCAGCATAATACGAATCATCAAGACTTTATCAAGTTTATGGACAATTAAATCTAAAGTTGTAATGAATCAATTTTTCAAAAGTATTTCTATCGATACTTTTCCGTAACTTTCAAACGCTCGAAGGTGGACGGCCAAGTAAAACTTAATTTCATTGTGAACTTGCGAAGCACAAATCACAGTGTTTCACTTAAAACCCCACCCTAAACACCACGGTAAGTTAATTTAACTTGGAGGCCTCTAAAATTTGGGAGCTCAGTCTCCGCCCCGATATGTGAAAGCGTGCTCTCGGCCACCCCGAAAGAGGCCCTGGAGGCACGTCATTGAAGCGTCTGGTCGCCCCCGCCAGAAGCCCCCACAGACCGAACCGCCACACGGCCGGCCGGGCGGTCACCTTCATGCTGATAGCAGCCACTGCCACGATCGTCAATTACCAGAACAATCGAAATGCAAAGCAGATAAGGCCGCCAAGAATGCGCGTTCAATTTCGAAACGACTCGTCACAGACTCCCCAAAAGCACCACGTCATGCGGCAGGGGTCATCAAATGTCGCCCTGATGTATTCCGCTTGGCAACGTCAGACCACCAAAAAAACAAACAAACAAAAAAAAAGGTAAGTTTCCATTGTATGGGTAATTTTATGTGCGCAATTATTCACGCCTCAAAGCCATCTGAATCTCTTACAAAATGCTGTTTCTTTCTCCATATTGTTTACAAATTCGCAACTAACTAGCAGCTACTACATTCAAGCTCATTTCAACATCGAGTTTTCTACATCTTAATTCACATAAGCAACCAAGATAATCATAATTCATAATTAAAGCTTGTACAAAATACTTATTTACGACAGAAGTTCATACAGACATCTTATAAAAGTACGGGATCAGAGAATTATGAAACAAGGCTATTCGGCCGGGTATACTTCCAAAATTCTTGTTAAATTATTACGTAGTACATCGATATTACTATAGGTTTCCTTGCCGAAACCCAAATTTATTCGTGATGTGGCGAAATTTGGGTGAAATTAGTACATGCTAACAAGAGCTTACAAAATTTGTTTCACTCAATATTTATATTGTGTTGCTTACTAGTTCAAAATCTAGTGTTTCTGAAACCTTTAGCTACATAAGGTCATGGGTTATTAGAACACTCCTGTTGACATATTAGTTACATTACAAAACTCGGCATTGTTGTTAATAGTGGTACATGGTTCATTAAAACACTTGTTAGAACTCATTACATCACAGTTCCCTTTATCAGTTTCTTAAGGTTTCACTACAGACAATCAAAGCTAATACTTACAACTTACGTAGTTCTACATGCTGAAATCGGCGATCCTTCTTGAGTCCGTCTATCATCTCAAGTCTTCCGTCCCATCATTTGGGAAAGCGAGGCCATTCCACACTATTCAATCTGGTAGGGAGTCATCTTTCAACGGATTCTCACTGAACATTCTAAAATACTTATTTCAAAAAAGGTATATATTTGTTCATAAATGTGTTCCATTGAACGAGTGATGCTACAGAATGGCGCATACTTTCTCATAGTAAAGTTTTCTAATTTCTTTGGAGCGGACTGATTTTACGGGGTTACCCCATTCTCTTGCCAGCTGCCATCTAC
This sequence comes from Teleogryllus oceanicus, assembly GCA_964035755.1. NCBI lineage: Eukaryota > Metazoa > Arthropoda > Insecta > Orthoptera > Gryllidae > Teleogryllus > Teleogryllus oceanicus. The sequence continues at coordinate 57,169,940 of CAXIVR010000004.1, forward strand.
CGTCACACAAAGTACATTTTTTGACATTTTCTCAACTTTTCGGTTTTCTAATTGTAGAACCGAAATATACCTTCAAGATTTTTGAAGAAGAGTAAAACCTAGTCCTAAATAGAAGGTTTAATTGAACAATTTGAAGCCGCTTTTACGAAAATGGTGATTAAGCATTATTTCAAATTAGTTCGAATTTTGAAGCTCTTTTTCACAGAAATCTATTGAGTTTTCGGAAAACTTCATTCAAAGTCGTTTCAAGCACACTCACTCAAAAATGCAATACTGTATACAAATATAAAGAAATGTGCATTTTAACGGTATGAAACATATTTAAAAAAATACTTTAAGAAAAATTAAAACAATGTCATTACCACTATCCGTTGGAAAAGTTTAAAAAAAATTTTCAGCCATTTTTGAGAAAATGGCGTTTGAACTCTCTGAAAATGCGGAATTTTGAGATCATTTTAACAGAAAACTCTGAAGTTTTTGAGAACTTTACATGGCATTATTTAAAACACATGTACTTATAAATAAAATAATGTGAAGAAATCGCCTCTAATGTAAATATTACCGTCGTGGGAGACAAGTCAAAAAATTACATTTTTGTACTTTTTAAAGAACAAAAAATAGAGCAATATGTTATGTGATGTATAGAGTTTGTTTGGCACTAGCGGTTTGTGAGAAAATCTTGTTTTTGTAATTTTTTAAAATTGCAAATATTGCACGCACTTTTGCACGAAAACTACTAAAATTTTCAAAAAATCTTTGCCTTAAAAAAATTTGGGCAACAAATTGTATTTGAAGGAAAAACTGTCTTCAATTTTATTTCAAGCGTCGAAAAAACTTCAAACTTTTTCAATTTTCGAAAATACGGAATTGCCAGGAAAATCGCACCTATGCCAGCTTTGTAAGTGTATTTTATTCTATTCTTACTCGTTTAAAGACAAGTTTGGAGCCATTTTTGAGAAAATTTTGAAAATGTGCGGGGGCCTTCATGTAATGTACCACCAAATTTTAAAGAATGTTATTCATTGTTTCAAAGCTTTAACAGGAGCCAGATCGACAGGGAATTCTTCTATTTGGAAAAGATCGTACGTGTTCTATAGGCACTTGTAGTGTTCACAGACGGACGCACAGGCAGACGAACAGATGGACGTTTAAAAAAAAAACCTTTTTCGGTATAAAAAAAACCTTTTTCGGTATCAGGGGTCCAAAAACGTGTTTGCGTTAAAATATTGAAATCGATTTTCCGCAGCATAACTTAACTTTCTCTTTACTACGAAAATTACTCCGTATATACTTACGTGTATGGGAATATTAAAATAAAATTATAAAGCAATAACAACCAGTTTTATTATATTTATTTGTACTACGTATTAAAATTGTTGATAAAGTCTGAATATGTGGGTGACGCGGACCGCACCTAACTATAAAATAGGGAAAACTATTCAATGAAGGTAGAACGCGAAGGCGAGAAATTTTCTGATATGTCCGCACACGCCGCTTTATATGACACATGGGTCTCGAGTCGACTGCACCAATTAATGGAATTCTGGAATATTCTATAGATCAGTTTTGAATATTTTCTTCGTAATTTAACAGTTTCAATCATTATACCAATGATGAAATAATATTTTCATTTATTGTACCAATTTATAGATAATAATTGTTTAATTAAATTTGTTAATATTATGATATTCTACTGATACAAGGAATTATTTCAGCGGATGTTGCAAAGTTTTAAAAATTAATATCAGCATTACGTAACACTGAATTATGACCGCCTTATCCCTATGTAACGCAGTGTAACGATACCTCCCCCTTCAGTGTTTCGTAATTCATGGACGACTCTTAAGTCGGCTTTTATCTATTATTTGAATAGGTAATATTACATAACCTTCGAAAACACTTCCGTGTTGCACTAAAATGGAATCATCTCGGAAACAAAACTATTTTAAAGCTGCAGCAATGAAAATGAGAATCATCTGAGGAGTGATAGAGAAACTTGTGCGAATCCGAGGTCATCCGATGAGTGAGTAGGAATCATTCACGAGTGAACGAGCGTGTGAGCAGACTAGCCAATAAAGATGAAGAGACTAACAAACACAGACAAATGCGCGAATAGGTGAACAGACGTTTAGACTGGCGCTGGAGATCTTTGAGGGCAATTCTTTGGGATGGCGACGTTTTTGTGATCGAACTGGGAGATGAATGAAGCAACGAGAAATGCTGGGGAAAGCTGGATAGAACGCTGCGAAGATGAGGAGCAAATACAAAATAAAATCACAAGTTTGTGAATAACCTGACTGGTCAGATAACGAGCGAACTAAGGAACTGATGAAATAAATAAAAAAAATTTTAATGATAGTATCAGCTCAGGAGCGGATCCAGACTATTATTTGGTGGGCGGGGGGGGGGGCATTTCAGATTTTTGTTAAATAATTCATTATATTGTATATTATTTTTGTTGTGTATTTTATACTATACAATATTATTATTTAAATAATTAAATAATTCTAACATAAATATTTAAATCAATTTTGCCAAAGAAAGGAAGGTAAGAAATGAAAGCTCTAGTCTTTCTTTTTGGAGGGGGGCCTTGGCCCCCATGTCACACACACACACACACACACACACACACACACACACACACACACACTCCCCGACCCGCCGCTTTATCAGCTCATGGGCGAAGTGTTAGGTAGGTGATTAAGTGAATGAGCAGTAGGTCGAGTCAGTAACTTACTGCTACCTGCCACAAGGACCAGCTAGGAAGAAACAGAGGTAGGGCACTGGAGCGAAGACCTCAGCCGGCGAGTGCACTAACCGACAATGATTCAACTGAGCACAACAATGGCTTGTCAAAGCAAGCAAGAGAGAAGGTGAGAGAGCAAACGAGCAGGTGAGAACGCGAGTGGACCGGCAGATGGAGATCGGTAACTCGGCATGCAAATGAAGTAAGAGAGAGACCGATCTATTGGCAAGCGAACGACGGGTAGGTGAACTGGCTGGCGGGCGGAAGAGCGGAGCGGGCGATGCAAGTACGGCAGCAACATGCACGGGAGGCAAACAGGTGAGTGTAGCCTCTGGCTAGCGCGCGGATGAGCGAAGTAAGAGGGGGGCCTGGGCCTGCCGGGAAAGGGAGCGGGCGAGTGCACTGGCGGCGGGCGGGTGGGCGGCGAGCACGTGAGCGGGCGGTGGGGCGTGCAGGCGCAATCGCCGTCGCCGTCTGCGCCGCCGATGACCTCTGCCAAGGAGACCAGTTCGTCGGCGGGGGGGCCCGCCCGCGCCGCCCCGGCGCCCCCCCCCCCCCCGCCTTCCCCCGGCCCATCAGGCCCCGCCCCGCCCTGCCCACCCACCCAGCCCCGCCCCGCCCAGTCTGTTCCACCCGCTATGCACCATCTCGCCCCGCCCCACTCCACCCAGCCCGTCCTGCCCTGCCCCGCCCCCGCCCAGTCTATTCCACCCCGCGAATCCCGCCACACCTGCCCCGCCCCACTATCCCCCCCCCGAGTCTATCCCATCACGTCATGCCACACCACCTCGCCCCGTCCCATCCCGCCCAATCTTCACCGCCCCTCTCCACTCCCCCCTCACCCCCACACCGCAACTATCGCCACACACTCCCCGCCCCGCCCCGCCCCGTCCCGCGCCGCACCACACCATGTCTCCGCCCCCGCGCGCTCCACGGCAGCCGCGCCCGCCCGCGCCCTTGGGGCACACCACCATTGTCCCGCAGCGTCCAACGGCCGCTTCCCACGGACGTCACAGACCCTGGCGCGCGGAGCTAGCGCAACTGGATTATTAGACGGACGGGCAGTCAGGAAGAAAGATAAGCGAGTGTTGCGAAAGCCATTTGTTCTCAACATAGTTGTGTATTCTGATGCATACATTTAACACAGTACGTGACGAGAAGCACTGAAAGGAAACCAGAATCGGTAATGAAAATTTAACGGGAGCAAAAATACATACACTGTTCCGCAACTTAAGGATCTTCTTCAAAAGTTAGGAAGGAAATAATTCGATTTCTTCGCATGCAAAAAAGAGCATCAATTAGAATTGTTTTAGTTTGTAAATAATTGAACATTCTCAAAATATATATTTTAATGTAAGTAACAAAGTTAATATCTCTGAAGTAAGTATTGAATTGTAAGTATTGACGCTCCTGCTAGAAAATGAACTTCATTAATGTTTAGTAGTTTATGCCAATATTAAAACTAACCAAAATATCAAAATTTTAATCCGAAACTATAGCCCTTCCTATCAACTAAGTATTCCTATTCCTTGTGGAGATGCAAAATAAAATAAAATTAGACAAGTAGGGCAGAATATTATTCAATTACTCTGTTGAGTCCACTAAACTCTTCTATAACGAAGGGGCATAGCAAATAAATATTGATTTGTTAAAGTCCGCCTAAGAAGATGCGCACTTTTAATATGTCTGAAGCTCTGATGTCCAAGTCAAGCTTTTTTTATCTTTTTGTTTTGTTTTTTGTTGTTGTTTTCAAAATTAATTCAATATATTCTGTGTTTTTTGTGGTTTCGAATGACTTGGTAAATAACATTTAATAGGTTATACGCCCGTAGGTAAATATGTGACAATGTACGCACGTGATGAGAGAAAAAACACAAGGATGGTTTGATTTGCCTAAATTAATTTAGATGTAGCTGAAGTAGAATAATTATTTTCTTGAAATGTAATTTACTATAGGAACAACTTTCTCTTTCGTTACGAGGTCCGACAATACAAATTTTTCTGTCGAAAAATTTCCACCGCAGATTGCAATACTCTCCTTCACTACATAAACGTAGTTACCCGACAAAGAATAAACGAGTATGCGTTTTACTGTATTTCAATTGCCTGCTTACAACAGGAACATATTTCTCATCTGCATGACGTACATCTTTTTCACGAGCTTTGTGAACAATTGGTTTATGACTCCTTAGCCGTATTTCGGAAACACGGGAAACGTTCGAAGTGCCACGTTAATCCGCATATTAAGCCTGGCGAGTAAACAAAGCTGCATGAATGACGAAGAACTGATCATTTCTGACTTTCACCATTCGGCTAATGTTGATAACTGCCACAGGACGTTGGCTAAAGTAATGTGTTTGTCGCAGGGTGGAGCGTACTGCTGTTCACAAAAGTATTTTGGCATAAAAACGCGTTGGTAATTATGCGCTGTTCAAACTCAAATACGTAATGACGCGTCAGTGGAGTTTAGTAAAGTTAGGTTTGGTGCTATCAACTTACGTTGACACAGTGAAACTAAAACCGACACACCTTGTCTCTCGCTTGCTTTTAGAAACTTCCCACCAAGTCCAATTCCTTTTTATAATGTATCTATTATTCCTCGACCCCGTAACGTACTTCACTTATCTTAATCACTTTGTTGGCTACTGTCACCTTCATCCAGATAAAGACCGAAGTACGCTTCAAAGCTGTTTCGAGGAACGTTTTCACCTGTATCAGACTGCCTCCAACCATTTCAATGTGAGCTAATTCGAATATTAGCCATATTTGTATTTCATCTGCAACATCTCAACAACTCGTCAATAAAAATAACTGACATGGTTGGTTCAACGACCCCTTGAAAATGCCAAGAATCGAGAGCAGACTGCAACGAAAATCGGCGTACTCATGTTTAAGAGTTTACTCTCGTTTTCAAGACAACGTTGTACGAGTTAAATCACTAAAAAGCTAACTTACCCAGAGGTTTTCACATTTCAACATATATTTTCAAATCAACCTTTCCTATTTTTCGAAAGAGATATACTAAGAACATTACCATAAAGAAATACAGACATACTCAACAGACAACATAAGAACATCACCAAACCTACTAAGAACATCACCATTTTTTATGGTTCACAATTTTCTTTGACGACTAATACGTAGTGATGAGTGCATGGGTGCGGTTACGGCCCGGGGTGGATGACTCCAAGGCAGAATGCAGTGCGTGGGAGGGGTAATGGAGGAGGTGGGGGAGAGGGAGGTGACGGCCTGAGAACGCAGCTTTTTACTGGCGGAGGTCGTGGAAGCCGGCGAAGAGACTGCCGCACGGCGCGGGCGAAGCCGCCTTCGCCGTCGCCAGAGGAGAAGGACGTTCAAACACGTGTTTTACGCCGCTTTTTGTAGGCGCTTTTTCTCGCAACGAAACTCTCAGAACTTCTGGGCAAGTTAATCACGTCTGTCAACTGGGTTTTGCACACACATGTAAACAGAGATAAACTACATTGCTTCAAAGAACCTATAGATTCTCTCTTCGGAGTTAATTTTAGCAGGTGGCGTGTGTTTGTGTGAGAATCTGGCCCGAAACCCAACTCACCTAACTTGAAAATAAGTAAGATAACCTCCCAGCAGCTTCGTAAGTGGACATAGATCTTTCCCAAAGACATCATGTAGAAGTGAGTTCTCATGTACCATTTAATATGTACTGTGGTTATTAAATACTAGCAAAATATCCGGCATTGCCCGGGCTTCCTTAATATTCAATCCCTGCGAATGAGGGAAAAGATAAATTTTTATATAAACCACGGTGTTTAAGATTATTATTTTTAACGTAATTGGTTCAAATGTTAATAAAATACTATACTTTTCTATCATTTTATTTTACATTTAGATGCTTATTTTATTATTAGATGCTTTATTTTAATCTTTTGCACCGCTACTGACCTCTAGCGAAAAATTAGGTACCAGTTTTGCTGCAGCACTACTGGGTTCTGGCGAAATATATATTATGAACCACGTGCTCTAAGCGAGAGGCAAAAAATGGTCGCGGTGCATCTACAAACATGTTATTTAAATTCTTAATTTTCCGCATGGGGTGCGTCAATCTTTACCAAACTTTGTAAGGACACTGCCACAATCGTGAAGAAGAGCCTGTAAAGATTTCATATCTATTCATACGCTACGTTTTGTGGTATCATTGTCGCCTACATGTCGTTGAATTCACTTTTATTAGCATAGATTACGTAATAAATTTATTTAACTGTGTCATGCATACTTCCGAAATTAACAGAATGATGAAAATGAAGAGAGCAATTTCGTTTGTAGCTAATGGTGCCTACTGGGTGATGATGATAGCAATAAAACACTTGCTCGCAGTGACAGAAATCCTGCTTTCTCCCGGTCTCAGTCTGCAATTTTACAGAGTGGAAATAGCTTTACTTGGAGCTAAGATGATCTGCTAAGAGTTAAAGGGATTTTAGACAAAAAAAATTTAAAATTATCCAAAAGAGAAATTCAAAATAAAGAGGAAAAATTCACAGACAATCAAAGAAATAATTAGATTTCTTTACAGTGGGCGCCACTGGTTGTTAAAATTTCAGCCTTGATGATAAGTGCCCCTGTGGTAAGTATTTAACAGCGTCCCAATCGGTACTCACAGGCGCTGCATAAGGCTTATCCAAGCAGAATTGATTGGTTGATTGATGTTTCGGGGCACGTCAAATGCTGTGGTCATTAGTTCCATTGCCGTAGCGAATGTTTTATCGTGGGAGGTTGCGGTATTCCACCAGGGAGAAAAATGGTAAGAGAATGTGAAAACAGTTGATGAATTCTGAGAAAAGCACAATGGGACGGAGATCACGAAAGCCGCAATAGCAAAGCAACTGAAAATACGATAACTGAAAAATAATCCTTTGGTCCGAGCTCGGCACTACTTCAAAATTACTACTACCTTAGCGATCTCGACTACCCGGATCAGCAATTATTATTACTATTAATTTCACTTTATTAAGAAACCAAATGGCTACGAAGAGTGACACTTGTCTTGTACTTAACAAAACCAAAAATTTTAATTAAAATTCAATTTTAATAAAAAAGCAACTATTTAGACCAATAGGTGGTCTCTTTGAGTCCGAGATGTCTCCTGCAGTAGTTAAAATTTAAACCGCAGTGGTTACCGCAATTTAAACCTGCAGTGGTTAAATTTTAAAAATAACGTTTCCATAACATTCCATTAGAGATTTGGAGGAAGAGTAGGAAGGCTACCCACTCATAAAACATTTCTTATATTACAATTAGGAGAAGCTATTACAATGGCGTGTATATTTTCATAATATATTAGGTACTGTTACAAAAATGATGATTGAGATAAATTGTTTTACACCATACCCTACTGGACATTACACATAAAGTAACTTAACGTTTGGTACCAAGTTACATCACCAGAGTTTACAAATTACATCAGCTAGTATTCTAATTTCAGATAGTCAAAATATATTAGTACTTACGATAAATATGTCTTTTATATTTCGACCTTGTCACTTCTTTACGATATTTTGACATTCTGTCATTTATTAATTCTGCTATCTCAAAAGAAAATGCAATAACAATGGGAGTTTCTGATATTTCAATATGATTCAGTATCCCATAAAGACAAAGATATCCTTAACGAAAATAATTGAGGAAACCATAGGATTAATTTATTGACATTTTCCAAACTCCAATTCATTAATTAATTATACTTCTGTTCCTGTTCTTTGGCTCGACAGCCCACTACAGGCCTTGGCCAACCAGCGGTAACCCAACCTCTCGGCCATGGGATAAGGGGTTCGTGTGGTTAGCCCGAAGACATCCCTCCACCGCATATACCGGTCTTCGTAACCTTAGGGTGGGCTTTCTCGTCTCACACAGAAACAGATACTGCGGCATTTAAGAAAAGCGCACAGTTATTATTTGACTCCGGCGGGAATCGAACCTAGCGTTGCGCCGTTGAAAGCGAACACGCTAACCAACGAGCCACTGAGGGAGGCAATTGTACTTGTAGCAAGAATAATTTACCTATCATGTAAATTCGTAAATAACATTAATAATTCATTGTTTAGAAAAACAAAACAATTCGTTTAATGGAGGGCATACTCATCAGCTAGCATTCACTGAAGAAAGAATTCATTGCATCACTTCCCATCTAGTTTTCAGGAGCTTGAACAAACAGCTTTTAATACGCCAATAGTAATAGAAGGGCCTTATGCCAGTTAGCAGGAAATGGACTGGAGACGGATGGGAGGAGCGCCACGCCGCATGCCGTTCTTCGTGGGCGGACGGACTATGAACCCCATGCGGTCTACCACTTCACAAGTACTTGCTTCATCAGGGGGACAAGTCCCCGAGATGGGCATCTTGGCCTTTTCGGTTTCTATCCTCACCCCCTACCGACGCGCAAGCACGCCGACGGGCTGAAGGCTGGACCAGCCCAAAGGCCTCTGGGGGCCGGAATTTCCCACGCAACCTCCCCATACAGCCTGGGTAGGGGCCGCCCTGCTAGCTCAGAGCTCCTAGCTTTCCAGGCTAGTACCGAGTCTAACAATGCGCCACTCACATGCGCCGGGAACAAGTTCCCTCCTCTTTGCCCAGAATATTGGGCCACTGCTACGACGAATCCGAGAGCCCAACTAGGGGCCCCCTGAACGAAGGTCAGGGCGGCTCGGAGCCCCCATCCTGTCTACCCATTGCTTATCGACGTGGGAAACTCCGGAAACTGGGCAACCTGACGGGTGAAATCTAGTTTCTCGCCGGATTTTAAAGTGAGATACGGAGTACTCGAAAAGCATCCTTCGCCCAATCCTGCCCAAAGGACGAGCGCCATAGGCCCAACTGGTGGATAGTAGGCGAACCCGACTACAAGAGCTTAGCATCGCCTTCTCACTGCCTGCACCTTCAGGCAACGACGTGGGCGGTGCCACGAGACTCAGGGTCAGGATGGTCGTCTTCAACTCTCCACCACAGACTACGACGACCTACGCCAGAGTGATGCCCTGTGCGGGGGGAGGGGCGTACACACTACGGAGCAGCTGTTTTCGACAAGTCGCGTCGCCGCCTCATCCCTCAATTGCCGCCGCCACAGTTCTGGACAGTCCTCCCCGTCCTCGTGTACCACCTCGCCCTGTGCCGCCCCACCCCAACCCGCCCCGTCACGCCCCGCCCAGGTAATTTAACAGAGTTTATATAAGTTCCTTTCTAAGGGTGCATTAGAAGCCTTTGATTCGCCTTCTCGATTGAGCTGATTGAATTGGTGGATATTTGTATTGTATCGAATCATTTAGTGTTGAAGTGATACTACAAATGCCACAGGAGTACATAAAAATTGACACATAAAAATACATACAAGTGACATAAAAATTGTTTAAGAAAAACTCTATTGATGAACGGTAGAATGCAAATAATAAATGTCCATTGTAATTTGAAATGATGATCCATTGAAGCCTAACATAACTAGCAACGACATGTGTAGGATTCCGTGAAAGGTTACTCCTGCCTCACGGCGCCCCGCCACGCTACGCTTCGCCCCCGACATGCCCACCTCCATCGCGGCCCAGCCCTCGTCCCCACGGTTTCTCCTGTCCATTCCCTATTCCTTCGCTGTCGTCATGGACCATCTGCCATCGCCCCCCCCCCCCCGCCCCCTCAATTCCCGCAGCATTGCCATCACTCCCACCGCGCCGCCGTAGCCTTCTGACCAAATAAACAGAGCCAGATGCGCGGCGACCGCAGCCTCCGCCTCCATCCGCGTTTCATCGCCGCTTCACACCCCCTCCCCCGGCACCGGCGCAAGAACGCGCCCCGCCCCCTCGGCAGGGGGTTTTCCCCGCATTCCAGCGCTTCGAGGAAACGACAGCCGAGGAGACTGTCACTCCGGCCTCATTCAATTTGGTGGATATTTCTGGACTTGCGGATTGGGCCTCTGAATCTGCTTCATGAAGTCAAGTGAATTCCTCATGACTCTTCTAGAGAAGTTGGTGAAACTGCGTTAATAGAACAAGTACCCACAATTACAATCTCTCACTGCATTTTCTAAATATAGGGTGCAGCAATATCATGGTAAGAATCAGATCTCTTGGTGCTTAAACGAACGGAGAGCAGAAGAGCGGAATTCAAGTTAGTAAATTAATATTATTATTCTCTGGAATTCGTTTTACAGCGAGTATAATAAATTTCGAATATTTGTAAATCTTTTTCTAATAATGCATTTAATTTTAAACAAAAATAAGCTTTTACACATGCTGAATAACTTATTTAGAACCCTGATTATTTTTGAAAATTTTAGGTAGTTCAAAAGCCTTTAATAAAATTACAAATGTACTAGATAAGTTATAAGTGAAAGAGCTTCGGAATGTCGTAACAAATTGTAAGGAACAGTTAGCGTAAAGTAAGAGTACTTTTACTAAGGCATTAAAATCAACAGTACCATGTAATTCTCATCAATTTCAGAATTCATTGAGAATTATTTCACATAAGTAGCAGAAATATTTATTATTATTATTATTATTATTATTATTATTATTATCATCATCATCATCATCATCATTATCATTAAAACCTTACGTTCATGCATTTAGTTCCTTTTAAAATGCATTTTCAAAATTAAATGTAAAGTATTTTAGAGTTAAAAAGTTTTAATATAAAGCTTTTAATGTTCAATGTTTACAGTAAAGAAATCAAAGCGAAACTCGCTAAATTGCGAGTTCAGAGGTTAAAGATTTGCATTAATAAATGATTCACGATTCTAATCCATCGTGAGATATAACTTTTTTATCCAAGTGAAAATGATTTGCTCCACGGGTAGATCACTGGTCAGCATGTTCATGTTTCTCAGAACTGTAATTTGAGGCGCCTCGAAGATGTAGGCTTTACGTTTGGGCTCCGAAAGAAAACAAAAACAACATATAATTTAAAGTAGTCTTCATCTTATTTAGAGATTTCACGAAGTGTTTATTTTAAATAGCTTGATATAGTGTTGTGCGAAAGAATATTTTCACGAACAATCAAACTACTTCATAGAAAGTTTTTGTCACCAGGATTCAAATTCTCAGACTGTGATTGACAAATCCAATGAAACATAGTGCATTTCACGTGGCCTGTTATCCCATTCACATAGAATGCAGGAAAATTTAGTAAATCCTAGTAAACATGCTACATCCTAACATTATTCCAACTATTTTCCGAATACCAAGTTATTAAAGTTCTTCCTAATTAATTTTCTAAAATCTCTTTCGTACTTTCGTATGTTTACTTGAAATGAACAGCATGACTACAGAAACTGATGAATATAGGTTTTCATTACGAGGAAGAAGGACTTTGAGGTTTCGTTTCGAAAAATCTCTAATCAACTTTCATTGATCGCTAACATAACTCCAAATTTTGAAAGTACCGCATTGATTTTAGAAGCGGGCCCTCTTTCCAGAAATAATTAAGAAACTCTTCTTCTCTTTTTCCCATAATAGTAGAACTTGGTGCCTGGAGCGAGCATATTTCACTTTACATTGCGAGCCTAAATTTCTGCGCCGATTCCTTTGACTGGCGAAGATCTCGCACCACGTTTAAGTACTTAATTAAAGAACTGAGGTTTTCTTGCTTCTTTGATAAAATCAGTAATCACATGTTTCGGGTCTAATAACTAACGGAACCTCTATATAAACCATTTCTTTCATATATTTTTAATAAAAAGCAGCAAGTCGTCGCAGCTCTGGGTTACGTACGTAACTGTTTGATATTACGCACCGACATTTGAAATATTAGAAATATTTGCATTTGATAAAAACAATTATAAATGAAATCAGAATACAAAATGGATGCCCTGTCTGAAGTGAGGTCAATTCGTTTCTTCGTGCGATGGTGTTCCACAGGGACCTGGCCGCTGTCTCCGAGCGCCTCCGCCTCCACCAAGACTTCTGATTCCGCCATGCCGCCTGCATTGCCCCTCCGAGCAGCCGCCGCCACCGCCGCCGCTGCCGCCGCCCCGCCCCCCTTCAACCGCCGATCGATCATACGAAATTGGGGCCCTCGCCGCCTTTTTGTTACCGGAGCCCCTCCTTGGAGAGGCGAAACCCCGCATTTGTAGCGGCGCTGCGCCCTCTGAATTGTATGGAGATTGCCACTCGCGCGCGACCGACGCTGTGCGCAGCGGTGGAGGGGGAGGAGGGGGTGGTGATGGGGAGACGGAGGCAGTAGAGGAGATGGGGAAGGAGGCGAAGATGGCCGCGGGACCGGGAAGGCAGAATGGCAGGGGGCCGACAGGGAAATGAGGCGGGGAAGGGGGGGGAGAACGAGATCGAGTCAGGACAGGGACAGGTGCAGGAGCGGATGCGGGGCGAATGCAGAGGCGGAGGCGGCGGCGGAGGTAAACTCACAGAACGAGACGGAGGCAGGGAAGCGGGACCGACGAAGGAGACGGATGCGGGGCAGGTGAACGCGTAAGGAGGGTGGAGGGGGCTCGAGGGTGGAGATGGAAGATGCGGAGGTGGCGCCGAGGGTGAGGACAGGGATGGTACAAGAGAGCAGAGTGGAGAGCGGTGTTGGGTGCGGCTTCTGAGCTCCTTCTCCACTTGCAACAAGCGTTCTCCTAACCTCATGTACAGCATTGTTCACCATAAATGCCCAAAGAAAAACCAGCGGTGGATCAAAACGTCTTGCAGAAGGAAAGGCAGATAAATATGCAAATGAAATGTTGCGAAAGAAAATAAATAAGGTAATATCCATTATCAATTTTATTCAGGAAATTTCATTCATTCCGAGACTTTCAGTTAATGGTGTAGAAAAGATTGCGAGAAGCAAGTTTTCTTTGAACTGATACTGAATAATACATATGATAATTCGGTTGGTAGAGGAGCAATAATACGAAAAATTCAGAAGAGGGTAATTACGTCATTACGAGAATATTCAAATAGTCGCAGGATCATGATAATTTCATCTCTCTAGAATGATGATTCGTTTTGTTTAAATTTACTAGTTTATGCTGTTTGTGGTAAGCCACAAACAGCATAAACTATGAAGACAATATCATTGATAAATGAAAAACCAGATTTTTCAAAATTAAAAACAACGACCATTCATGAATCCCCAGCTCTTGCTTTTTAGGTTATTGTCATCCTTTTTTTAGATCTGATTCAATGATTTCGTTCTTCTGAGTGCCGCGCAATCAAACCTACACTTTAGCATCACGCGATCACAGCCACGAACACATAAGATCCAAACTTCGAAAACCTGCTCCTCAGTTTGCCTTTGCCCTTGGACTGTCGGCAGTCACCGCCCAAAATACACAACCCGACCGCCCACCTGACCATGGCGCATCACGCAGGCACCCCGCCTCCACTCCGACTCCGCCCCCGGGCGCCGTCCCCCGCCCCGCCCCGCCCCTCCAACACCAAACATAAAGACGAAGCACCGCCCTCCTCCCCCTCCCGACACATCACGGACAGTTTCCAAACCCGCAATACCTTCATCCTGACCCACCTCTCCACCACGATCCTGTCTCCGTGTCCGCCACCATCTTCGCGTCCGCTCACTCACTCCCCGCACACGTAGCGCCTGCCCTGCTCCCGCTGCCTCCAACCGCTGCCCCGCCCCGCCTGCGGCGAATGCAATCACGGCTCCTCGCAGCCCCTCGCGGATACCCGATCCGATTCGACCGCGAGCGGCGCCGCCAGCGGAGGCTCAGGAGGCGGAGGCCTTGGCCGGAGGAGAAGAGAGCCGAGCCGCCGCCGCCCCGCAACGCAGGTGGAGAATTCAGAGCAACACGCCGCTCTAAGGCAACCAACCAAGGCACTTTTCACTCCGGTAGGTGTCACGTGAGAATGATTGGCACCAGCATTCAAACTTAATACTTACGAATTACCGGTTGTTGGAAAGACGTTTTTGCACAGAGTATCGTAAAATGATATGTTACACGTTAGAAGACGTGATCAGTTTGAGGTCTCAAACGCGATTCTACGACGTTTGCGTTCTAACGTAAGATTACGATGTCTGGAATACATGGAAAATATCACGTCCTCTTGATTCGTATTTGTTAGAATACAGCTGCTCCCCAACATGATGTTACCGTGGGAATACAAAGTGAACAACCACACTTCGACTATAGTAGAGAACCAATTCCATTCATAGCAATCTCGTTACATGTATTCACTCGATACAAACCATTTCATTACATCCGATAATTCGGGTGGAGTATCGATGTCCGATTGATTGAAGTTTCAGGGCACGTCAACTGCAATGGTCATTAGTCCCGTCAGTGTAATAAGTATATTTTCCCAGGAGGTGCCGGAGCTACTTCTCCGCTTCATGATGAGATACGACAGCCTACACGCCGGGTTACAGGGGATTCCCCTACCACGAAATCTCCCCTAGGAAGGCACCACCCAACCGGGACACGCTTCGGTGTTCTGATGTGTGTGGTAGTGTGGTGTAAATGTCTATGTGAGTGTGTAAGAAGAGAAGAACAAGAAATGGAAAGGAAAGTTCAAGTACAGTCTGTAGCCCGTTTGATAGGGTACTAATTAATATATCAAATAATACATCATTCGCCTAATACTAACCGTGATCGGAGGAAGCATGAAAAACTAACGATGAGAGCAACCGGTCGCTTGAATCGTGCTTCCAAAAATCTGTCTCATTTATATTGGTGTTACCAATGGAACTAAAAATAAAGTAATGTTAATAAATTGATAATCTGCATCTATATGCAATGTATTGATCGTTTATTTGACAACAATTTGCGAAACATATCTTAATTGAATTACACATCATATCGGAAACAAATGGTGGCATTTGGGTTTTCCAACTTCATTGTAATTATACCTCCGCAATTCTCAATAGTTATGTCCACCCTGCTGCAAGAACTTGAGGTCAAAAAGGTGTTTACAAAACTGTTTTCCGGCAATGTCACCTTTCTTGAACCTAACTTGAAGATAAAAACGAAATTATGATGCTCTTAAACGGAAACCGAACTAATAAAGAGAGAGAAAATTAATTGGTATTTTCGTTCTGTCAAACAGTTATAAAAATAATGTTAATTATTATATGTCACGCATTGCACTTTTCTAAAAAACTCCATTGAAATACTTCCTCGGGTGATATTAAAATTATACCCCCGAAATCTTGCCAAATTTATAATAATTTTTGTATTGACAAATTAAAGAACATTTCGTACCGTACTTCGCTTGGTAGTTTTAACGTGAATCGCGCTCGTAATTTTCCGTAGTCGCTATTAAGGTAGTCGCAGGGAAATTGGTATCTATAATAACTTTTGTTTCACCCATATCTGACCTGCAGTTTTATGACTGACCGCCATAAACAGTAACTTTTCATTATTTCGAAATAGCTCAGTAGAAGCTACGGACTTTAATGCGAGCCAGTAATGGGCATTGCGTTCAATAATATTCAGAATGAACAAGCGAGTTTTGTGAGAACAGATGCAGTAAAACAACAGTTGCTAATAACAATCGTTAATAACTATTATTTTTATTACATATGTATTTTACGTATTTAAAACAGTGTATGTGAATATGAAACAGTTTTACAAGTGGATTCAACACGTTTCTTGGATGAACCTAATTTGACTCAACCTCGCAACACCGAACACGGACTTCAGGATCCGTCGGCATATCCATACACTGAAGAAAATAAAGAAGCACAAGTTCACGTGGGTAAAGATAATCTCCGCTCAGTTGCACTGTAAGGCGTTTGGAATCTTTAATTACACTAGTGGTGTTACAATAGCACATGCTTTCTCACATTATTTCTAACCCGCAATTTTCGAAAATTCACATAGTTTAATGAAAATGAATCACCGCTATTTTAAACGTTCGTTGTTCTATCCGTGTACAAAAATTAAGAGTGTTTTTTGAGAAAATGTTTTTTATAATTTGTATGAACGTCAAGTAGAAATTACGTGAAAACTACGTGTATTTTCAAAAAAACGTCCCTATGAACTTTTTGAGTTTTTGGAACCATGTTATTTAAGACAAAAATATTGTACTTATGTAACGTTAAATTTTTGCAATTTTCTAAAATGTAGAGAGTTCGCCGGATGTGCGACTAACACTTTTTATTACCGTACTTTGATATACACGAAGAGAAAATTGAAAGAAACATTTGGAGACGATTTTGAGAAATTTTTGAAAATGGAATCGATGCCTCATGTAAAATACCCCTCAAAAATTAAAATACCCATTTCAAACTTGTAGGGCCTCAAGTTCATTTAATTCGACCGAAGAAAATCAAGATTGAAGAAAATCGGCAGAGCGAAACCGCGAAGGCGCTAGCGTTGACCACGGACAGACGATTTTTGAGTATTAAGGACTCACAAAACCTGAATTGTGAATATACAGTGTGTTAGAGGAAGTAATTTACTACATACAGGAACAACATTTATCCACTTTTCCATTAGCAGGGTCTGACAATAAAAGTATTTCTGTCAAAAAATGGCTGTCTTTAGGCCACGATTGTCATACAGTACAGAGTATGGGCGAGAAAGTAAACTAGTGGTGCTGGAACAGCTCATATTTTCTCGCATAATTTCTAAATGGGTAATTTTCGAAAATTCAGGGTTCAATGAAATTGAGATCTGCGTCATTCTTTGAAGCCGCGGTTTTCTGGCGCACGATTATAATACTTTATCTTCTTACCAAGTAAGGGCGAGAAGGTAAGAACATTAATATCGCACAATTATGACACACTGTGTGGTAATAGCTTTTTGATATACACGACTAAGCTTATGTTTAACACTACATTCATTTTGAGCGTGATATTTATTATTGTTGAGTAATTCTCATTCTCGTCATCAAAGTACCTTCCAATAATAGGATTTGCCTTAATGGATGTATTCCCTCTCATTATTGTCCTGAATTTCCGAACTTTAAGGATCAATGAACTTTCACTTTACTTCAAAGATAACTTTAAAGATAAATCAAATAAAATCTACACATACAGTAACAGTGTTTTGTGTTGTTCAGACTCTTATGATGTTAGAGATGTAACCCTACTGATATTCTGCTACTGATAGTGGTTTCGTATGTGTGAATACATTAAAAATTAATATAAAGCTCAATCATTATTTTACTACTTATTACTTTACGTGCATCTTAATTTTGTATTTAATTTCAACAATTATTTTGATAAATATACATATTTTATCGTGTTCAAAATTGCTTGAGATATCTATTCGATTGATAAATTACCTTACAGCCCCACAAAGGACGCCAGGCCATTATAATGTAAACGGCCGCATTACCTTCACTACCTCAGGGCTTCATCAAACCTCAGCCTGGCTCTGTCCACGCGGGTCTCCCTGGCAGATCCCGCGCAGGTCTCATCGCCATCACCACCGACGACGGGGCTAATTTCACACGGCGCGAGCGCGTCCCGAACCCTCGGCGGAGACACCTGTTCTGGAGTAAACAAGATTACAGCGCCTTCCGTTGCGTCACGGCGCGCGCGCTCGCTTTGAGCAATAACCTACAAACTCCGCGGGCGAAGCGGAGCGGAGGCGGACGGGAAAAGACAAGAAAAAACGCCGGCACGCAACGCGCGGGATGCGCGACGCGCTCCGCTGCGGCCGCCGCCGCGACGCTGCGCTGACGCAACCCGCTCCGGCCACGCGCTTGCTACGCGTGCGATATCGATGTTGATGTTCTTAAAACGTCCGAGTTTTAAAAGAAACATCGATGTTTCAAACATCGATCTAATAACCGTGCTCAGCTATGGACGTCGCCGCCGCCGCGACGCTGCGCTGACGCAACCCGCTCCGGCCACGCGCTTGCTACGCGTGCGATATCGATGTTGAGGTTCTTAAAACGTCCGAGTTTTAAAAGAAACATCGATGTTTCAAACATCGATCTAATAACCGTGCTCAGCTATGGACGTCGCCGCCGCCGCGACGCTGCGCTGACGCAACCCGCTCCGGCCACGCGCTTGCTACGCGTGCGATATCGATGTTGAGGTTCTTAAAACGTCCGAGTTTTAAAAGAAACATCGATGTTTCAAACATCGATCTAATAACCGTGCTCCGCTATGGACGTCGCCGCCGCCGCGACGCTGCGCTGACGCAACCCGCTCCGGCCACGCGCTTGCTACGCGTGCGATATCGATGTTGAGGTTCTTAAAACGTCCGAGTTTTAAAAGAAACATCGATGTTTCAAACATCGATCTAATAACCGTGCTCCGCTATGGACGTCGCCGCCGCCTCGACGCTGCGCTGACGCAACCCGCTCCGGCCACGCGCTTGCTACGCGTGCGATATCGATGTTGATGTTCTTAAAACGTCCGAGTTTTAAAAGAAACATCGATGTTTCAAACATCGATCTGCGCGCTGACGTAACCCGCTCCGGCCACGCGCTTGCTACGCGTGCGATATCGATGTTGATGTTCTTAAAACGTCCGAGTTTTAAAAGAAACATCGATGTTTCAAACATCGATCTAATAACCGTGCTCCGCTATGGACGTCGCCGCCGCCGCGACGCTACGCTGACGCACCTTTCACCACCTAGCGGAGAAAGGAGGTATTATCTTGGGCGACGAAACAGGCGGATCTCAATTTTGCTCAGAGGCTTCTTTTAGGCTCGAGGATCTTTTACATGCAGTAAATCTACTACATGGGACAAACGGCTTTACTTCCCCTCCGAAGGAGCGCGTACGAAGGATTTTTTCGCCCTTAAAAATCCGCGGTTTAGATCGGGTTTGAACCCGCAAACTCGGGTACAACAGTCCGATACGCTAACCGCTATACTGTTGAATCCGCATTGTTTTAAACATCGATCTAATGACCGTGCTCCGCTATGGACGCCGCTGCCGCCGTGACGCTACGCTGCGCTGACGCAACCCACCCCTGCTTTCTACGCGCGCAACATCGATGTCGATGTTTTCAAAACATCGAAGTTTTAAAAGAAACATCGGTGTTTGAACATCGATATAATAAGACACGCTCGGTACAGACGCCGCCGCCGCAACCGGCGCTGATGCAACCAACTCCCGCTTATTACGGTGTGACATTGATAAGGAATCGAAGTTTTAAAAGAAACATCGATATAATAAGCCGCGCTCCTCTGGGACTCTGCCGCCGCGTCGCTGCGCTGCGTTGACGCAACCTGCCTCGGCCATCCGCTTGCTACTGGTGCGAGATCGATGTTGATGTTTCCAAAACATCGAAGTTTTAAAAGAACATCCATATTTTAAACATCCATATAATAAAGCCTACGTTTTATTAGTATTGTGTTTTATACTCGACGTTTTTACGTTTTCGATACTTGATACGGGAATGAAATATTTCCACCATAATTATATTGTGAACATTAGTTAAAACATGAAATAATATCTGATAGTACCACTGTCCCTTAGTGAGATCGAACCAGAACCGCTGTGAGAACTACCAGCAGACTATCTCTCGCCCCCACATGATCCCGATACCCCGGTATTTCTTGCGCCCCCCCCCCTAGTTCAAAAACGTGGAAAGGTGGTCAACGCATGCACTTAGAGCCTTTCCTCTTCACCCTGTACCCTTCTTTGGCGAAATGAGGACTGACCCTTTGAAATGGGCCTCGTCTTCCATGTTCAGTTCTAACTTTTTTTAAAGATTTTTAACTTTGTTTCGAGTAAATCTTCATTATAAATTATTAAACACGGCATCTGTCAAATTAAATTGTGTTGCGGATGTATTTAATGCCAATCCAGCTTTAACACATAGATGCTTATAAACATCGCTGGTTTTCGTACGATGTATTATTGACATCGAAGTTTTAATTTTGAAGATCAATGCTTCGTAACACTGAGGGTTTGTTATCGATGTCACACATGACTACCGCCTCTTCGCATGCGTGTTTTTACGCGAGGCTGGTCAAACACAAGAATTCCAACCAGGCAGTCCGCTGCAGTGGCGGGCCTTCCTTTTTTATTTAAGTAGTATATGACTTAGTGTAGGATCACAGAATTTTGAAAATGTGCACACAATTCACTTTTCCCCATAGCACGTCATACGCAGTTTTTAACTGCTTTTTTGACGTAAAATAAATATAAAAAAAGACACTACATTCCTTTGCTCTATCAGCAATGCGAACAGCTCCTCCTCTCGAGCTGACTCGAGAAGCAGCGGGCCACTCGGGTTGCACGCAGATAAGCGCTGGTCCGGGACGCCAAATGGTTCGCCCACTCGAGCAACCCTGCTTTAATGTAAAACTACTCTAACGCACGGCTTCCAACCAGACTGCCTGCGGTGGTCCGCTGCAGTTGGCTTTGCGAATCTAGCTTGTCACTAGACTAGAGCCGATCGCGCTGAGCGCCACCCCTCGCTTCGCCGCCCTGTCCAGCGGGCTGATGCAACAAGCTATGGAAAACACCGCTTACCCTAAGAATAATATTAAATGAGTTGGAAGAACAACAAAACCCGAATAAATACAACGCTACATGAAATGGATTATGAAGAAATAAATTGACGCCAAGTGAAATTATACGCGTACTCTACAACATTTTGCTAGCTGAGATAAAAATTGACCTTGCACTGGCAGTGAGAGACGGGAAAGAGGATAAAGACTGTGGGATATTCCGAGAACATGGCAATGAAGTGGTTTCCTATGATAAGCCATCAACGACCGAACAAATAAAATGTCCGATTTTAACGACTATGGACAAGTAAGAGTAAGTTACCTTAAGAATACAACGTTGCTCAGTGCAGTAATAAATTATTTAGAACGGTTCTACAGTCCTAGTCTCCGTCATCGCAGTACTACCGATGCCCGTTCTTGATCATAGGGAATGAGCCGTTCTTAATTATAGGGAAGGGCACTGGTAGATCAACCCACTGACCGGATCGTGAATATTATTTTGACAAACAGCTAAAGCAAAACAAACAGCTAAAAAAAGAACATATGGAATGCGCTATGTAAGGTGTGATGATTCATAAAGCTGTACGCGTTAAGGTATTTGGGTTAAATTAGCTTCGAAAAAACTGATACGGCCAATCAGACTTGCTTTTCTCGCGCATTTCCAAATCGACGGCATGGCTCCGGCCTTCCCAATAAGCGTAAAACATCTTTGAGCTCATACAACGCAATCTTTCGTCCCATTTCCGCTCAAATACAGGAGAGCTTATCTTGAATCACTTCCTGTAACTTCTAATATAATATTTCTATTTAATTAAGTACGTACAATTCACACGTTCAATTTATCCATCTGTTTTCGATGTTTGTGAAAAAAAGTCGTGCGCATGGCACGCCCCTGAAGAGGGGAGTCGTGACCCGATGGTGCACTGTTTAATATAGAAGTTTTCCGTCATTCACGCGGACCTGAGCAGAGGAAACAACGGAATCGACCTGTCGCAGCAGCCGGCCTGTAAATTTCTTGACTAAGCAATGGTGTCGCCTCAACCAGCATTTTCATTGGGATCGAACATCCACTACAGTCAAGACTTGAACTCAGGGCCTCCCGGTCTTCAAGTGTTCTGTTGATGGCTTCGCCAGCATAAACTAGTGGTGCTAAAATAGCACGTCCTTTCGCAGACAGAGAGACGGACGTTTCGGCGTCATTCGATTCTTCGGTATCAAGGTCCAAGAATCAAGTAACACGGATTCTGCCTTCACCACGTGTTAGAGGATTTTTTTTCTAAATTTATCAACTGGATTTATCCACTTTTTCGTTACCAGGGCCCTGTAATGGGAGTTTTGTTCTGCCGAAAATTCGCCCACCATTGCATAACTTTCTCTCTACTCCGTAGCGAGAAAGTAAAATGCGAACACACCCCAATTAATACATGAACGGCCACGAAAATTCCCATACTAATGTCAACGTTCCGTGTGATATCTGAAAAGTTGCTCATATGCAATGAATTTACGATATCTACGCATTGCTGCACTCCGTGCATTGCGAACGTATGCTAGAGTAAGGGGTGAGCAGTGAGGTAGAGGCAGCCGGAAATTCTACTTGTGTACTGTCGCCTGCCTGGCGCGGGGCAAGCAAGCATGGGAAAGGGACAGGATGCAGTCAACGTTGCGGTGCGCCGGCGTTCCCGGCCCTCGCTGGTGCAACCTGCCCGTCACACACTACTCTCAGGGCAGCGAGAAGGAATCTGCACGACCACCTCAACGAAGTCGGAAAGCGATATATGACGTCTATTGGACGAAATGGGATGAGACACGAGGCGGAGTGTATGAACGACGCATCCGACGAGACGTAAATCAAGAGCATGCATGACAAGACGTGATGCAAGGCCAGAGGTGATGTATCGCGTGCACGACAGACGCGCAGCAAACTACTTTGTAAGGCTACGCCCATTACGTACGAATTGTTCTGCTGCAACCCACCCAGTGTGGGACAGAATTTGTGTCATCATCCAGACACGTTCTAACGAAATCGCTGTCCAGCAAGAATCCAACACATTAATAAATCTGTCTCAAACAACCAGAAAAACTGTAAATTAGAAATTTTACAATACAAATAATTGACAATTAATAAACGATTGATGAAAAAACTTACAAGCACTTTCAACATTTTTTTATTAGAATAGTAAGCAAACAAAATGAACTGCTCTAGTTGAAAGGTATGAGACACGGCGATCTTCCATGGAAATATTGATACCCGAGGAAGAGGGATGAGGTACGCAAGAGAGAAATGGCTTCAGTTACGTACAGGAACTTTTTATGGGCAGTAGTCACGTCTGCCTCCACTGTGTTGCTAAATGTGAAGTAGCACTGCTTCACCAAATGCCCTTCCCGTCACGGAGATGTTGAATAGGGCGACAACCCCTAAAAGGATCGTAGAGAAAAAAAGATCAGGGGAAACGAATGGTGTGCGCAACGAATATTAAGAGGGATAAGAACATCAATAGAAAGAACACCACCAACCCAACGAACAACACCAACATAAAGAACGACACCAGAGAACGAACGAAAACAACACAACGAACACAACCAACGAACAACAAACAACGAAGAACACCAACACCAACGCAACGAACAACACCAACGCAACGAACAACACCAACGCAACGAACAACACCAACGCAACGAACAACACTAACGCAAGCGAACAACACTAACGCAACGAACAACACTAACGCAGCGAACAACACGACACACGAACAACACCAACACAACGAACAACACCAACACAACGAACAACTGTAATTTGAAGATGAAGAAGAAGTAAAGCTAAAGCGGAAAAGAAAGGAAAAAATGGACAAAATAAGAATGTAAGGGAAGAAGAAATAAACTCTCCTCTTCAGTTTCGGAGAAAAGGCCATTTATGTGTTCAGTTTTTGCAGGCTGCCGCGCGCCGCCACGGAGCGCTCTGGCGTAACCCGCGTGTCGCGTGCGCGCGCTGCGGCGCCGGCGAGAAGGAATCTGCGCGGCAACGCCCACCAGGGTCGTGATGAAATCGGGCGCTCCGACAACAATGGGAATCACTTTAGGTGCTTTGCTTCCTTCAGATGCCCTCTGGAATTCTAATGCCACTGGAGTTTGGGAAATTGATTTGCATCACATACAGCTGTACGTTTTAGAAAACCACTCAACTGTGACTACGATGTTAAGAAAAAACTAACAAGAATCTAGGATACATGTCTCCGGGCCGTATTTATAAACCTCTGCTAGAGGTCTGCAATGCCTAGCAGGCTGTCAGTGATCAGTTTTGCGATTTATGAACGGTCTCCAGCCAATTCCATTCGCCCCTTGTCCTCCAAGCAAGCCCCACAGATGGCAGGCCCCTAAGAGCTCTGTTGGCAGAGCTTCATAAATACGACCCTTAGTTACATATCACTTAGGGTGGGCACCAATGTCAGCCGGCATTATCGAATCGATGTTTCCCACAGACAGTGGCGAGAAGCACGAAATCAGTTTGGAATAGACATAAAATTCACTTTGAATGACTTTTCTCCTAATAAATATTCTCTAACAAAGACAATTAGCTTCTGCACTCCAATGGAGTCAAGCTCGAATCACACTAGATATGAATGGGACTACCTGGATCTGAAATCAGCGGAAGGCGGGGACGATCAAAACCACACTCACAAAAGACAAAGCATAATTAAGCGTGTTCTGAGCGAGACTCTTACTAAATCTAAAATATAAGAATTAATTCTATCAGGTGTACATTCTTACTGATTTTGTAACTTTTTTGGCCATTATCATATTTTTTTCTCTGTTCGAAACAAAACCTGGTCTTCAACTATCTTATAACTATTTAAAAAGAGGAAATAATGGTTCACCTTTCTTATCGACGATAATCCCTCTTGAGCGACAGGCTCTTGCATCTTCATGATCATCCCAATCTCCCGCCTGTTCCTCCTTTTAGTTTGCCTCATTAAATTAAATTCTTTAATCCGAAATTACTTGTTTTAATTACTTAGTCAATCAAGCAAACTGAAACACATAATTTCATATTTAAGCTAATTACTCGTAAAAATGTGTTCTTTATTTCTCTACTGAGCAACATCCATCTCATGCGAAAGTGTCAGCTCCTAAAATCTAGCTTCTCAAACAACAAAAATATCACCTCCCAAACAAAAGACATTGTGTCCCTCTCCTGTTGAGTGGCTTGCGGGGTCTCCCCCTAACCAGGACTCTCCGACCAGCGGAGCACCGCCCCAGCCGGGACTAGCTCTAAGCTGCCGACCGGTCTCCCGGAATATGTGGTGGTGTAGTGTATGCTAGTGTGTGTGTAAGGGAAGAGGATAGGACAAAGAAGAGGAAGGAAAGATCGCGCGCGGTCCGTGGCTCTTTGTTAGGGTACTGCTCCGGCATTCGCCTGCTGTTGATCGAAGAAACTACGGAAAACCACCGATCAGAGCAGCCGGCCACTAGAATTCTCCTCCAGATAGCGACTGAATTCGACCTAGCTGAAAAGCTAGTGCCGAAAATCCTGCCGCCGTCTCGACTCGAACCTAGGACCTCCCGGTCAGAGGCGCTGCAGTGACTTTAGTTGATGCACTGAGCTACCGCTCCCGGTTTGCCCCAGTGTTGTTTTAGGCTTCTCACGCCCGTAGTTGAACATTAGCAATACAAACAGGCTGTAATAAAGAATTTGATTTTAACAACACGCGGAGAAGGTGGTGTAAATAAGGTGACCCATAGTGTGGTTGTTGGATCGGGCGCCTCCAACTTCCAACTCGCAAAAGACCAGGGTTCAAATCCCGGTCTATCTTTGTATGGCATGTGGTGAAGAACGCGGAGGCCGCGGAGTCTTCTCGGGATTTCCCTTTCCCCAGGTCTCTTATTCCACGAGGGCTTCTTCGTTCAAATACCTTCATAACCACCTGCCATTAAATCATTCATATTATCTCGAGACAGGGATAAGGATTAGGCATCGGACAGTGTCATCATGAATACCACGTGGAGCTGGAACCGTGCGAAAATTCAGCTCGTTCAGTTGAATTTGGAACAGCTAGCCCTGAACTGTGCGTTACAACAAAACACGTACGATGTGTGAGTAAACATTCTAATTTTACCAACCGTTGCGATTACATTTCACAGAAAAATAATTAGTCACTTTAATTATATCGTGGAATATAACTTGCCTCTATTCCCTCAATTTAATTGTACATGGATTTCGATGTACATAGACTGCGTGATTACCCATATTGCGGAGTGGAGGGTCCGCAGAAGAGCAACATCTCCAAAACTGTTATAGAAGGTTCGGAAAGGACTCATTTTGTAGAGCACTGCTTAAGAAACATAACTAGGCTCCAGCTGTCCCCCGTCGTTTCCCCTCCATCTTCCCCATGTTCTCCGCCGCGACATTTCCTCACCTGGCCACTAAGTTAGGGGCACCCACATTCGTATCCCCACAAATCTAATCTGTATCACTTTGGGACACGTCAACCTAGTTTTAGGGCATATGACGCATTGTTTTCGAGTTATGTCTAGTTTTACTTTCTCCCCACTGCTTAGACATTATAGGGAAAATATTGTAATGCCGTACGGAAAAACGGCGAATTTTGGACACAAAATCTCTGGCCGGCCCTGGTAACGAAATAGTGGATTAATCGTGTCCCTATACATAGTAAATTACTTTCTCTACCACGTTGTGTAATCAGAATCCGTGTTTTGTGGGTCAATGTTAATTTTTCTGGCATTTCCTACACCATAATCCACAAAATTTAATTTTTTCTTCTTAAATCTGTTTGATGGAGAACTGAGAAATCATTCCCTATCCATCAGTGGCGCTTCCAGGATTTTGTGTCAATGGTTTCATAAAAACTGGTAAAAATCGTCATTCATCCTTAGCGTATAATACAAGAAACAGGAGTTCATAGTACGTGCGGAGAGGAGAGGTAGTCATTTGTAAATGGGGAGATCTGTTGGCATAGCTATCTCATAAACTGGCTTTTCACGTTTACGGCTTACGTCATTATGAGTAACAAGGATTAGCTTGCCATTATGAACCTTTCTTTTCCTGGTAGACGATTTAAATGATGGTTGCCGTTGTTTTCCATAAATGTATGATTGTAGGAGATATCATGAGAGGTTAATGAGGTTTAGAGACGAATGATTACGAATGGTACTTGGTACAAACGGGACAAACGGGTGTGTGGATATCCAACCACGCCGCAAACTCATGTTGAAAATACCCTTCCCTTACACGGGTCTAGCACCCGCAGTCTTCGCGTTCTGCGCTTATTTGGACACTGCTCCAAGGTCGTGAGTCTCCGAGGTGGGCACGAGTCAGAGGAACGTGGGTATCACTACGAGTACTAAACGTAGAGCTTTGTCGCTGCAGCTACAGCCTCGGGTTTTCGGAAATGTTCTTCATTTCAAAACACGACCTCAATTAACTCTAGCAATACGAAAATATGACAGATTCCGTACATTCCCAGAGCGCCCTGAGAAGTCCACCGATTACTTTTCTAATTTTTTATGTTTTTTCGATTCTGATAATTAATATGACAAATAGTATAATTTTAAAAAAATTGCAAATTCTGACTCTGTATAATAAAAAAATATTCATTCAATCTTGGTATTTCATAAAGAAACCTTAAATTTTCAATAAAAGCTGATGTATCTTCATAAAAAGTATTAAAGCATTTTATAATAACACTTGAAAAACTACAAATAATTCCAAAATGCATTCTCAATGTTCAGTTTCGGAGAGAATAGTCCGGAATTTTTCTATCGAAAACAAAAGAAGCTGCAATAACTCAAATATTAGCCAGCGCTTGTTATAAATTGCATCATAATTTTATTTAAAAAAATGCATCATAAAAAATACCAAAATATTTCCAGCTTCTAAAAAAATTCAAACCTACAAACCAACTATCGGTGAGCCTCCAAGTTTCCTGCAGTATATTTCTGTTACCGCTAGGGCAGCGTCTTTCAAATAGAACATTCTTGATCAGCCTGTTACTTTCAACGCCGCTTTGGCTTAGATTTCGAGAGGCGGCGCGGGCGGCGGGCGCGGGTCTCGCAAGCGGTCGTGTCTCTTCCGGCGCGTGCGGAAACGCCGCGAAAGCCAGGCGGGTATAAAGGCAGGCGGCGCCGGCACCAGGGCACTCGCTCAGCCGCCCGCGCAGCTCCAGCCCCACTCGACACCATGCAGTCCGCACAGGTGAGAGGGAGAATAATTCTTATTATCCAATACTTCATTTCAATTTTGACATTAGAAATTTGTATAATATAATTTAGGTAATACAATTCAACATACATTTTTATCAATATCATAATATTTATATAATATTACTATATTTATTAATTTTTAAATTTAGATTAATTTAAACGCATTTCGACAACAAGGCTTTTTAAAGAAAAGTAAGACTTCGCATTTTGTAGCATTTATTGAGAAAATTATTATTAAGGGGAACTCTTTGAGATATAAAATATTTTGATTTTTTTTATATATTTCCATTAAAATCAGGAAATAAGGAAAACTAATTTAATATTTCGTAATTTGTGAACTTCAACAGATATAAAAGGTAAGATGTAAAGCGTACGCCCTAGGCCTGGGGTCTCTTTTCTTCTCGTAACCTCCGTTCAGCGAACTGAGGAAGCTGAGACCCCATGGGATGACCCTGAGAGCTCAGGCTTTCAGAATCAGTTTTTTTAAATTGTTTTATTATTTTTTATTTTGTTTCGTCAGTTAAATCTTAGTTATATATTAGTAAACACGACCACTCTCAAATTAAATATTTTCAAACATCGATATGTTGTTGTCGATGTCTCATCCCTAGTCAGAGAGCGAAGATTAAGGACACCAAAAAATGCAATTTAGCAATTATTTTGCAGATTCACGACCATTTCGTACTCTGCACGTGATTTCGTATTATGCGAACGATTTCGCATTTTATCGCAGATTGAAAACCTTCAGAAATACACTACAGTGATTGTGAAACATACAAATACTAATTTTTTCAGCGTTTGGTAACATTTCGCAACTGTAGCAATTGCTAAAATCTACCATCTCTACTTATAATATAATATGAAACTTGTTGGGTGGGGCAGGAAAAACAGGCCAATCGTGGGCGAATATGGCAAGTAGAAGAAAAGGGCTACTGAATGCTGCTCCTCTGTTACTGTCAGTGCAGTCTGTGCAGTGCACCTTTTACTATCTATTGTTGACGTTGACTACGTATAATTTATTTTTATAAGTAAAAGAGACCTGGTCAGACGTGTTAGCGCTCAGAGAGGTGTATTCTCTTAAAAAAAAACTGCCCACAAATAAGCGCAAATAGGCGATCTGAATACTTACCTACTAGTGAGTTTTATTCATGGACAAGTCTAAAGGGGAAAGTGTAAGCTTACGCAAATAATCTAGAGACATTAGTAGCTTTGAAGGACAATATTTGGAATGAACATTTGAGAACTGATATCACAGAGACTGCGCAATGTGATCACAAGTTAAGACGGGCACAATGCATTCAAGAAAGATCAGTTTCAACACCTATTGTGAAAAACGTGTTATAAATAATTTACAAAATAAAAGTCAACTAAGAAAATACCTTTATTTGCCTTGTTTTTTGTCGTTGCTGTTGTTTATCAACTCGTGACGGGCCGATTTTTCGTTGCGCGGCACGATGTACTTAATTTTTTAAGAAGAAATTCGAGATTTTTTTATACATCATGCTAAATGAACGTAGGCCAAACACTTTCGGGACAGTTCTCGTACAGTTCACTTTCGATGGATTCCTCGAATCTAGGTGAGAAATGGAAAAATTCAATTATGGGATATTTCGTTGTGCGAAAGTTCGAGTTACTGAGTGGAACAAAAAACGTTCAACATTGCACGGCTAAATAGAACGGCAAACATTTTTTGCAGTATGCTTGTACTTATAAATGTTTATACACATATTCCACTGAGGCTTACGAGTAAAATTTACCCACAAGTAGTATTAAAGAACCCCGATTCCACGGGGTCTCAACAGCTTGTCTTGTAATCAAGTTACTAAACGGTATTGTAAAAGTGGCTTCAATGATGAATTAGTGCTTCTGGAGTCCTTCAATCAAATTGTTCGGTCATATTTTAATTACTAATAGGTTAATTCAATTTTTGAAAATTTCTTTAAAGTATTATCAGGGTTAAAGTATTCAATGCTTCTGTGGAGAATGTTAAATCTTCATTGCAAACTCCATCACGGCAAACAAATTGTCAAGCCTGTTACGCGGATCACATCTACTTCAATGAAATTTCGAAACTGTCATGTTAGTGTGTCACAGTGTCCAGATTCTGGCTCTCTTCACACGGCTGCGTGCCCAACACACTATAAAGAAACTAAATATTTAATTACCATATAATGCTCGTAGTTGGACAAGATTGTTCGTTAAAAGTGGAAGAATATTATGAAGTTGCGGCTGAAACACTTAAGAAAGCTAACAAAGTTGCGGACAGTTTTTGTCTTTTTGTCTCGTCACGTCGCAGTTAGTGCTTTCCATCCCTTCTTCGGCCAGGGGCTCGGTGCCGTTAGTAACCGAGGTTCTCAGACGGTCAGCCGTCCAGGAATCCGTGATGTCTCCTACCGTGATGTAAACTACCGTGATGTAAACTATCGTGATGTAAACTATCGTGATGTAAACTATCGTGATGTAAACTATCGTGATGTAAACTACCGTGATGTAAACTATCGTGATGTAAACTACCGTGATGTAAACTACCGTGATGTAAACTACCGTAATGTAAACTACCGTGATGTAAACTAAACTACTGTCATGTTACCTACCGTCATGTTAACTACCGTCACACTGGGAGCGGTAGCTCAGTGCATCAACTGATGTTACTGCAGCGCCTCTGACCAGGAAGTCCTAGGTTCGAGTCCTGACGGCGGCAGGATTTTCGACACTAGCTTCTCAGCTAGGTCGAATTCAGTCGCTGTCTGGAGGAGAATTCTAGCGGCCGGCTGCTCTGATCGGTAGTTTTCCGTGGTTTCTCCGATCAACTCCAGGCGAATACCAGAGCAGTACCCTACCAAAAGGGACACGGACTGCGCGCGATCTGTCCTTCCTCTTCCTTGTCCTATCCTCTCCCCTTACACATACACTTACACTAGCATGCACTACACTACCAGATATTCCGGGAGATCGGTCGGGAGCTTAGAGCTTGTCCCGTCTGGGGCGGTGCTTCTCTGGTGGGAGAGTCCTGGATAGGGAAACTCCACTAGCCGACGGTAGGTCGGCGCCGGATCTCGCCATCCAGCGGGGGAGGATCACCACCATCTCCCGCGAAAAAACATGCACTACACTAACGGGAATAATGATCAAAGTAGTTGATGCGCCCGGAAACACGAAAAAATTAATCGATCAACTACCGTCATGTTAACTACCGTGATTTCACGCAGCGTAGTTAAGCAATTCGGCTAACGACGCCGGCTTAAAATGTTAGTGTGAATTGCATAAATGAAACAGTAGCTTTGTTAGTTACGTCCATTTTTCGAAAGCACTTATTTTAAGTCAGAAGATTCCATTAAATAAAACAATAATATTTCGACGATGTTAACAGTGTGCCGTTTACATATATTACTACTATTCAAGAAAGATCTGTGTCTGTAAAATAAAATGTAATTCGTAACAGTAAAACAAGAGCGGAAGTGTTAAATCCACGGAAACATTCCAAAATTGCAATTTTCATATTATTTCAACAAAATATTTATATGGAGTTATTTTTGTTATTTTGCGATTTTGTTAATTGAATTTCATAAATCGACTTCATCAAAAATTAGAGTTATACAGTATTGACAAGAGCATACAGTATTGACAAGGCTCGCGCGGGCATAAAGAATCAGAAAAGTCCGCAAGTGCCTTAAGTATATCTTTGCGGGCTTTGTTTGAGGTCGATAAACAAATAATGAACACCAAAATATATTTGGTCATAAAATGCCCAGTGTTGTCAATGAAGAAAACACTCGAGTCAATGTCCTTATTTCGTACAGCGACCTCTGTTGTCGATTCAAGGAATGGGATCATGTTTCACTCGGATATAATCTAAGCCATCCTCAATTGGATACGTGGCTTGATTCCTAATGCGCATCAGTATTTTCGAGAGCTGTAGGTCAGTGAACACTTCATGTCAACGATCGAGGGCAAATATTGATCTGGATGTCTGCTAACTAACGCTGAGTTGAGAACAGTCGGTCAGTAGATCGTAATGATTGATCCGCGGTCAAATACATCTCATAAATGTTGCACCTAGGCTCAATTTCAGTGTATCCTTCTTGCTCCTTTTTCACAAAACATTGCTGAAGGAACTTCGCGAGATGAGATGCCAAGAAAGTCCATCAATACTTCAAAAATCTTTGGATGTTTCAACTATAAAATAAAATGATTTTTAGAAAATGGTTTCTTAATAGCAAGAAATTTAAGTCAATCACTTTGTAGGTTACCGATCGTTATAGATAATGAAGGCGACATTTCTTAACTGAAAGCCAAAACTGATTTAGTTTTTATGTGAAGAAAATCAACCTGCATTTCGATAAATCAATTTTTCTTCGTAAAGGACGTGAAAAAAGCTAACAGATCTGTTAACTTCATATTACTCATTTTCGTTTACAGTGTGTTTTAGAAGATAGAATTTAGCCTAACTTGAATTTTCAGTTTGCACAGCCGTGGATCGACACAGATATACAGAGTACTGAAGTAAATGGATATTGAAAGATTAATTCCAATAGTTATGCTCTTGAAAAAGAGTTGATTGAATTCCTTTGAAAGAAAGGTATATTTTTCCATAAACTGACATAAAATTTCGCGAATAATTAATATATATTCTAACGCCACTTCCGCCGATGGCAAACGAGCGGAGGAGGCGGAATTGGAGCAACTGGATGGACCAGAAACGGAAAAGTGGAACCATATTTCAACGCTACGAGTGGGTGTAGCTTTTACAGCTGCGTTAGTGCTAAAATTTTTCATCAATTTTTAGACCAATTTTAAATTCTACATTTCGAAAAATATTCAAAATAAAATTAAAATATTTCGATATTAGTTCAAATTTCAATTTGTATGAGTCAATCGGTCTCCGAGACAAAAAGGGGTGCAATGGGTTAATAATTTTGTTAAAAGACGAGCAAGTGCGCTGAATATTTCTTGTACCATGTAGTATTTCTAGTACCATCCTTGTAATTCATTTTTTAAACTCTAATTTTGAGTCGCGGCATAAATTATTAAAGATATACAATTTAATTATAAAAACATCACATTCAAAGTTTTTTTGGACGGGACAGTTTCCAATCTGCAGCACCTAACGCTCGGACGGCGCGCGGTTTCCTCTTGGTCACGCTACCCGTTCCACGATACTTTCTTAAATGTATTCTCGAAGCGTTGTCAGCTCATCCCACGTTTCCTCGAGGTATTCCACGATGCCTTCACCAAACCACTCATCTCATCGCATTCTCTCCCTTCCAAAGGACCCATTTCACCTCGCGTTCTTTCTCCATTCCACAACGCCTCCACCAAAGCATTTTCGGAGTCATCTCATCTTACGTGTTATCTGCACATTCCACGGTGTTAATTCTCCAAAGCATCGCCGGAGATCGATCCCTCTCCGTAGTTTCCATATTTTCACCGGCCTCCCTCCGTTTTCAGAGGAGATGGCAAAGAGCTACGACTATAGCCACAGGATGGACCGCGCACAATGTTTTCTTCCTCGTCATTATCCCCTCCTCCTCCTTCTTACACACACACACACACACACCATATTTGTCAGGAGTCTCGGGAGCATAGTGCTGGCATTCGCCTTTTCTTGTTAGAAGAAACCACGGAAAACTACTGATCACAGCAGCCGGACACTAGAAATCTCCTCCTGAGAGCGGCTGAATTCGAGCTAGCTGTATAGCTAATATCGACCGTCGGCACTATAGTGCGATTTTTCTAACCTTGCCTCTGGCAGGTATCAATTGTTGACGGTTACATCCAATCGGAAGCTTATGTGTCTCTAATAGAGACTCTCTATGGTGACTTTCAAACTCCCCATTGATGAAACCGTCAACTGCTGATACCTGCCAGAGGCGCGGTTGGAAAAATCGCACTATCATGACCTGCTTCGTCGGGACTTGAATACTAGAACCTCCCGATCAGAGGCTGGTTGGTTGTTTTTCTCGTGTTTCCAGGCGCGTCAACTGCTTCGGTCGTTAGTCCCGTAAGTGTAGTGCATGTTGGTTCTCGGGAGATGGCAGTGATCTTCCCCCGCTGGATGGCGAGATCCGGCGCCGACCTACCGTCGGCTAGTCGGGTTCCCCCTAACTAGGACTCTCCCACCAGCGGGGCACCGCCCCAGCCGAGAAAGCTCTAAGCTCCCGACCGGTCTCCCGGAATATGTGGTAGTGTAGTGCATATTAGTGTACGTGTGTGTGTGTAAGGGGAGAGGATAGGACAAGGAAGAGGAAGGACAGATCGCGCGCGGGTAAGGCCCGTTTGGTAGGGTACTGCTCCGGCATTCGCCTGGTGTTGATCGGAGAAACCACGGAAAATTACCGATCAGAGCAGTCGGCCGCTAGAATTCTCCTCCAGACAGCGACTGAATTCGACCTAGCTGAGAAGCTAGTGTCGAAAATCCTGCCGTCGTCAGGACTCGAACCTGGGACCTCCTGGTCAGAGGCGCTGCAGTGACATCACTTGATGCCCTGAGTCACCTATGCCGGCCCATGGCGAACAACAATTCCCGCTGATTGTCATCAAACTCTGAAGCACTCTTTGCCCATAATCCACGAGTGGAATGATCACTGTGGTGTGCCTGCAGCTCCTGGCCGTATGCGCCCTGGCCGCCGCGGCGGCGGTGGCGCGCGCGGGCGTCATCGGCAGCGTCGACGGCCACGGCCTCCTGGCGCTCGGAGGCGACTACGGAGGCATCGAGCACGGCGGCTACGAGGGCGCCTACGCCCACGGGTATGCCGGCGACTACTACGTGAGTACACTCGCTGCCAACTACCCGGGCAGGGCGAGCGACGCGTCGCGACGGCGGGGCAGCGCGTAGGCTTTCTATATGAGCGGACCGGACACTGCATGGGGAATTTATGGCATCTCATTTTCACTGCCGCTCGTTCCACCACCTCCTCCAGATTCATGCTCACTACTAATGTCATTTATAGCATCATCGTGTTTCATGTTGCACATCTTACAAAGGAAAATTGCGTTGAGGTTGTGGGTTAGAAAAGGGAATCACTGTGTCATCTACTAGCCCTCGAACCTCTACGACAAGTAAAAACCTACCAAGAACCGAATTTTCTGATGGAAAAAATTTCAAATGAGCTAACAATGTTTTAAAAAGATAGGCGAATGGATAATTGTAACATATATAAATTATTCTAATATAAATCAACCACTTACTAGTGCCAATAAAGAAATTTTAGTTTCACAGCATAACACTTATATTTACCTAAATGTAAATATCAATATGCCATTAGACTCAGAACCGTTCTTTATGTATACACTTTCTCATAGTCATTTTCCGGTAAGTATATGAATTTTTCCCTGACTATCTTTGGATTTATTGTATGCCTAGATTGGCACGTCTTCAGATCAATGAAATGATTCAATAAAGAACCACAAAGATAAAGAATGAATTTGAGTTACGGTGAATGAATGAAACAATTTCGTCCTTTTCATCCAAAGAACCAAACTGTAGTCACGAAGTTCAAAACACCTCATCTTCAACCGTACGCACACACTAATTTACCTCTTGTTCTATTTCTTCTTCTTCTTCTTCTTCTTCTTCTTCTTCTGACGAGTGATTTCCAATAATCGTTTACAAACATTATTGATTTCTACGATTAATTTTCCACCCTATTGATTTCTAGAACAAAAAACTTTTCTTAGTACTTGATTTTCAAAATTATTCTGCACTGTAATAGTTACTGATTTCCAAAATTTAATTCTTCGCATTAGACCTCGATTTCCAAAATTATTGATCTCCTCATTAGTCCTTGGTTTCCAAAGTTACTCATCCACACTTTTCTCCTACATTGAAAGTGTCTGCCTAACTGTGCGCAGGCTCACCCGTCGTACAAGTTCGAGTACGCGGTGCACGACCCGCACACGGGCGACGTGAAGAGCCAGAGCGAGCGCCGCGAGGGGGGCGTGGTAAGGGCCACTACAGCCTGGTGGAGCCCGACGGCAGCGTGCGCACCGTCGAGTACACCGCCGACCCGCACAACGGCTTCAACGCCGTCGTCAAGAAGTCGGCCACGCGCTGCACCCGGCCCCGGCCCCGGCCCACGCCTCGCACGTCTACGCCTACGGACACGGCCTACGGTCGACCTCCGCCGTTGATCCGCCCCCGCCTTCACCCTCACCCCCACGACGACGACCGGCTGTACTCATTTACCCGTTGACGTTTGATCAGCTGTTACAGCGACATCCAATCGGGAGTTTAAATTTCACTACTGTAGGTATCATCCAAGCTCCCGAATGGACGGGACCGGAACAGCTGATTTACGAGAACGGACTCTGTGTTTAAATCCAAATATAGAGCTGTAATGCTCCTCAAACCGAGGCGTCCATCTGCAATGTAGCTATCCGAATGAAAACGTATTACTAGACCCTTGCATTTCAGGGTACTCTCAACCAACTTCATTTTTTCGCTACACGCTTTCATAAGCCGCTTTCTTTAGATAGCAGGGGCCCCACGTCCGTTCGGAAATGTTCTATTTTATATTAGCTTACTTGAAACCTCCAAGTCGGAGGATCTACAGTTACGCTAGAGAAATCGATTATTATCTCTTTCTCTCTGTAGTGTTGTTCTTGAAGACTCAGCAAGAGTTGCGGCCCTGGCGAAATTTCATTTCAACCTGAAATGCATTGAACTTCGAAAGGAACTGCCCCGGGGCCATCCGGGTTGCGCCATTGTGACGTTTTCCAAATTTGTTGCGCGAATAAATCAGTTGCATTATTTGAAAATTGCCGATGCTGCAACCTCTGAAACCGTAGGGCCGTAACGAAATCTCTGAAACCGTAGGGCTGCATATTCCGCGCTCTCCGCCCTCTAGTGGAGGCAAGGCACTGTTTTAATGATCACCCTGTAATAAGAACCATATTGTGGACGTTCCATTCTTGATTAGATGTATCTGATACGCAGGCACTCGATTTGAATTTCATCAAAATTATGTGCAAGTTACAAAATTGTATGCAGTTTCGGAAATTTGGAAATATAGAAAGTTATTAACTACTTGAAGTAAATTAGATATTGCTCTTAAACGTAGTCACAATTTTTTTATCATACTGATCAGAATAATGTGATTGACATCCTCGGTGTCCTGTAAGAGACAAAATGCTCATATTTTCTGGAGTAAACAACTAAACATTTGTTTTCACCCAATAAATCGATGTTAATTACATAGTTAATTTTTTGTCGAAATTTTGACTATTTGTGAATTAATGCCATTTAATACGATGAACAATATTTTTCGTAGCACAGTACTGATCTGCAAATCCTTTCGGCTTATTTTCAATTAAATTATTTCGGTTAGTTGGTTAAATCGCATTTGAAAATAAATTATCGATGAACCGCGGAGAACGTACTTCAAAATCGGTTTTAATTTAAACATTTCAGAGGATGAATTATTTACTTTCAATAATTTTCAATTATATGTAAATAAAAATAGGGGACATGGAATTTTGCGCGCTTATTGAAAAATTTATGGAATCTTCTCCTGCAGTATGAACTGCCAAGCGTTTGAGGAGCACTACTGTCTAATAACATGCAGACCGTAAACGTGACAAAAACCAATTTTCATTCACAGAGTCAAATATTTTATGTACACCCTGTCTATTTCTTCAAAATATTTTACATTTGTTAATTTAATAAAAATATTTTATAATGAATATTGTAATATTTGGATAATTATTTTATTCAATTGATAAACAATGTCTCAGAAATATTACTGAAGAAATGAAATGATTTCTGACGTCCCGAGTGAAAGATAAGCACTAAAAGTTTTATCATAATTCAACACAATACAATAGCAAAATTAAACTTGAACCGATGCAATATCACAACAGAAAATCTCACACGGGGCTTAATCTTTTGGGACATGCGATAACAGTACAAGCAAGCAAAAGGTCGTAAAGTAGAATAATTAATCAAGTAAAGCTAACAATAAAATACTTTAGAGGGGAACATGAAAAGACCAAGAAGCGCAAAGTATGGAAGCAGAGAGTGCGCAAGATGAAAACTAGGGAGAAGCAGTAAAGTGAACAGACGCAATATATTTCGCAGTAACCTTTGAAACGGCGCAGAGACTAAACAACCCACTGACAGCATCAAGCTTCGGTACGCGTGGGAAGCTCCCGGCCGGAGGGAGGAGGCAGGGAAAGGGAGGGATAGGTGGAGAGAAAGAAATATGCTAAAGAGGTAGGGAGGAAGAGGAGCGAGTTAGAACAGGTGGTAGCAGAGAACAAGGACTATGGAAGAGGGAGGAGGAAGGGAGGCGGAAGTAGAGGGAAAAGGAAAGAGGAGGGAGGAGGGAGGAGAGAGGGAGGCGGGAGGAGGGAGGCGGAGGAGGGAGGCGGAGGAGGGAGGCGGAGGAGGGAGGCGGAGGGGGGAGGCGGAGGAGGGAGGCGGAGGAGGGAGGCGGAGGAGGGAGGCGGAGGAGGGAGGCGGAGGAGGAGGGGAGGAGGGAGGCGGAGGAGGGAGGCGGAGGAGGGAGGCGGAGGAGGGAGGCGGAGGAGGGAGGCGGAGGAGGGAGGCGGAGGAGGGAGGCGGAGGAGGGGAGGCGGAGGAGGGAGGCGGAGGAGGGAGGCGGAGGAGGGAGGCGGAGGAGGGAGGCGGAGGACGGAGGCGGAGGAGGGAGGGGAGGAGGGAGGCGGAGGGAGGGAGGTGGAGGATGGAGGCGGAGGAGGGAGAGGGAGGACGGAGGCGGAGGAGGGAGGCGGAGGACGGAGGCGGAGGAGGGTGGCGGAGGAGGGTGGCGGACGAGGGAGGCGGGGAGGAGGTGGAGGAGGGAGGCGGAGGAGGGAGGCGGGGAGGGAGGAAGGGAGGATGGAAGGAATGATAGAGGGAGAGCAGGCGATTTGCGTCGGCGCCCGCACCTAACGAGCTGCTTTTACGAGGCGGGGGGAGTGGGGTGGAGAGGCGATGCGTATCGTCTTGCGCGCCTCTCCGCAACCGCCCGTAGCCCAGAGGAAAGATGGATTCCCTCTGCGCCCGAAGTCGCCTGCGATTGCCAGCCCTCGCAAGTAGAGCGACCTTCGTTTCAAAACCTCCGTCCGTGAAATCTACACAAGGGGTACTAAAGTAATAACAATTACATTAACCATTCAGATAACACGGAAAAGGGTATTAGTATGCTGTATTAAGGCTATTCTTTTAACATCTGATATCCAATTATAAACAAAACACTGTTTTATCTGGTACATTGTGAACTGACTATACACACACAACTTCTAAAACCAAATAGTTTATAATTTTTTATTTAATAAACTGCGGACAAGAAATATTCAATTGTTAAAAATAAATTATTATCAACAAATATTCTAAAGGGATACACATTAATTATGACAACTAAATTGTGTAGTACACTAACGACAGTTACGTTGAAGTTTCGGAGATTTTGCATTCCAAATCTGAGAAAATAATTTCTGAAAACTGGACCTTAGGGAGTGCCGAAAGCCGCGATGCCGTGAGCGCTCATTCAATGGCGCGCGCAAAACCTTGTCTCCGGGTCCAACAGCGATCTGGGTTTAAATTGCTAGAAATTAAGGGCGATGTCTCATAGCTTCATCTGCTTTAATAGAAAATTGATTTGTCTGTTATCTGTAGTTCTCATCGTCCTCGTCTTTTTTCTAATGCATCATCCATCATTAAAAGCATTTCGAGCGGATGTTAATTATCCCCAAGTTAAAAAGAATGCATATATATTATTAAAAACACCAAAGGTCGCAGTTATAAGCATATCTCAAAATCTTATGGCAATGTTTAATACTTACACATGCGCACCACGTCACAAAGTTACCTCACGATACAAATACACCCACACACACACCACACACACATATACAGACAAATACGCGCAACCCTTTCTCTCTCCTCATTCGCCTTTCGCAATGCCAACTCTGAAACGACTATCACTGTAGATTCTATCTGTATGTCGTGTAAACCCATTTTCTCACACACTTCACCCAGACCGGAATCGCCCGACTGCACACTGGGGTCAGATTCGCATCCCCATCCCAGATAATCCCATTTCATTTTTAGCTACCTGATAAGTTATAGCCCGATTGCATCCCGGCCGGTGTTTCGGTAAGTACAAGGAGGAAACAATGTAGGTAAGTTTCCATTCAGGAGTATCGCAAATAGATTTTCTGGCATCATTGACAGAAAACCTCGAGCACAGGTGAACATGGTAAAATCATGGGAACAGTGTACGGTACGTTATCTCATTATTTTGTTATTATATTATTATTATTATTATTATTATTATTATTATTATTTTAATTCTGCAATTTCTTTACGGAAGAAGAAAACGTAAGCTTTCGCGGCTCGAGTTCATTCCTTCTTTGATAACCAGGTGATGCCTAGCAGCGGGCTGAGAGGCCGACGTTTCGCTTGTCATGTAGCAAGCTCCACCAGGACATAGAAGAAGGTAATAACTCTTTGGATGCACTCACGGTATACGTAGAAATCTGATTTTCTATGTGCCCAGTATGAAACAAGAGTAAGACAAAATGAATCATGTTAAAAGGAGTATTTGTGCAAAGAGCGATCTCGGAAAAACTGCAAGGTGAGCAAGCTCCAGAGAAAAACCGAACGGGATGCAATCAATTGATTGATTGATGTTTTCGTGTTTCCGGGGGCGTCAACTGCTTCGGTCATTAGTCCAGTTAGTGTAGTGCATGTTTTTCTCGGGAGATGGCGGTGATCTTCCCCGCTGGATGGCGAGATCCGGCGCCGACCTACCGTCGGCTAGTGGGGTTTCCCCCTAACCAGGACTCTCCCACCAGCGGCGCACCGCCCCAGCCGGGACAAGCTCTAAGTTCCCGACCGGTCTCCCGGAATATGTGATAGTGTAGTGCATGTTACTGTAAGTGTGTGTGTAAGGGGAGAGGAAGGACAGATCGCGCGCGGTCCGTGGTCCGTTGCTCCGGCATTCGCCTGGTGTTGATCGGAGAAACCACGGAAAACTACTGATCAGAGAAGCCAGCCTCTAGAATTCTCCTCCAGGCAGCAACTGAATTCGACCTAGCTTAAAAGCTAGTGTCGAAAATCCTGCCGCCGTGAGGACTCGAACCAAGGACCTCCCGGTCAGAGGCTCTGCAGTGACATCAGTTGGTGCACTGAGCTACCGCTCCCGGTGGATTCAATCAAGCCATGAGTTTTTGGGGTAGGAGGTAATGAGCTTAGCAAAAGTTGAACGTGGTATCCAATCCGCGTACATCCTATCCCATTCTAATGACAGGAATTAAATTTTTACACGTCTCAAAAAAATAAAATCACTTACATACATTTCTTTCTTACTCTTCTGCGGATGATTGTAAATCCATCCCGCTTTACAGATAATGGAGAGAAGAGGACAACCCCCGAGAACATCTCCAACCTCTCCAACCAACGGCTCGCATTGATTGTTTTACTTTCTCGCCTTACTAAATAGTATTGTAATGCTGCGGCAAAAATCGGCGGGTTTCGACAAATTCGTATTGTCGAAGTCTGATATTGAAAAAGTGGGAAAATATTGTTCCAATGTGTAGTAAATTACTACTTCTAAGATGCAGCGTAGTCACATTTAACGTTTTGAAAGTCCTTGACAACGAAATATCGATTGATGGCAAAACATGTCTCCGTCCGTGGCCATCGCTTAAGACAATTTTCTCCAAAAACGGATATTGCCCAATCGATTTAAACAATCACATGGCCCCGCGAGTTTGAAATGGATATTTTAATTTTGGGGGTAGGTTCTACGAACTCTCACTATTTTCGACATTTTCTCAAAAATGACTACAATTGTTTTGATTAAACTTTGTCTTCAGATAGCGAACAGGACGCTTAAAAATAAAATCTTCGAAAATTGCATTAGTTAGAAATAATGAGAGAAAGTATGTGTTATAATACCATTAATTTTCTTAACGAATGATGCAGTGTACAGTGTAATGCATAACAGCGAACAGAGCTTGTGTTGGGCACAGTCTGCAATCTTCTCGAAAATGAAAACGAAGAGCACAACGTGAAGGGAGCTAGTTCCTGCGGCGGAGTACACATTGTAACAGTATATCATTGCGTTACCGCCAAAAGGGTAATTTAGTAAGTTTCATTATGATTTGTTGTGGCACTGAATACTAGGCAGCTTGTAAGTCCATCGAAAACACATGGCCTTCAGAATGTAATGGTAGATAATGACCGCAACTTAGTTAATACCGCAGGGGGTAGCATCCCTCAGAACAGCACTGAACAGTCATAACAAACATTGAACATAACAAAACATAGTAAATAATAAAATTGGGCACGCAGCAGCAAAAATGCTGCTGAACAAAACCACAGAAAATGATTACCCAAAACGTAGCACGTGCGGCCGTTTTCAAAGAAGCAAATAAAATACAACAATCAAATAAATATTTTTCAAAAACAGTATTCATGAACACTGCAATAACAAAGTTCAGTACATTTATGGAGAATAACAGTTCTTTACATAACTAAAAAAACAGTTGTTTTCTCTTACGCAGGCAGCTTATGACCGCCAGTCTCATACTTGGATTCTTGCTGTGATTCATGATGTGAGGATGCATGAAACACCAATGATTTTCAAAAAAAAATTAAGTTAGCTTAACGTGATATCGCTGATTATTTTAGGAAAAATGAAAAAAAAAAAGAAAAATAATTCCTCTACTCACGCTAAATAAATCAATGAATCTAATTACAATACCCTTCGCCTATTAATTATCACGCACATTTCTGCCTTCCTCCGTTCTCACTGCTTACAACCACAGATCGTTCTTGTTGCACACATCTCCTTACACTCGTCCCCCTCGTACTGCCTCTCCCGATATCGAAAAGGCGCTGCGAGCTCGTTAACATCGCGCCATACTAATGCCCGAGTGTCCGATTGCGGGCGGCGATACAGACCGACCCTGCCGTCGCTCGCCGCGTGTTTGATCTCGGTCGCCGCCCGCCTTGGGATCCGGAGCGCGCTGGCAATATTTCCGTTCTCGCCAAGTGACTCAAGGGCTTGCCACCGAGAGAATTGCGGCGCTGTTTTCGCCAGACCGTGAGAATCGGATGAGATTGTTGTATATGCTGCACGGTAGTGAATGATTATCTTCACATCCAATGCGTTTACCAAGTAAGGAAAATAGCGATCTATTTCCTTTGCTCACGGACCCTGGAGATTTTACTTGGCTTATCCAGTGTTTTAGGGCCGTTTTCTGGTGCGTGGGAAACGGAGGCCGGAGCAGGCGTGATGCAGCGGTATTACAAAACAAATGAACAAGAATTTATGTACAGTAGTGAATCATTTATCCCATCTAGCGCGATTACCCAGACAAGTAAATAAATACTTTTCTTGCTATATGACAATGAAGTTTTGAGGCGATCGGGGG
Organism: Teleogryllus oceanicus; assembly: GCA_964035755.1. Classification (NCBI taxonomy): domain Eukaryota; kingdom Metazoa; phylum Arthropoda; class Insecta; order Orthoptera; family Gryllidae; genus Teleogryllus; species Teleogryllus oceanicus. The sequence goes on from CAXIVR010000004.1 coordinate 57,213,626, forward strand.
AAAAATGGGTAACTGTCATTTCAGATTTCGTAATGATATAACAAAACGAGAGGTACAAGCCTGAATGTAAGAGCGAATTAACACTGCCATGTGTGTGCATTCTTCAATTGATTGATTAGTTATTTCCCGCGCGATAACTTCTAAGGTCATTAGTCCCGTAAATTTAGTGCATGTTTTATCGCAGCCGGTGGCGGTCATCTAGATGGTGAGATCCGCCGCCGACCTACCGTTCTGGAGTTTTCCCCAACGTTGTACCTCCCATCTGCGGGACACCGCCCCAGCCGAGACAAGCTCTAAGCTACCGGTAGCTCTCCCGACATGTGTGATAGTGTAGCGCATATAGGGCTAATTGTGTATAAGTAAGGGTAAGGATAGGACAACCAACACGAAGTAAAGATCGCGCGCGGTCCGAGGCCTGTTTGTTAATTTACTTTTCGCCTGATGTTGATCGGAGAAACCACGAAAAACTACCGATCAGAGCAGCCGGACGCTAGAATACTCCAGACAGCGACTGAATTCGACCTAGCTCACAAGCTAGTGTCGAAAATCCTGCCACAGGGACTCGAACCTAGGACCTTCCGGTCAGAGGCACTGCAGTAACATCTATTGATGCCCTGAGCCACCTAAGTCAGTTCTGTTCTTGAAATCACCACTCTTGAGCTACAACCTCTCATTCCACACTATCTATGTCGCCCAAAGTTTCTCATAATGTTTATTTCACTCCTCGATAGTCTATCGGCCCTCTTTTGGAAGACCGTGGAAAAAAAGGTCGTAAGCACACTACAAAATTTGGCAGTGACAATATTCTCTGGCATCCTATCAAAAATAGTTCTCTTTGGATTCTTAATGATCCAAAGTATCGCAAGAGGAAGCGGCAAAATATACCCAAAACACGAGCCCCAACTATCCTTCAATGGAATCTTTTGATACCCGAACTTCACTTTGCGTTCACTTTACTTATTGTAAGTTCAAAGCAACTTATTTATTCTGCAGTATATGTGTGTGTATCTCACGGTCGCAAAATTTGTCCAGTTACGTATTCACATTAAACACAGTGAATAAAAACAATGAAATTAAATCTAATAAAAAGCAGAAACATGTTTCTTCCTTACACAATTCAAAAGTTAAAATCAAGACAAGGTAAATCAATAGATTTAGTGTTACTAAAAACCTTTTTAGAAATTGTCACTCACCCTTCTTCAATGGGGGCATCAAACTGGTCTCGCAAGACCACCAGATCCTCGAAGATACTGAAAAACAAAACACATGTAAATTCGAAGAAAACAATCCATTTAAGGGTTACATAAAACTATCGCTCAGTATTGAAAAGTCGCTCATCTGAAACAAGACATTACAGTATATCACACAATAGATTTTTTACTTATTCCGTTTTGGACAAATCAAAAGAGATTATTCCAGTCGCTTATAGATTTAACTCTACCAATATATAAAGATTTACTTTTTAAGTTGGACAAAACTTTGATTTGGAAGAACAGGCAAACGAAGAAAATGTTCATTAGGAAGCTCTGAAAAAATGAAGTGAAGTTCTGATTCACGAGAAGAATTTCTATTGGTATTTCAAACTAAAATGTAAATAATAATCTCTATGAAACTAAATTTAAAATGAGAAATGTGATAATAAGTTCCACTTTTATGCAGTCAATAACGTGCGTGAAGTGAAACTGATTGTTGGCCCCCATAACCGCGCAGATGCGTCACCAATCCCAAAAATATTAAGTATTACATGTATGATATAGGCAACTCCCCGTAATCATAAATGCTGCCACGATGGTACCCATAATTACTGCTTACTAGCACAGCGCTTAGACATTACTGAACATATTTTTGGATATTTCAAACAATCGCATGAGTCATATGAAAAAAATTGTTCTTATCAGTTCCATCTTGTTATTTCAATGCTGATAGATCATTATATGAAAATATGCAAATTGACGATTAAGAGGTTGAACTACATAATATTTTCAAGTACAGAACTTTTAAAAACTCCTGGAGAAATGGAACATTGAATTCTACAATGGATGCGCATATCGCAACAGAAAGAAAGAACACAATTCTTAGCCTTGGCAAGACAACCATAACCGCGTAAGTAAACAACGGCTTAATGAAGAAATATATCACGACAAATCATATACGATGATTGTCAAGAAAAATATCAGGAAAACATGACGGCCTTCGACTTCAGCCCTTCGCATACCGCTGGTGTGTGAATCCGCCACATAGCCTCAACCAGACGACTCTCGCTCATCGTTAGAGGATGGAAGTAACGGCCGGACGAAGAGGAATGGCGCACAGCGGCGACTCCCAGGCGATTCACGTACTGCAATTTCATTGAGACGCGACACGCAAAAAAACAGCCGTTCTCGCAATTCATTCATTCCTGAAGCTAAGTGCAATCTTCTCGCGGCGAGAATGAACCTGCAGGGGCGGGGCGGTGCTGGGAGTGCGGGAGCAGGTTCTAGTGCCGGCGGTTGCGGCCAGGAACGCAGCGGCGCACGGTGCTTCGGACGACGCAGAAGGCGGTCACAATTACGTTTTTCACAACTGTCTGATTTTCACGCACGTGATTCAAGCACTTTGTTTCCGTAATCTAATAATAATTTTTATTGCACAATTTCTTCGACAAATTCACAAACTTTCACAAGTACATTAGAAAAGGACAAATATATATATATATATATATATATATATATATATATATATATATGTAAATTTGATGATATAAAATAAATGAAATAATGAATAGAATTAAAGTTAGTACATAAAATAAACAAATGTAGTCTGAGGAAATGGCAACGGCGAGTCGCAGTGTAATCACTGATTTTCAGACTGACCGACACGAGTTACAATAGTTACTACAATACAATAAATAACGCAATTATTATAAACTGCAAACACTAAAACTATAATAAACTATAGAAGAAGATCTATTACAGGGCAAGACAAAATGTACCATAAGCAATAAGAATTGAACTTAAAGATGTATGATTTGAAGTCAGAAAGAGGAAAGTAGAAAAATAAGATAAAAAGACAAAATATCAAAAGCCTTGCATTAACGATAGTTATCGCGTATGAACTCTTTTGCCTTCCAACGAAATGCTGAGAAATTCAAAACTTTTAAATCATTCGATTTAAATCATTTGTTGTAAAAATAAGCTCCAAGATAGTGATGCGAAGCCTCAAAACGGGCTGTACGATGCATAGGCAGAATCAGTAGTGATTTTAAAGGTGTAAAAGTGGGATTTTTTTTATTGTCCAATTCACATATTGCAAGCACGTGGTTCCCAAAGAGTGGTTTCAAGGACGCCAAAAACGGGCTTTCTTTAACAATCAAATTTACTTGTTTTTACCACATTGTTTTAATAATTTTGCGTGCCTACGTACGTCGTTGGGAAGGCGAAAAAGCTCACAATTAGAGTTTTTCAGAACTGTCCATTTTACAAGATTCAAGCCTAATATACGAAAAGAAGAATACACAGAACTTAATATTCCATGCTATCTACTGTACATGTTTATTAGTTTCCGGGCTCCCAAACATGATGTTTTAACAAGTCGGTTAGCCGTAAATACTTCCGATTTCAGAATTCACATTTCTCAAAAGCTGGTAATTTTATAAATTTTCAGTTTTTGCTCATTATTCCTTATTACTTTCTATCAATATTACAAAAACAGATGTATCACTTTAATTTTTCTAGTTTTTTTTTACTCGACACTAGGAGCAACTTGAATGTAAGTTCATGCCCAAGGTAAGGTAACGCCCAAGGGAAGGTAGAGGAGGGGCGTGGTCCCCCTAAAAATTTCGAATGAGGCCCCGAAGCCCTACGTAAAAAAAATCGTAATTAAGATGAATGTCCGATGTTCCCTTTTTAAGCTAACAATTTGGAGAATTGATGGACGACGTTTCGGGAACATCAAGCTGTACAGACCATCTGGGAATCCTGAAATTAGTGCAACATCAAATCAATTGTATTGATTAATTGTATGATTAAAGTTATGATTAAATTTTTCTAGAATTATATTTCGTTCATTTCGTAGTAAACTATGCCATAAGTACATAATAAACCTTAATGGGCGTGGGGGGGCCAGACAGTAGTTGCCGTCGTCCATGTGTAAGTTTATTGGCTTAGAAAAATATGAGCTTTTACGCATATCATGGAAAATATTTCAGTATGAGAAAATTAAACTATGAACTACGACCTTGATTCTTTTATTTCTAACTCCTGTCATTTATGTAATTCAAAGTAACTTTTACTCTAGAGATCTATATTAAACTGCAGACGCATTCTTCTGAAATTAATTGCAGGAAAACTCGAACGGACTGAACAGAGTTCACAGACTCCAAAATTACCATCCACCTAGTGGTAGGCTTCGACCCTGCTTCTTTGTGGGATCTTTGACATGGGAAATCCTCCCTCAGTGAGATCCGAACCTGAAGTTCTCCGGATGACGAAGCTGGGGATAAGAATTTTATTTATCGTCAGGTATTTTGCGCTTTGGCAGATCCAAACCAGATTGTTCAATTTCTTTATTTTCATTATTCGTAGAAAACAAACTGTTTTCAATGAGGTGCCTTTTGGTTAATGGAGATATATTCCTTTCAAGTTAAAACTTAACTTTTTAAACTCTCGCTTTTTTTATTTATTTTACGTAAAAAAACAGTTAAAACTGGGTATGCCGTGCTCTGGGGAAAAGTGAATTGTGTGCACGTTTTCAAAATTCTGTGATAAGTCATATACTACTCAAATTTTGAAGGAAAAAAAAAAAAAAGAAAGAAAGAAAGAAAATGTCACTGCATCTTCTCTCTTGAGTCTTTAGTACAGACAGATCACCAAGTACCAGGTATCTCCTTCGACGCATTCTTTGTCTTCTTGTATTCAAACCTTCATCACCTCTGCCAGAAAATAGAAGAGATTTACGAATTTAGGGACCCCAGGAACGACTGAGGTATATGACTGGGAACTACGGGGTATCCCAAAATACTGAAATACTAAACTATGTAATCAAAATTAATAAAAAAATATTAATTTAAACTAATTAATTAATTTAAATTAAAACTAATTTTTTATACATTCAGAATTAAAATGTTTTAAAAAATGAAAAAATGTAAAATTTGTCAAAAATAATTATTGGATAATCCCGTCCAGTGGGGCCCTAGAGTCTTGCTTAGTTCTTTTATACAATATCTATCCCTCGGGAGACATCAGCATCGTTTTATCCAAATAATAATTTTGTCCCTTCTTTTCCAAATCCGGACCTTCGTGCCGCGGCGACGAGGAGCAGCGGTGGTGGTGGTGGTAGTGGTGTGTGGGAAAGAGCCGGGCTTTCTCGGAAGAGGCGCGCGGAGAGGTTCCGATTGCAGAAAGCCGTTATTTCGTGGCAGCTGCGAGACTGCTAGGCCGACGCAATGAATCGCTTTGTCGCTGGGTTGCCCGCTAAGGCGTCGCGCGAGGGGACGCGAAGGCGGTGCGGTGGCGTGGGAGCGGCGCGTCATGGAAGATCTGCCTTCCCCAAAATGACTCAGGAGAACAGAATAGACGTAGCCTGCCCTGACATTTTTTCCCCGCAGGGAGGATCACGATGGCGTAGGTTGTCGTGGTCTCTGGTGGAGGGTTGTAGACGATCACCCGGACCCTGAGTCCCGCGGCGCCGCTCACGTCGTTAGCCTGAACGTGCAGGCAGTGAGAAGGCGATGCTAAACTCCTGGTAGTCGGGTTCGCCTGGCTACCCACCTGCTGGGACTATGGCGCGTCGACCTCGGAGCAGGATTGGGTGAAGGATGGTTTTCGGAGTACTCTGATCCCACTTTAGAGTCCGGCGGGAAATTCAGAAACCACCGTCAGGTTGCTTCGGTTCCGGCGTCCCCCACGTCGATAGCTGGCTTACCGCGGGGAGACGGGATGGGGTCTCCGAGCCGCCTGGACCTTCGTTCAGATAGTCCCCAGTCGGGCACTCATCTTCGTCGTGGCAGTGGCCCGATATTCTAGGCAAAGAGGAGGGAACTTGTTCCCGGCGCATGTGAGTGGCGCATTGTTAGACTCCGGTACTAGCCTGGAAAGCTAGGAGCTCTGAGCTAGCAGGGCGGCCCCTACCCAGGCATTGTATGGGGAGGTTGCCGTGAGGGCAAACTGGTTCCGGCTGGATCCAGCCATCACCCGTCGGCCTCCTTGCGCGTCGGTGGTGGTGAGGATAGAAGCCGAGAAGGCAAAGATGCCCATCCTGGGGACTTGTCCTCCTGACGATGCAAAGAGTTGTGATGTTGTAGACCATACGAGGTTTCATACATGACCACATGGCACCAAGAGGCGAATGTGCCTCTGTCTGGGATAAAAAAAACAGCCCCACGACACATAAACATACACACAAACACAAGCAACGCGTCTGTATAAAACCCTAATAATAGAGGGTTACCGCGAATTTACGGCAGCTATTTCTTCCAAGATCAATGTGGATCCTTCAAGAAATTTCACATGTACAATGGAAAGGCCACAATTCATACTGTCGTTTAATGTACGAATTTTTATAACATACATATTTGTTTCAGAATACAGGAAAAGACAAAATAAGAAACAAACGCATTAATCGTTCTCTTCACACCTGTTTATTTCTAAAATTACAAGTAAACTACACACACTGCGCCTAAGCGCAGGGATGGTATCTACATTCTTTCGAAATAATATTCCAAACAGTCCATCACAGATTGCCACGGATGTGGAAATTGCAAAACACCCATAACCTCGTCACGTCACAATATTGTAATCAAGCTTACCCTTGCTCTAGCAGTGTCTTTAAATAACCAATATTAATGGTACGCAATGAGGCCTTTAATTCTGGTCGAAATCACACACAGAATCGATAATCATCATTATCGACAAATAGGTTGAATACTCACATATGTCCCCTTTGCGGCATTCTCTACAGAAATTCTTAGTAAAGCTACAAGGCGTCCACGCGGTACTTTGATTCGTGCGTAGAATTTAACATACATAGAGTTTTTGCAAGTCGTTGATTTGAAAGATGTTATACGACAATTCTAGGAAGATGTGTATTACGCATGCGCCGGCATCAAATGACGGGATTTCGATTTACGGGTCCCGACATTCTCTCTGTTTTTCGTCTACGACAATGTGTTCATATCTTACACTTCACGTAGTTTTCGCCGCCACTTCTAAACATGAATTCGACACTAACACACAATAAAATGAAAAATACAATATCCATAATACCAATATAACACGGCAGTAACTTAATGACAATTTCTTCTCAAGTTAATTCAAATATGTCAGGAATAAGCTAACGTAATTGTTTAGGATTTGGAGGTTATGCATACATTGAGGCTACTTTGATTATCATGAAAATTAATTATTTATTTATCCAAAGGGCGTTATAATGCCATACATTTCCCATTCCTAAAATAACCAATATAAATGTTATAGTAAAATAGTGAGGTTATATTCTAAGACTATTTGGCAAGTTATAGTTTTCTTTGGAGATAAAGACATGTATCACATATTCCTATGATACAATCAGATTTCATGTAGGGGCCTTTTAAACGATTTACTATCTTGGAATGCTTATAAAAGCAAACCTGGACTCAGAGACACAGAGATGTTCAATAAACACTTTTAGAACCTATTAGAGGTATTCAGTTTCAATTAGTTCCTAGTTTTAACGTATGTTTTCGATTGTACGAGATGCAAAAATTCACTTTTCTGAAGATACGTTATTCCCTATTGACGATAATGTTTACGTACTTCGACAAGAATTTCCCGCTGCAAAAACTCTTTAATATCTGAAAGTAAACGTGTTTCTTTTGAAAAGGAATTTTTTAAACTTTTTTCTTTACTTGTTTATTATGGCGACAGAACCCGGGCGAGCAGAGCAATCTCTACCCTCGCCGCTAGAGCCATTGGCATCCACCCACCACGTGGGTGGCGACGGAGAAAGATATCGCGGGAGAGGGGTGGTGAGCGTCAATGGAGGGAAGGGCGGGAGAGCGGAGCGGGTCGACGAGACGGAGAGGAGCGGGGCGAGGAGAAGCAAGACGGGGCGAAAAGACGGAGCTGAGCGGGGAAACATAGAAAAGGACCAGAGTGGAGCGAAAAGACGGCGATGAGCATGACAGGAAGACGGAACGGAGCGGGGTAGCGGGACGAGAAGACGGGGCGGAGCAGGGCGAGGGAACGGAACCGTGCGGGGCGACGGAGTTTAGGCCGGCAGTGGGGGTGGGGCCAGTAGTGGGGGTTGCGGGAGGGAGGGGCGTGGGGCTAGCGGGGGCGGTAGCGCTTCGGAGGACCGCTATTGATTTCCGGTGCGCGGGGGTGCTGTTATCACGCGACGCGGGCGGCGCGGGCGGGGGGGGCGAGGGACGGGCAGAGGGCGGGCAGCGGACGGCTGCCCGGCGGGCTGGCACTTAGCACGCGCCACTTACGCGGTTTCTCAACATCGCGGCTGCGATCGATCTCTCGGGATTGCTGACGCGGGCGCCTCGGAGGCGATGTGCGTGCATCCGCCATCGCTACAAGTGCTCCGTCCCGGACTCGAGACATTCACACGGAGTGAACTGGCTTTATTCGAAACAAATCACCGGGAGCGGTGGCTGAGTGCATCAACTGATGTCACTGGAGTACCTCTAACTGGAAGCTCTATCTAGCTTTTCAGATATGTCGAATTCAGTCGCTGTCTGGAGGACAATTCCATCGGCCATCTACTCTGATACGTTTTTTCGGTAGTTTTCCGTGGTTTCCCCGATCAACACCAGGCGAATGTCGAAGTAGTACCCTAACAAACGGGCCAAGAACCGCGCGCGATTTTATCCTCTCCCCTTACACAGACTTACACTAACATGCTCTACACTACCACACATGGCGGGAGAATGGGCCTGGGGTGGTGCCTCCTGGTGGGAGATACCTGGGTGAAACCCACGTATCGACGGCGGGTCGGCGCCGGATCTCGCCATCCAGTAAGGGAAGATCATCGTCACCTCCCGATGAAAAAACATGCACTATACTTACGGGACTAATGACCATATTAGTTAACGCGCCCGGAATCACTAACAATTATCAATCGAAACAAATCTATCAGAGTCAAAATACAAAGTATTTAAATTTATTAGTAGCCCTCTTTTCGTTTATTCTCATGCTCACCCCGGCTAAACGCTTTCTATACTGCTCATTACCTTTAATAGGCAGTATTCGAATGTTCTTTGTTTAAGTCATTGTTAACAAAAAAGAAATTAAATTATTTTAAAAAATTTTAAAAAAAAGTAAAAAGTACAAATTATTCTCAGAACATATACGAATTTTACCGTCAATGACATATTTCGTATCACGTCTATATCCACACTATACACTCGTAGGAAATACAATCAAAGTATTGTTCCATGAACAGTATAATTTCCATTTCGATTTCAATAATTTTCACTGAATTGCAATCATCTATCTCTGTTTACCTCCAAGTCATTCCCTTGAACCTATCTCTCTGTATCAGTTCGAATTAGGCAATGAAACAATGATTCAATTCCTAATGACTAGTGGACGGATTTTGATAATCTCAAACATCGCCACAAAATGATCAATAAAATGTTCTTAAAATGCTTTAAAAATGCCCTACAACCAAAAAAAATGACGTAAAAAATCTTATCACAACCAGATCGGATGAACAACTCAAGCTGTTGGATACATTACTGATGTAATGGAGGCTTCTTCCATTTGTTCGAGTGTTCTCAGCCTGCAAACGCACTGTTCTTTACTAGGAAATCTCTGTCTTTAGTTATTCCGAAGTCGACCGAACCGGCCACGGCGCTGATATACGCCACAAGAATTACATACTCAGAACGGCTGTCAAAACAATTTCTGAGCGAACAAATCGAATACGCTACTGAGAAATTCTGTGAACATTTGTTGCATCTGGAAAATATTATTTGAAGCAAGTACTATTAAAAATGACATTAAAATCTATCAAATTAGCAAAAACTGCATTAAAAGTGACGGAAAATGTAAAACAATGACTTATTTGTCAAAATCGACAAAAAATGTGAAATAATTACCTTTAAAAATGGGTAATTTCCTTTTGTCATAGCATAAAGTGAATTTCTATATTAAACGGCACAATTCTAAAGTGAAAAGAAAAAAAAATGACATTTCATTAAAATTCGCCCCTACTCATGACTTTCAGTAAGTTTCAAGTCCATATATTGCCGTATATTTTTTTTTAAAGTGTTCAAAGGTGCTCAACAGATCAAATCGATTAACAAACCTAAACATTTCTAATCGTGTCCTCTCCATCTTCATAACCAGAAGAACTCATCAAAAGAGTCATTTTAAAAGCTTCGGTTGCTTCTTGGCATCGTCATAGTTAGTCAGTGAATGCCTTATTTTACGTGGCGAGACTGTTCTTCCGATTGACCACGCAAGTTTCGCCACGCTCCTTTCACAATCTAGCGCAGATAGAAGTTATTTCTCGGGCGACGAAACAGGCGATTTTGAATTTAGCTCAGAGGCTTCTTTCAGGGTTGAGGATCTTTTCACATGCAGTACATCTACAACATGGGACAGCCAGTTTTACTTCCTCTCTGACTGAAATCGTACGAATGATTTTTCGACCTTAAAAATCCACGACGTCGATCAGGTTTGAACCCGCAAACTTGAATACAATAGCAAGATGCGTTAACCGGTATACTTCCGAACCCGCCTAAGTTGAAATGCTGCAAGATAATGGTAAAAATGCTGGATATGCGAGTATCGCGTGGTGAGGGGCCCCGAAGGGTCGGAAGCCGCGTTGATCCCATTGCCCTCTCCCCAAGCCTCTTCCCTGCCCCAGTAACCGCTTCCTCTCCTAATGACGAACGTTTGCTTCCGTCTTCAAAGGATTACAGAGGAAGTCGACGCACAAGCGGGCGAACAGGGCAAATATTGAAAGCGATTCCTTTGTTAAAACTTTCTACTGGGAGGATGACAAATATCTTGTTAATACATTCGAAAGGAATAATTAGTTTACGATGACAATAGTCACTTCCAGCATCTGATTTCTTTCTGTGACTTTACATGAACAAAAATTTCAAAAGGCTACAGGAGAAGCTAAGAAAATCATGGTCACAATTTTCCACATTGAAATATTTAGAACTTTCGTCAACAAAATCATTTATGCATTCATGCAAGTTGTCTATTGACCTACCATTGGATTCATCTATTATCACTATATTTCATTCTTATTAAATTTTCACCGATTCTGTGTTACTGACGAAAGCCATCATTATTTTGTGATGGTAGAGTACGTACAAAAACATTCAACAAAACTCTTTTAAAAAATACTGTTACGTTTCTAGGTGGTGAATTAAAAGTCTCGTATTATTTTAACAAAAACGTTTATTTTGTTACTTAACACAATCACTGAAAACACTTGATTATTTATTTACACTACACTTCTCTTCAGTTATTTACACTACACTTCTCTTGCTTTATTTACACTACACTTCTCTTCAGTTATTTACACTACCCTTCTCTTGCACACTCGCACAGTCCTAAGCACTGGCCACAGTTCACTGCACTGATCACAGTTCGATGCACTGGTCACAGTTCACGTCACCGACCACCATACGATGCACTGACCACGGTTCACTTCACTGAGCACACTCACTGCACAGCTATTCACCGCGATGCACACACTTCACAGTTCAGCTTCCACTGCGGACTCAAGACTCAAGACTGACTCGCGGCCGCCGGCCGTCGCGTATTTATACTCGTCAGGACAATCCAGAACCATCCGGACGCAGCGCACTTTCTGGAGGAATCCGCCGGCAGGTGATGCAACCCGTGCTCACTCGCCGCTCGTGGTCGCCGGCAGATGACGTAACCCGCGATCACAGGCACCTCGGAGTGGCGCCGGGGGATGACGCAATATTCGTAACAATACTAACTAACTCTACTAATAAACTAAAAACTACTAATAAACTCCTTTAAAAAAACTGATAGTACGTGACAGGAGCTGTTCGATAGATACACGAATATTGATTGATTAGTGAATACGGACGCTTCACGTATTAAGGTCATTAGTCCCATAAGTGTAGAGCATTTATTTTCCTCGGGAGATGGCGGTGATCTTCCCCCGCTGAACGGTGAGGTTTGCAGGAATATTCCTCAACTAGGTATCATCCCATCAGCGGGACTCCACCCCTACCAGGGCATGCTCTAAGCTCCCGACGGTCTACCGACATGTGTGGTAGTGTAGTGCATGTTAGAGTAAGGGTGAGTACGTAAGGGGGTAAGGATAGGACAAGGAAGTGGATGGAAAGATCCCGGGCGGTCCCTGGCCCGTTTGTAAGGTACCATTAATCTAAGTAACTGGTGTGTGTGTGTGTTTGTATGTATGTATGGTTTGCTTCGTTATATAAAATGTATTTATCATGAACGCTTGAGTGCAAGTTCATGGCCTCCGGGAGTCCCCCGGCCGACGCGGGACAGTAAGGTGGCAGCAAAATATCTATGATTTGCTTTAAAGCCGAATTGTTCATCTAGAATTGCGTTTATTTATGTGACATTTATTAAGCCGAATTATGTATAATTATAATTAATTTACTAAGCAACAATCTTTCACACATTTTTGATGTCGTAGGAAGCAAACTGACGGGTCTGTATTTTTTTCTCACTCAAGGATCTTGTTTTGTTTTATGGAATGGTAAAGAGATGTCAGTTTTTCATGCCTTTGGGAAATGATTCAGACGTAAGATTGCATTAAATATTGCCGAGAAGCCGCAATAGAATCTTGTTTATTCTTTTGTGGTTTATTATTACATTTATTATTATTTACACACACATTTATTCCGACTTTATCCAAGTTTGGTAAGGTAGTCCTTATAATATTCATACCAAACTTGCCACGCCACCTGACGCACATCGATATAAAATTTGCTACATCACCTGATGCAGAATGTGATAAACGTTTTAAAGCTAGAAATATATACAGTCCAGTCACATTAATGTCGTGATTAACCCGTCAAAATTCTGACTAACACTTTTCGGGCGATGACAGCTGCGAGAAGTGCAGGAAGAGTGACAATTAGGTACTGGATGGTACCGACAGAATGTGGAGCCAGGCCGACCCACCTGCGCTCGGTTCCTCAGTTGCGGTTCCATGGCACGAACAACCCGATCGAGATGTTCCCACAGTTTCTCCATTGGGCTTATATCGGGGGGGGGGTAGCCAAAGGAGTACTGTAAAAGCTCATCCTGGTGCTCTTCGAGCCATGCTCGTACACTGCGAGCTGTGTGATACGTTGCATTGTCCTGGTAGAGGCCGTCTTTCTTAGGAAAAACTATTTGCATGTAGGGGTGGACGCGGTCCCCAAGGATGACTGCATACTTCTGTCGGTCCCCAAAGATGACTGCATACTTCTGTCGATCCATTGTGCTTTCCAGAATTACGTGATCTCCAAGGGAATGCCACGAAAACACTCCCCACACCATCACGCCCCATCCTCCGGCCTGAACCCGCCCGGCGATTGTTGCAGTGAGTTTGTGTCCAGACGGTTCATACCGTATACGCCAACGACCATCTTTCCGACGGAGCAGAAAATATGTTTCACTTGAAAAAGTCACCTGTCGCCACTCAGTAGACGTCCAGTTGCGGTATTGGCGTGCAAAATTCCACCCTTCGTCGCCGAAGAACAGCAGTCAGCATGAACAGCCGTTTTGGAAGTACTTCCGTTCGTGGCCCGAATGATCAAGCCCTTTTGGTCGCGCGATGAATCGCTCCATTTCTGCACTGCGACAACTTCTGCACTCTTTTCCGCTTCTACCCGACACGTTTCATGTTCCCTCCACTTTTGGTGTTGCCACTTACCGTCTGTGAGGGGTTATTGCACGTTGACATCGAACATAGGCGGTGGTCACATTAATGAGGCTGGACTCTGTAGACAGTTTCTCCCGATGGTTTACCGTGATAGCTGCTATTTCGATTTCATTGCTATTTATGAAATATATGACTTTCTTTTCCTGACGTTTAATACCAATTAGCATTCCAGTTGATACATTTTAATTTCCCGCTACTTACTTTCCATGATTAAGGTTTCCTACGAAATAATGAATTTTCAATTTTAGAAATAATTAAATGAGATGTAATATTAGAGATTAAATTTGACACGTCTGAAGGTTGATATAATGAACGTGGTACTGTTGGAGGTCGTTTTGGGAGTGGAGGAAAATGAATGGGATTCCTGGAGGGCGCAAGCTGTTGATTTGTTCATTGCGAACTAGCGCAACATGCACAGTTGGAGTTGCACAGTAGAAATATTCAATTTTCGAGATGATTTTATGGTCTTTTTGTAATGTGAACAAACTTTATTGCCAGCAATGTGATTTCCCTTACAATTGCGGTTCCCTTACAATTTACACATTCTGGCACCGTGTTTTTAGATTTACTTCACAGCTTGGTATTCGTCTCGAGAATATACAGAACTGATTCTCCAGCTTAGTCAGTGCTCAGAAAACGCAAATGAAATAGTATGATATCCGCTTCGTCCTACTCCTACTCTAACAAGCAATACAACACCATCAGCGATATTCAAGGTTGGTTGCACGAATGTGGTTCCGTACTGCCGAAAGCGTTTGGGGGAAGACATACATGTAAGCTCCACATTAAGGAGGAAATTTGGGAGACTGACGAAAAAGACACAATAATCTCCACACGACATGTACGTCTTGCCGCGTGCTAGGAACAATTAGTCTCCGTCCTTACCATGGCTACGTGTGCAAATGTTACGCAACAGTGAGAGTTCTCTACGCCTTGCATTTTGGAACTGTTTGCAAAGTAAATGTGCAAACGCGAACTTCATTTCCACAATGTAATTTTCAGATGAGTGTGTCTTTACCAACGATGGTATCATTAACTTGCACAATATGTTTTATTGAGCGAATGCAAATTCAAATCAACTGCGGGTCACGAGAAGTCGGATATTATTTTCTGTAAATGTTTCGGACGGCCTTTTACAACATTTTATTTTTTGCCATGTAATTTAGCATAATAGACTGAACAGTGCAGTATACTTGAACTATATCAGAGGTAAACTGCTATATCTTTTGAAGCATCTTCCGTTGAAACCCATTCAGAACATACACTTCGCGTACGAGTCACCTGGGCACTATCACATCCTCCGAAATGTAAAATTCCAGATCACTGGTTAGGTATAGGAAATTCATTTAGTTGGCTGCAGTAAACTCAAGCTCTGAATCATCTCATTTCGCATTTTAAGACTATAGTGAATAGAAAGTTTGGCGGAAGGCAGAAAGTTGTTCCAGTTTTCGATGTGGCCATTTCGAAAGTTTATTGTATTCTCCATTCAAAAAATTGGCAATTTTTATTACGTTATTTTCTCTTGAAATTACAGTTCTCTGAAATTAGGTTTTTAGTAAATAATCCTTTTCAACACAAAATTATTTTTGTTTCGCCTTTTAAAATATCCTCGTAATTTTAGATAAGGTTTACTTCACTCTACATCCAAAGTACAATATTCAATGTGTTTTCAGGTTCAAGTCGAGACATGACGAACATAGGCAAGTTTATCTACAGTTGCTCGCAGGATCCTTCACCATTGTCCATCGATAAAGTGAGCTCTCGACCCGTGGTAATCTATTGACGTGTAACAAATTTTTGGCTCAATTTCATGAATGTGGGGCCAAACCCACAGTACAGCGAGGCCTATGCATAAAATTCGCAATTAATGAAACCCGAAGTCCATTCGCATTTTGTGAATATACCTCGTAAAGCATACGTCAAAGTCATGTATTTGGTATATTTCCAAGTGAAGGGAAAATATTTGAAAACATGCACTTTAAAACTTAAAAACAATTCTATATTAAGGAGTAGATAATTTCAAACGAGAGGAAATGGGGAATTTTTGAAGTAATCTAGTCTGTATTACGTTCCCAAAGAAAATCTGTTTCGGAATTGTTTTAAACAGTGAAAAGAAGCATGTTAATGGACAATAAAGTGAATCTTAAAATAGTTATTTACATATCTAGTACAGGAGGTGAGTGTTTAACGTACGAAAAAAATGTTCACAGACGACGGTACGAGGAAGGCAGTTTGAAATAAGTACGGTAACAAACATCGACCTTTAGTGTCAGACTTTATGAAATAACTAAAATTATTCTTTAATCATCCGAACGTTTCGGCACAGGAAACATAAACCGAGGCCGACATCAGGGTACATATAAACCTACAACTGAAGTTATTATAGATATTTTACATTATTATAAAACGTATTGTAATCAAAATCGTCAGTCGTTATCAAAAGGTGTATTGCTGTATGTACAATAGTTTGTTATCATTATCAAGACATATAGGCATACAGAAGGAACATCATAGATCTTACATAGCTACTTAGTACCAACTACACTAACAAAAAAAATTTTGAGAATACGAAAAACAAAAAGTTAAGAAAAGATACTTAAGTAGCAGAGAATATGGAACAAATAAATCGAATCGAGCAATGAATAAGCCGTAAGAATGGATTATAGTAATAAATTATATATATATATATATATATATATATATATATATATAATTTATTACTGTATTATATAATTATATGTATAACTAAGATTTCTGGGTCCGATTGCAATTTAATAGAATTATTTAAGAAACTAGTGTGTGTATGGAGCATTTCTGAAATACATCATTTTTAATACGCGAGGCACCATTCATCTCGCCCAAGTGTTTGTTTATTTTTCAATACTTCATCGATTTGAATAACGTAACAATTGATACCAAATATTGTATTATGGAAGTACAATATCGCAACGGATGGGCAGCGGCCTACAGTGCAGTGCTTCGTCCAGGACCTCCAATGCTATTCCGACGGCTCCGCCTAGGTGTCTGGATCTAGTGGCTTATGGCAGGAGGACGACGGGCGGCGGGGCACACGGCAGCTCGGCGCGCCGCGGCGCGGGCGGCGGTTGGGAGGACCACCACGCGTGTTATCGCGCGGCAGGCCGGGGCCCCCGGCGGCGGCGGCAGTGGCTATTGTCCGTCCCGGGGCCCGCGCGGCTCCAAGGTCACGGCGACACGGGGGACGCGGGCGGCGGCGGCGGCGGCGGCGGCGGCGGGGCGGCCGGCCGCCAGCGCGCCTGATGTATGGGTACTTAAAGCGTGACCACGTGACTGGAATACGTTAGCGCCGCGCCACAGTGCGCCCCGCAAGCGGCGGTCCACGGCTAAGGACGGACCCAAGGGATGCGGTGTGGAAGGTGGCACCATCTGCAGCCACGAAAGGTGACTGGCGGAAATCCCTGTTCTTTAGATGAATTTTTTTTTTGAAACGGTGACTAGTCGTGGATATTGCATTTCTTAATTCATTATCTACTCAAAACTCTTGGTACTGCAGGGTGTCGGACTCAGGACTATACATTACATGCAAGTATCCTAAGATCACCATGACAAGAAGTGACCGGGATGTGAGAAGGAAGGTACAGGCTTCAACGAAAACTTCTCCGGTATGAATGTGTGTTCGGAAAACGTTGGTGATGTTTCAGATCTTGTTGGGCCAAGAGGTACGCACTAGTTAATTTTGAGAGAAAGTTATTTTAAACTATGATAGGGAAAATATGATACAAAGAATGTATTCCCCGAAATACTACGAAATCGCATTATATTTTACAACGAAACAGAACAGATGCCTGCCAAAAAAAAAAGTTATATTCCGACTTATTATAAATGAGAATAACATGTTCATGCCTTCTCAAACTAGTGCTGCATTTTATTTATTTTGTTAGATTAGACGGCGGTAGTAGATGGTACTTCAATTCCCAAGAAGTTTTGAATTCATTTCAGGAAGTTTTCCTGATTTTATTCCATTTGCCTTGCAGCTGTAACCCTGAAAATTTGAAATTACATATGAGATTCTTTCTTCATCAGAAGCATATGTACTGCGGTTTTTATTTTGCTGCGTTTGACATTTCATCAGCTGTTTCAGTGCCATCCAATCGGGGCCATAAACGTTCTAGTGACGTCACTATGATGTCGTTCAAGTTCCCGATTGTATGAAACCGTCGGCAGCTGATATGGGCCAGACGTACGGTTAGAAAAATCGCACTATAGTAGGTGAGTTTGTGATAGAGTTGCCCACTAATCTTTGTCATTTCCTGGCGTAAACCCTTGAATACAATAAACAGAACACGAAAGTTGGGACATTTATTTTACTTAAAATAGGAAGGCTGGAAGCCACTTGTATTTACTAGACTAGCCATGAAAAATTAAAATGCAAATCTACTGAAACAACTCCAGAAGTACAATTAAGTGAATCTTGATATCTTAACCTGATTCACCTACCCGATAGAATTTGTCATTCAACTGGCAAGTCTTCTATTTATAAGACAGTGAAAAGAATAAAAGTACAATAATATAATTAAAGATATTAATCGACCACGCGTAACACGACAGAAAAAAAAGCATATTGTAATTACAGCAGTCATTGAATTGTAAGAAGTCTCTATTGAAAGTTATATTTTCCAAATTCTACAATTGGATTACTTGAATTTATAATTTTAAACAGGGGATAATAAATGGGTCATCGAGACATAGATTGTGTTACTGATTGGGACACATTGCCCTTCAATTCGCGCCATGACACGCAGTTTGAAACGAACATCCCAAAGAATTGAATAGGTATTGTAGGAAAATAATAGACTTTTGTCAGAATATGTAAGATAGAACAACGTGTTTACGAAACCTCGGTGATAACCTTCTAGATTACATACAATACAATAATAGGGTTTCCCAGACGGTAGCAATCGAGCCACTGGTAGAACACGAAGGCAATGCAGGCGGTACATGAGCTAGTCAGGGAAAATGTGTATTGAAGGCGGTATCCTACAGTTAAATGAATATTCAAAACCTGTGGTAATGACTTATGCAACTCACAATGTGCATTTTTGAACTTGCATTGATACATGTATTTTACAACAGAAAACCCACTGATTCCAGTTGTATTACAAACAAATAATTGCTACTCATTGTTACTCAACAATTAAGCCTCCACTTGCCAGATGTACAATCGTTCCACGGTTAAATCCACGGTTCCACGGTTAAATCAACCGATAACCCTAATAAACGCGGACAGCTAAAGGGACACTCAGTTTTTTTGGAAAAAAAAATCCCTCCAGTTCCCGGTATTTCAGAATGATGGTACGCTGAATTCCTGGACATGGTAAGTGGTACTCGGAATACATAAAGAGGGGAAACCCCTGCTACAGACCATCTCAGACTCAGTACCCAACAAAACTACAACAGACTTCCAAACATGTCACTCTCCAAGAAATTCCAAGATAACTCCATCAAGCGCACAAAGACTCCATAATACAAACAAAATTACACAATCGTTCCACGGTTAAATCCACCGATAACCCTAATGGACGCGGACACCTAAAGGGACTCTCCAAAGAAATCCGCCAGTTAGCGGTATATCAGAATGATGGTACGCCGAATTCCCTGGACATTGTAAGTGCTACTGGAATACATAAAGAATGGGAATCCCTGGTACAGACCGTCTCAGACTCAGTACCTAACAAATCTACAACAGACTTCCAAACATGTCACTCCCAAAAAATTCCAAGATAACTCCATCAAGCGCACAAAGACTCCCATAATACAAAACAAAATTACACAATCGTTCCACGGTTAAATCCACCGATAACCCTAATGGACGCGGACACCTAAAGGGACTCTCCAAAGAAATCCCGCCAGTTAGCGGTATATCAGAATGATGGTACGCCGAATTCCCTGGACATTGTAAGTGCTACTGGAATACATAAAGAATGGGAATCCCTGGTACAGACCGTCTCAGACTCAGTACCTAACAAATCTACAACAGACTTCCAAACATGTCACTCTCAAGAAATTCCAAGATAACTCCATCAAGCGCAAACAAAAACTACACAATACAAACAAAAATTACACAATCGTTCCACGGTTAAATCCACCGATAACCCTAATGGACGCGGACACCTAAAGGGACTCTCCAAAGAAATCCGCCAGTTAGCGGTATATCAGAATGATGGTACGCCGAATTCCTGGACATTGTAAGTGCTACTGGAATACATAAAGAATGGGAATCCTGGTACAGACCGTCTCAGACTCAGTACCTAACAAATCTACAACAGACTTCCAAACATGTCACTCTCAAGAAATTCCAAGATAACTCCATCAAGCGCACAAAGACTCATAATACAAACAAAAAAATTACACAATCGTTCCACGGTTAAATCCACCGATAACCCTAATGGACGCGGACACCTAAAGGGACTCTCCAAAGAAATCCCGCCAGTTAGCGGTATATCAGAATGATGGTACGCCGAATTCCCTGGACATTGTAAGTGCTACTGGAATACATAAAGAATGGGAATCCCTGGTACAGACCGTCTCAGACTCAGTACCTAACAAATCTACAACAGACTTCCAAACATGTCACTCTCCAAGAAATTCCAAGATAACTCCATCAAGCGCACAAAGACTCCCATAATACAAACAAAAATTACACAATCGTTCCACGGTTAAATCCACCGATAACCCTAATGGACGCGGACACCTAAAGGGACTCTCCATCTCCGAAACATAAAAGAAGTCCCCATCCCGTGCGCGCCGCCCCACAAAGCCACCTGCGCCTGGGGCCGCGGAGCGCGCCCATTGTTCCCGCGCGATGAACGGCGCAGCGGAGCGAACGGCGCGTGAATGACACAAAGGCGAGCGATCGACTTCTCGGGCGGAGGTGGCGGAGCCCGCGTTCCCCGCCTAAGTGGCGTGCGCCCGGCGCGGGGGTAAGGTTTCCAGACAATTCGGGCCAAAAAGAGGCAAGACTTTCAAGAAATCTGCGACCGATTCGTTCGCTGACTGGAGGAGAGTTCTAGTGGCCGGCTGCTGTGGTCGGTGGTTTTCAGTGGTTTCTTCGATCAACACCGGGCGAATGTCTCAACAGTACCCTTACAAACGGACAAGGAGCGAGTGCGATCCTTCCCTCCCATTCATTGGCCTATCCTCACCTTTGAAATGATTGAAGGCGTTGTCATTGTCAACAATAGTATTTATTTCAATAATAGCAGCTTTCAAAAACTGCTGATGATGGCTAAGCCATCGAAAGCAGCTCTTATTGAAATAAATAGTATTGTTGACAATGACAACGCCTTCAATCATTTCAATTATGTAAATGCCAACTACAACTCACCACTGAATCACTAACCTCACCTTTACTTGCACACATTTACACTTGCATGAACCACACATGTTGGAAAATCAACCGGGAGCTCAGTTTCTCCCAGCGCCCTGAGAGCGCTGGGAGCTGCAGCGGGGCGATGCCCCGCTGGTGGGGGATACGTAATTGGGGAACATCCCGGTAGCCGATGTGGAGGTGTCGCCATCCAGTGGGGGAAGTGTCAGTGTCACCGGCACGTCCCGAGAAAACATGTATTTCATTTATGGGACTTAATACAGCCGTTGAAGCGCCCGGAAGCAGGAAATTATAAATTAATCACCAAATCTGGCCTATTCTGTAATTTACCTCAACGCAATAAAATAAGAATAATAAGAAATATTCTATTTTGACCCGGATATATGTAATCCGCAGATGTGCCAATCTGTTTCTGTGATTAAGGTACACTAATTCTGTGACAATGAAGCTTGAGCTGTGTGGTGCTTCAGGGAAATCAGGTTGGGCTGTCCGGATGATGCTAGTTTAGGACAAAATGGACAGCGTGCATTACGTTGTGACGAAAAGCACATCATGGTGTCCGAAATGTCGACAGTTTAGGATACAAAGTTGGCTGTACATTGGCTACGCACTAATGAGCTTACCACTGTGTTACGAACACGACAATTTCGATAACGTTTTCTCTTAACTTGATTCAGGGAGGCCACACTCCTTGCCGGATAAGAAAGGGAGAGTGACAGAAAAATCCTGTTAAAAGTGTATTATTACTCAGAACTACTGCGAGCTCCCCATCTCTCGTATAATGCCTTCATACTCGCTACTAAATCTCACGTAGACAATCACGCTCGCTCTCGCTCACTCTCTCTCTCTCCCTCTCCCTCTCTATTAAACTTAGCTTCCTTCGTAAGATGCAATTCGATTCGTTCCACGGACCAAATGGAATGTTGCTTCGCGATCGAACGGAAGCCGCGATCTTTCGGAAACCAATTACCTTCTATTCTTCTTGTAAGCACAACGATTCTGAGCTCGTTTCATGTTGGTCGACAGTAGAACGGTCGAGAGTTCGATAACTTAACGATTTATAGCTTGGGTCAGCGGGTTATTCGAAGTAATAGAGTTGTTTTCTTACTCATACGGTACACTGAAATCCGTGATGTCATACTACATTAATTGAAAAACTTATGTAAAAAAACAAGAACGGCAATGTAGATAACGCGAGAAAAAATAGTTCAGAAAAAGTTTATTATTTTTTCGTTTCTTCGTTGAACACATTTTCAAATTAGTCAGAAAACTGCTCTGAAAAGTATTGAATTATTTCCAATGAGATATGAATCCTTCCCAAATGAGTTGAATTGCGTAACTGAAAAATAAAGCACCAGACATTCGACTTGAAGCTAACTCGTTTGAAAAATATGTATTAGTTGAAGAAATTGGTAGGAGAAAGTGTTGTACCTTTTATCCTTTTAGGAGAAGGTGTTGCACCTTTTATCCTTTTCATGAGTACAAACCACTTTCCACACCAACTTCTAATTTGTTTCCCAAACATACATTTTCCAAATTAACAGTACATGAATGGTACATTGAGCCGTACCTTTGTATAGGTAAGTCCGGACAAACCCTGGATCTTATTGTTTGCCAGAGGGAAATCTGGAGGTAACTTTCTCTGTATTCACCCTCTAATTCTCACTCCTCCGTCAGGTCAAATGTATAATATTTCTGGACATTTAAGTTTCCTGAATACGGAAAACACTATAATGTATTGTGGTCACCGTCTTCTAAATCCTCACATGCAATTAACGCCTGTGAGTAAAGTAGGAAGCGAAAGGAAGGGTAACTTTGTATTAGTACATTATCGTTTTTGAAAAACACATAGTTCGCAACTTCAAACATTGACGCATGTTGTTATTAATTAATGTTCCTTTGCACAAAAGAGCCTGTGATTATGTTATTCGATCGTTTCGTACTTTATTGCAATCCACAGCTTCCTAAGTACGAAGTACTCAACATACAGACGTATGCGATCTGAGGTGTGAATAGTATTTGACCTAATGTAAACAGGCTCCCTCCAGCATGGGCAAAGTAAACACGTAATACAAGTCTTCCTTACTTGTTTACTGTTAATGCGCAACAATGCCAAATTTTACAGTGCCTAAGAAATATATTAATATATTATATCCTCTGTAAAATCTTACTTATTAAAAAAAAATTAAAAAATAGGTACACTCTCCATTCATTCCTCTTAAGTTTTGAGAACCCAGAAAATCACTTCTTTCCGAGAGGCACTTTGTCTACAAACTACGTCTTCCTTGAGCGAGGATACAACCTCGCTCAAGGGTAGAATTAGTTTTGTGGATTTGCGCAATGTGTTTTTTTTATTTTTATTTTCCATTTATTTCCGAACTACTGCGGCACTGTGCGGAGTGGCCGAGATAGGCGATCTAAGAGAAATGCGCCAGCATCGGGTTACCTTCTTTTCTCACCACCTGCTGCGCCCTTAGGGTCCGGAGCTTTTCGGGCTGTCAAGGCACACTAGACACGGCACAAATGCACCTCTCTCCTGGTTCCAGATGGTTGAAAATTGAGATGCCTCTTGAAGCCGCATCTGCCTGGAATACTGTGGTGATTTGTTTATCTTAAGTACAGCTTCACATTGATTTTTTAATATTTGCTAATAAGTTGGCGTAAAATAAAATGTATTTGCTTTTTAATGAGTGATGCACTTTCCCGTATTTTGAGGAAAATGGTTGGATCAATTACGTGGTCATTCAATCATGTTCATCGTGGAAACAAAATATTGCAACAAAAAAGAAAGAAGCAAAATTAAAATTTAATTACACTGCATGGTTAATCGCCATTCACATTAATTGTCTCGGCCAAAATTCTCATCTAGCAACAAACCGAGAAGTATGAAGCTACAGAATCCAACAATGATGTTCTGCAAGTAAATCCAATATCAAGATGCTCCGCAGATTTGAATAAAAATGTTTCCCTCAGATAATCAATGCAGCATAACATTCCAAGCGCACCTGAACAAAAACACCCCAGTCATCAATCTTCCAAACAATAGCGAAAACCTTGGACAACTCAAGAGACATCAGATCCTAGACTTACCGTTCCAATCCCATTAGTGTTTTAAGAGAAACTCTATACAATATTTAATGTCCTCAGCAGAAAAAATACTGAATGTTTCATTTTTTTTAAAAAAGCAGACTGCAAATCAGTAAATAAAACGAAAAATGTCACGCGAGTGATTATTATTACACGAATTCAGGTCAAACTAAATTGCGGCCGGAGACAATGAGTATCATGTAGAAATTATACGCATTCATTCCACGAATCTTGTTGTTGAGTCTATGGTATTCCCCATAATTTTTGTCAATCCGTTGCCTGAGGAATGCTCGCATGACTATTTATTTATGTAGCTCAAATTCAAGACGAGTACACTTCAAAATATATGTCGAAAAAATTATTATTTATACCAATAATGTTTGATTAAATACCGATATATTGTGAGTTTAGTTGGAAGTGTGATGAAAATTAATATTGTGGGTTTTTGGATTCTCGGTTTTTTGGAGCATCCGACTACCAACGAAGTTCTTGAAATAATTTTAAATTTCTCTAACAAAGAATTCATTTTTATATTCTCTCATCCTTTTCCATATTATTTATATCAATTCTTAATGTTATTTTAGTGCAGATAGCGGTACAAACTACATCACTCATGAAAGCTTTCCTTAACCTTTAACAGCACTCACTGAACTAACACTTTCGGCGACATTCAACTCTTTCTGTACCTGTCAAATAATTGCCCTTTGGACCTCATAGACTACAAACAATATGAAAGTACGCCTGATTTATTGTTATTGTCTTGCATATTAGAAAGAATTTTGAAATAAAATTCACAAACTTCAGCAAATTTTGCCTAAAAAGCTGAAGCCATAGCTGAAAATTAGGAGAACGACAACATACAGGAAATGACTGCAACAGTTTGAATTACAGAAACAACTGTTTCTAAGCAACAAAAAATGAGAACTTACGTTATTTGATTCGAGGATAACAATTTCAAACTTCAAAGGACTTTTGCTAGTTTCAGAGGTACGTTAGTTACGAGTGCTCGGGTTCTTTATCAGATACAAGATATTCCCACGGCTTCAAAAATATTCAGTCTAACGGTTCTATTCGCTACTAAATCGAATAACGTTTATAAAAAAATTGAATTTCGCATCAGTCAAATTAGAGACCAAACCCCATTTTAAGAATATCAAAATTACATTTGTTCGAATTTTCGCGTATCAACAATCATTTATTTATATTAAATATTTTCCGGGTGAGAAACTTTCAGCATGTGGCAACTCTACACGATTTCTACTCTGTATCACAATATTTATCACAGATGTCTAAAAAATTACTTCTACGACCTTTTGACTTGTATTACTCCAAAGCCATTGAGTCGGAAGGTACTGTTGAGTTCGCATTCTTCAGAAAAAGTTAAATGAAAATCATCAATAGCACACAGCAACTGTACAACAATGAGATCTCACAAGGGATAATATACTTTTGTCATTTGAAAGTAGCGTTCTTTTACCAGGATATCAATAGCAAACGAGTTAGGCACGAAACTACAGAGAAGGCTCGGTATTTAAATACCCTACCGAATTTGAAATAATCCGATGTTGCTTAATTATTTCACGTAGTTTATAAGTTTCAAATATTAATCGAAGTCTTATTTCACTTTCACACTCGAAAATTATGGCTCTTTATTCTAAGAGAATAATGAGTGAAATCATTAGAAAGAACATATCTGGTCCCCCGTTTAGCAAAATTTGACAACGGATGTCTGAAACGGACATGTTTTTTTTCTTTATACAATGCGGTATCGGAAAACTGTACACTATGTTCATAACATCCCCTTACATGATTTCAAAACAAAAGAATTTCCTAACATGTTAATAAAGTCGCTGAAAATACGAGTACCTTCAATCATATGTGCACAAGTGGAGCATTTGAGCTCCTATCCAATGTGCACGCCCAAAAAGGAGATTCTAGGAAATTACACTGATGCGAATCATTTTAGCCCCACTTCACTGCGGGGTCGATCTGTAGGGCGCAACGTGCACGCCAAGCCACTGACAATGAGTGAGGAATGTCATGCGCAGGCGCCGCAGGCGAGCATGGCGGCGGCGCGGCGCGGTGGTGAGGCCGGAAGCACGCATGGACGCACAGCGCCCGATCGTACGCGGAGAGGCGGCGCAGAGCAATGCGAATGAAGCTACGCGTGGGAAAGTGCGCATTCGGACACCGCTCCTCGGGCGTGTACCGACTGCATTCCGCGGTCAACTTTTCCTAAGCCGTTTACCTACCTCCCCGAAAAGACAGCCCGACTGCATCCCGCAGCCAACTTTTCCTAAGCCGTGTACCTACCTCCTTAAAAAGCCACCCGACTGCATTTCGCGGTCAACGTTTCATAAGCTGTGTACCTACCTCCTCAAAAAGACAGCCCGACTGCATCCCGCGGTCAGCTTTTCTTAAGCCGTTTACCTATCTTCCCAGAAAGTTACTCCATCCCGTTCTGTTTTCCTCCTTAGCATAAGGATTGGTTTCTACGCTTCTTGTGGTCTGCTTAGCACTACATTGATCGACCGTAATTTATCCACGTTTTCATGAAAAATGTGCATGCCCTTTTAGAAAAACTGCCAACGATGAAAACCACACGTAATAATTAGTGGAAACAAAAATGAAATCACTAATCACGGGCATCTTCTTACCTCACTGACGTAACACACAATTCCTGACATGTTCACCTGTGTTCAAGGTTTTCTCTGGAATGGTGCTACGCCATCTCTATATGCTACTTATGAATGGGAACTTACAGTAACTAAAATGTTTACACCTTCCAGAATACGCAACTGGATGGGGTTGGGCTGTGCCTTGTCAGGTAACGAAAAGTGAAAGAGGATGAGCTGGGAAGCGAGAGCCATGGAAAAGTGACCGCGGGATGTTGCGGGCGATTCCCTACTTCTGTGGGTGAAAAGGGAATTTCGCGAACTGAATAAATTGCCACGAAAATTCAATAGCGCATGGAAACCTCGTTACTCTATTCCCAAATTATCCACAAGAAAACAAAAGCATGTTAATAAAGTACATAAACTGATTGAAAGGG